>BFEA01000180.1:2287129-2298625 GCA_003427395.1 Chara braunii
TCTCTCTCTCTCTCTCTTTCTCTCCATATCCAACAAGAAGGCCAACCAAACTCGCCCCTGTTGCACTTGAGCATCACGGAAGACTACGCGAACAATTGATCACCAAGGTCCCCTAAGAGTGCGTTTGGCAGTCCTCAAAGATAACCGCCGACTGTTAGGCACTTCTTGTAGGTGGTCGGGCGACAAACACATTGGGACTGAAGCCGTTCGGCACCCCGGCGTCTGCTCCATTGGCAAGAGAATGATTTGTGAAGTTCGAATTCCAACGGACTTCGATTGTCGGCCTGTAGAACGGGAATCGCAGGGTGACGCTGTTGGAAGCTTGCGCCGCCCCGGCAACGCAACCGAAGCCAACGTCCGCCATCGTCAAAGTACACCCGCCAAACAGTACAACTTCGTTGCCCGAACTTCACATGTTCACCACCATTGGCAACGAACGAAGTTCGGATGCCGGCGGACTTGTCGGTATTCCTCGTGGCTCGTCAACAATTATCTTTTCTCACTTGTATTTGAAGTTCGGATGCCAACGAACTTCGTGTTTCCATACAACCACCACTGCAACTAGGGTCTTCCTGGTTCAGCACGGGAGGGGAGAACAAAACAAGTTCTCCGGCGTCCGAACTTCACGTTTTCTGTGCGGGGGCTGACCGAAGAAGTCCGCCCGCATCCGAACTTCAATTACTGCCTTACTCTGCATTCGAACTTCGATGACTGACCTACTATGCTGCTGAACAGTTGTCGATCGTCGGTATCCGAACTAGAATCATTGTCTAAACATTGCAGAAGGTGCGGCAAGGGTGCAGGCTAACTCGACGAATTGGATGGTCGTGGAACTGATGTTCTTTTGCATCAGAGCCTCGCGTATTGTCGGTCTGGGGCAAGTGTGATAGTTCATCGGCATCCGAACTATTAAACTGCACCCTTGCCTCTGCAGTCGCAATGTTTAGACACGATCCAAGTTCAGACACTAGCGGACGACAACAGCCCAGCAACGATGGAGGCCAATCATTGAAGTTCGGATGCGGGCGGACTTCTCCAGTCAGCCCCCGTAGCCAAAACGCGAAGTCAGGATGCAGAGTAGGCCAGTCGTTGAAGTTCGGATGCGGGCGGACTTCTTAAGTTAGCCCCCCCGCAAACAAACCGCGAAGTTCGGATTCCAACGAGCTTCTTTTGTCCTCCCCTCCCGTGCCGGCGCATGATGCCCCTGCTTCCAGTGGTGGTTAATATGTGAAGTTCGGATGCCAGTGAACTACAACTGTTCAACAGGAAAGTAGCCCGATCCTTGAAGTTGGGATGTGGGCGGACTTCTTCAGTCATCCCCCCCAGCCGGAACGTGGAGTTTGGATGCAGAGTAGGCCAACCATTGTAGTCCGGATGCGGGCGGACTTCTCCAGTCAGACCACACAGACAGAACGTGAAGTTCGGATGCCGGCGAACTTCTTTTGTCCTCCCCTTCTGTGTTGGACCAGGAAGACCCTGGTTTCAGCGGAGGTCGTGTGGAAACGTGAAGTTCGTTGGCATCCCAACTTCAGATGCTGGTGAGAAAGGATAACTATCGACGAGGTACCAGGACTGCCAGGTCCACCGTCGTTCGAACTTCATCCGTTGCCAATGGTGGTTGATATGTGAAGTTCGGATGTCGGCGGACTTCGTGCATTCACGCATGGTCTGCAGTCACTACGGCCTTCTGTGCTTGTGATTGGACCCCGCAATGCTATGGTGATGTTTCGAGTTGGGATCGCGATGGAATACCACAACGCTTGGTCAGGGTGTTTGAAATGCGTCCTATGTAGGTCGGCTTAAGCACTAGGCTTTCTACGAAAGCGGTAGGATGGAGTCCGATGTGGTTCGATGACGAACGAGGTTCGATAATGTCCGCTGGCCATGCTGGACAAGATCCGATGGACTGTGATCGATTTTCGTAACGCATAAACGCTCGAACAATAAAAAATAAAAAGATTTACCTGGTTTTACGGGTGCAATGCGTGGCGAGGAAAGCTGTTGCATGTAAAGACCAATTGATTGTCCATAAGTTTCATATTTCTGAACCACTTGTTTTATTACTTTCAACCTCAACTTAAAGAAAAGATCCGAGCACTTTTCCTTTTGCATGAAATCCTATGGTTTTACTGATTTTAGTAAAACACACACGATCTCCCAATCAGTCAGTCAATCAGCTCATCGGTCGTTGGCCTGCAATCGAACAGTTCATGAATCACGAGATCGACCACGCTCTGTTGCTCGATGAACTAGTTGATTGGAAGGGCGGTCGTGTTTTGATCGATCGCTTGTTTTCGTTGTTGAGGATCGCGGGGTGCGACAATGGCGAGGCGTGTTTATGCACACACGCAGGCACACACACACTGAAAGATACACGATGGTAGGCTGCTCACCTGTTTGGGCGCTCCGTTGCTGCTATCGATTGGTCGACTAACTTCGACTGTTCACTTGTTTGATATAGGGTGAACGATCAGTTGATCAAAAAGACTGTAGATGATGATGTGCTGATCGACCGGCTTGCTCTATCAAACCGGTGCGAACACCGATTGATTGTGACAACCAAGCTATCAAATAAACAATGCACCCTCCGAGTGATGAATCGATCGATTGATGAACAAATCGTTCCCGATAATGAGCTTGCTCAACGGCTTCATGCCCTTTCGTTTACGCGGATCAAACACGTGCGTGTATAGATCTGCGAAAATGAATGGGCATCAACTCGTCGAACAAGCTCGTTCTCGGGGAACGATTTATTCAACAACCGACCGATTGTTCACTAGGAGGGTGCGATCTTTGGCCGATCGCTTGCTTGTCTTAATCAACTATTCATCTTTATGGACCATATCGAGTAATCAGATATCCACTTGCATAATACTCACGTGCTCACGCCCGCTTTCACGCGCAAGCGCGCACCCAAACACACACAAGAACACACACTTTCCATGGAAGGGTGGCTCGTCGAATCAACCTGTTGCATGACATGGTTGATTGCATCACGGGTTGCTGGAATGGCTGATTGGATCATGTATGTCGATGGGGCTCATTGGAGGAACCGCCCGGGTTCAACACTTTCTCCACACATACACATTGACACATCTACATATACTCATACAACTGCACACGTTAAAGCACACTATACAGGAAACAAAAATAAAAAACAAATAACGCAAGTCGTCGCACAGAGACACCCGTTCGAACGTAGGCAAGCACAACAGGGCACGAGCAAATGTAGAGGCTCGCTCGAACGTGCACAGTCATACATACACACACATGGCATCACTCTCACACAATCGCGGGTGTTTACATGCGCAAGCAAAACGTGTCGGGGAAAAGGAGTGTCGCGTTCCATCAGTCACCCTTTTGACAGGTACTCACCGCGATGAAGATATCGTCTGGAGAATGGATCGTGCACACCTAAACTAAAGCCGCGAAAATCGCAATGGAAGCGGCGCGACTTGCTTGGTGTGGCGGCGAATGATTTGCGTTGAACGAGCAGCGCGCATGCGAAGCAAGCCCGTCAGCATGTCACCGATTGGCGCGACAGACGATGCGGAGCAACATAGAACGAGACATGAAAGGTGCTTGCGATGAAAGTGCGCGTGGGTTCTCTGTTGAGACAACGAAGGATGCGGGGCAACGCTGAAGGTCGCGATGGCGTCAATCACCGTGCATGTTGCTTGTGATCGCCTGCGGTTGTCGAGTTCTGCGCTGGTTGGATGTCGTGGCGCAGCGCTGGAGATGGCGATGGCGTCAATCACCTCGGTTCTCGGGCGATGGTGTTGACGAGAGACGGAGTGCAGGTGGTTAGTCCGACAACATCTCCCCAACGAAATGCGATAGTGCTAAATGAGCATTGGGGGGGCGAGATTCATTTCGTAGGCTCGCACGCCTTGGGCACGCAAAGGGCTTTCCGCGCGGAACGGAAGGCCTTTTTCGAAATCGAAATTGCGGGCGCGGGTGCGGGGCGGGAAATTTTGACCCATTGGACCGAAAGGAAAAAGTGCGGGAGTCAAGAACCGTCGAATCGACGACCATGGTCCGTCTGCGCATAGGGCCTTTATACGACACGACGAGTATGAGGGCCATCGCTGACAAACGCTGCCTGGCCTTTCCGAACGCTACCGGGCGACTGGGGGGTGGGAAGGGGGGGCTTTTCCCTGACGGGAAGGAGGACCATTGCAGAAGACACCAAACGAAATGCAAGGTCAGCCTTGGCCGAGCCGTCCGATTTGCGAATCGCAAGGCCGTTTCTCGCCAGGGCAAAGGGCCTGCGGGGTGAACGTCACACTGGTGAGCAGGGTGGGAGGCCACTGGGAGGATGAACGTCACACTGGAGAGCAACCCGGAGGCAGCCGCGCGAAGGCTTCCACGCAAGTGGCCCTCCCAGTTCAGCCTCCCCTTCCTTAAATTCTATCGTGCTCGACGACAGCTCCGCTACGCTGCACCATTGTCGTTGTTCGCCCCGAGCTATGCTGGGTCGTCGTCGTCCTCGACGATCAACCTCCTAGGTATATCGGAGTTGCGCTCGAAGACACCATGGCGTCCGAAGACCGTGCAGCTTCTCGCCCATTTCGCGCTGGACTTTTTGTGCGTCATGACAGTCTCGCAACTGTCTCTTATACACATCTAGATGTGTATAAGAGACAGGAGCTATGCTGGGTCGTCGTCGTCCTCGACGATCAACCTCCTAGGTATATCGGAGTTGCGCTCGAAGACACCATGGCGTCCGAAGACCGTGCAGCTTCTCGCCCATTTCGCGCTGGACTTTTTGTGCGTCATGACAGTCTCGCAATGTTGCGGGTCGTCGCCAATCTGCATGTCGTGTTTCCCTGTCCATCCACTCCTCTCTCCATTTTCTCGTCGCTCCCACCATTTGTTCTTCAAGTTTAGAAATGTCCATGTCCGTCACACACACTCTTGCTCCTTGTTTATGGTTTTGAGAGCTGATCGCGCAGGCAACCGTGGGTGATGTGGAGTTGTGCCGCGTCAAGTGAAACCAATCGTGGGTCCCCACGTGGCGGAAGAAAAAAGCCTCCCGTACTGTGCGCCACGTGCCGGCGACCTCAGCTATTGATGCCCACCTCGCAAACTTCTTCGACGAGCAAAGCTGCTTGCGACGGGAGGCTAGCAGTGCATGCTAACAACCGGTACCATAGTGGCATGATCGAGCGAGCATGAACGCACAAAAGTCATCTATGCGTTCGTGCTAGCGCGTTGATACCACCGTGGGATTGGCCGTCGGCAGGCAATGCAAGTTTGTCGTCGACAACTGCTTTGTTCGTTGAAGAAGAGCAGACGGTGGATAACGATGGTTGGGGTCACCTGTTTGTAGATATAATTGCTCGATTTATCTTCACAAAGACCAGTGGTGTGCGGGTATCGAACATATAGCGCCCATTTTCATGAACATGCATCTTTATGATCACACGATCATGATCACGCATCTTCATGATCACGCGATCATGACATTGTTCGATAACGAATACAGCTTCCTCAGTTGTGTTCGTTATCGTGCAATGTCATCGATGTGGAACGCGATTTTAGTCCAGGTGCGAAGAGTGTCATGCGGTCCATGTGGCAGACCACTGCGAGAACCACGTTCAGCATCGATGAGAGTGTAGGACTGGGCCATCATTTTCCGCCTTCTTCTTGCATCTACCTCGATCAAGCGTCTGGTCGCGAGTGCGACACATCTGACTTCTCATGAAGAACTGTTCATTTCGGCACGTGTGATCGCTAGTGCGATCAAGCGTGTCCTACAATGTAGTCGTGATCGTACGATCGCGATAAAAGCGCAGCAAGCACGGTCAAGTGTGTGCTCACGAGTGCGAGACGTGTGCCTTTTCACGAGCAACTGTCCGGGAGGTGATTGTCGTGGTCCGTCGGGATCCGATCTTGCACGTGTACCTTCTCATGAGCACATGAAGTTCGGATGTCGACGGAATAGCACGACTGCAAGCCCTTCATGTTGAATTGTGGAGGTTCAGGTCGTTAATATGAAAGTCCGGATCCGAGCGGACTTGCGATTTGGCAACCGTTTTGAAACGCGTGCAGTGCACAAACGTTTCTAAAGTAGTCGGGACGGGATACAGGTTTCCTGCCAGTCCAGTTTCGGACGGTTTGCGGGTTGCGACCTCCCTGCTGGTGGCATGACAGCTCGCTTTTCGGACAACCAGTTAGCCTCAATTATCGAGAACCCTGATTTCACAAAGTTCGGATCCCAACGGACTTTAAGTGATGTGTACCGCCTGATCCATCGACTCGCAAGACCCCGCTGGTGGCATGACTGCTCGCTTTCCGGACAAGTAGTTAGCCTCAATTCTCGAGAACCCTGATTTCACAAAGTTCGGATCCCGGCGGACTTCAAGTAACGTGTACTGCCAAATCCATCGACTCGCAAGACCCCGATTCAAGAACATCGAATGTGTTGCCATTGCCAAAAAGGTTTATGACGAGCCTCGTAGATTTTTCACTTCAATCCTATGAGCCCCAGTCATCATCGGTTGCCCCGCGGAGACGTCGCTTCGCAAAAATGCATTCTTGCAACATCAGGGTCTGACAGTCGTTGCGGCCCTTGCGGGCGACTCGCAGCAAAAAAGAAAACGGTCATCCTCGACCCCTCTAAACCCCGCCCGCCAATCAGGTCCTTCCTCCTGTCTAGACCGAAGTTCGCCGAAATCCGAACTTTCGCATCCACGGTTGTCAGCTCAGCGCCACAGCCCTGCTGTTCTCCTGGTCTGGCGGGAGGTGAAGGCAACGAAACCGTCCGCAGGTGTTATGACTGCTCGCTTTATGCACAAGCAATTAGCCTCAATTGCCGTGAACCCTAATTTCATAAAATTCGGATCGGGGCGGACTTTAAGTAATTTGTGCCGCCGAATCCATCACCTCGCTAGACCCTAATTCAGCAACATTACATGTGGCTGTCATTGCCAACAACATTTCTATTTAGCCACAAAACTTTTCCACTCCCAACCCAGCGAGCCGCGGTCACTAACGGTTACCCCATGTTTTGTGGAAACGTCGCTTCGCAAAAACGCAGTCCTGCAACATTAGGGTCTGACTGTCGTTGCTGGCGACTTCCAAAAAATAAAAGATGATCGTCGGGTCTGATAAGGGTCTGATTACGGGCCCGACGACCATGTTCTTCTTAGTCCTCTGAGGTGTGCGCCTGGAGTGTGAAACAACGCGAATCCTACTGCCACGGCTGGGAAAACCGCGGGATAGCATGTCGTTTAGGGGGTGGTTGAACCGGGTTTTGTGGGGGTTGTTGAAGGAGCCTATACCCTTGTTCTTTTCTAATCGTGCACGATTGTTGAATGGCCTCCTGGCATTACACTGCTCACAATCGCGGGACACAGATCGCTGACAAGTTTGGATCCCGGCGAACTTCGAGGATCGCGCTTGTTGTGGCCATTCGCGAAATCCGCCATCGATTTGCCGCAGTTGACGCACGACCGTTGCGAGGACTATAGAAGTAGACATTGCTAGCGCACATGTGTGTGTTGTCAATTTGCAGAATGGGGTTCGTGAGGGATGCATAAGGGTCTTGGAGCTCTGGTCGTTTTCTGTACTGCCGCCTTGTCGCTGGAGTTACAGAATGGGGGTTTCTAGGGATGCATAAGGGACATTTCCAGCACACGACCTTGCCTTGTCGCTGGAGTTAACCGGGGTTTATAGGGGGTCACTTGAGGGACCTTGAACCATGATTTTCATTTTCGCAACCAGACATGGGTTTGCCGGTGATGGTAACCTCAGCCTTGATCTATCTCTTCTGCCGCAAACCTGTCGACTTGTAACCGTTCGAAACGCTATTGTGATCATTCGTGTATTTCGCCTGCGAAGAAGCACTGGTTTCGAAGCCGCGCGGACTGCCGAGGCTTGCAGCTCAAGCACACATCCTAGCATTGACGGTGGAGGTCATCGGGGTTGATAGGGGTCACTTCAGGGTCATTCAACCATGTTATTTTTCATCTGCAACCACTCATGGCCTTGCATTTGTGATGACGCTTGTCCGAAAGTCATTTCATTGCAACCAAGGAATGTCAGTTCGTCGTTGACTCTATTACCGACAACTTCGGATCCCGACGCACTTCGAGGATCCAGGACCGTCGGACCGTTCCTTCCGCCCGCCTAAACCATGCCTTCATGTTACAATCGTAGATGACGCCCAGCCGATGGACGTTTATCATACACTTTGGCATTGGGGATATGCGCGGTCCCATATCACTATCGGACCCGTGCGCTGATCTGGGCATTGTGCCGGGGGGGGGGGGGGGGGGGGGGGGGGGGGGGGGGGGGGGGGGGGGGGGGGGCTAAGACGCGTCAATCTTGCCCACAAGTGGTTAACGACCTCCTGAAATTTCAGAATGAAAGATCCTGAAATCTGTTAGAAGAGGTCTGAAATCACTGGAATAACCTGAAGACATTTCATGCCATTTCAGGAGTTACAGGTGGTTTGAGGGTCAAATTTTATGTTTTTTCCCTTTATGTTTTTTGCCTGTTTTTTTTTTTATTCAACGTTGTTGTGGGTCATTTCAAGTCACTATAGGAGTTTTAGGTGGGGAGGCCTGAAACTTTTGAAAAGACTTGAAGTGGATGAAGCTTCTGAAACCGGTTTCAGATCCCCCCATCCAAATGATTGGATTAATGCATCTCAAAACGCTTTCAGATTTTCGACAACTCCATATTATTTCAGAAGTTTCAAATGGGGAGACATGAAAACTCTGACATGATCTGAAGTGGTTGAAGCTTCTGAAAGTGGTTTCAGGTCCCCCGATCAAAATGGTTGGACTGGGCTATCTGAAACCGCTTTCATATTTTCAGCCACTTCATATTACTTCAGAAGTTTCAGATTGAGAGACCTGAAACCTCTGAAATGATATGAAGTGGTTGAAGTTTCTAAAAGAGGTTTCATGTTCCCCCATCCAACCGACATCTGAAACCACTTTCAGATTTTCAGCCACTTCATATTATTTCAGGACTTTCAGGTGGGGAGATCTTAAACCTCTGAAATGATATGAAGTAGTTGAAGCTTAGGAAAGCGGTTTCATGTCCCCCCATTCAAATGCTTTGATGGGGGGACCTGAAACCGCTTTCAAAAGCTTCAGCCACTACAAGTCATTACAGGAGTTTCAAGCCAGAATCTAAAACCTCTTAAATGACCTGAAATGGTTGAAGCTTCTGAAAGCAGTTTCAAATTTTCTCATCCAAGTACCTCACGTGCGTTTGAAGCAGCTAAAAATAACATAAAAATAGAGACATCTGTTAACCTTCTCTCATCTTGCCACACATCACACAACGCTAAAAATTCAAAGAATCGAGATACTAATAAAATCGAGACTCACGTAGTCCATACGGTGTCAGACCCATAACCAAATGTAAGGGAAATCGTTTGGCCGTCCCCCGCAAGACAGCGTACAAATGTCTCGTGGAGGCAACCTTCCTCATAACGACTCGCCATGCATGAGTACGTAAGCAGTCGCGGTAATGACATACTATATGTTGCCCATACCCGCGTGGCCCTCGATGGTATCGAGAGTCCCGTTCGACACTCAAATGTCGGCTGACACACGCCTTGAGGGACTAACCTCTCGATGCTAGACAATCGCTACGGCGGTTGCGGTGTCAGGCGGCCACAGGCAGTGCGCCGCCTGAGAACCGCAGTTTTACGACTTAGGGTCAGGGGCAGATCCGTGTTTTGATGGAAGTCTCGTATGACTAGGCAGCAAAAATTAGGGGAACTCAGGCACCCCTGATTTTGGGCGCACTGAGCTTTATGAGTAACCCTCAAAGATGGCGAGATGGGTGACCGGACTCGGCATGTCTAGGGACTGCCATTTCCGACCGTTCCGAGGGTTAGACCGGGATTGACCTGCCGCGGAGAGGCAACAAGGGAGTTGACCTCACCGCAACGTTTTTGCAGCATACGACTGGAGCAAAATGGGGCCTCAAATTTTTGTCTATTTTAGTACCATAATTAAAGGTGGGAAGAGGGGATAAGACCAGTAGGCGAGAAGGGAAAGACATAATATCCTCTAATTTCTTCATTTTTTTCACAGCATTTAATTCTAGGGGGAATACCGTTGTTATTTTATTTTCCCGACAATTAAATTATAAACATAGAAAAAGATTAAAAAATCGTAAAAGAGAAAMGAAACACRAGGAATTCGGTGGTTTATTTAAACTTTCCTGGGATTGAATTTTATGGAACTTACGATTTAYTTACTATTTCCRACAACAGAATTAAARAAAGGGGAGAATGATTAAAAACGATAAAAGGGGACGGGAACCCATGACTATTGGGAGATTGGGCTAGTTTCGCTTTGGTCACCCGCCATCAGCCCTGACCCCAGATTGAGCGTTTTCCCCGAATTTTATCAGTTTCCACTAGTGCCAATGACCGAGGCTCCCTGCGTCGTTTTCGCTGGGTTGCTTGATTACTAACCTTATCGCAGTTGGGATGATCTGAGAGCGGGGGTCCCATGGACAAGTGCTGCTTTGGGTTGACTATGGTATTTGGTGTGGTGCGGATACGAGGGTTGATACGGGGTGGCTAGGTCCTACGGTGTCTGACGTGCTTCACGTACAGTGTAGGCCCGGTGACAGCTGTTTCACTAAGGTGACTTATTTTCGGGTTCGGGACAGCTGCGGTGGTTTATTTTCAGGACCGGGGCCACTACGTCAGTTTTTCCAGGTTTGGAACCTTGGCCGCAGTTTGCTTCAGGTCCRGAATAGGTTCGGTACTACCCTGGTTTTCAGTTTTCTACGGTATCCGGCATTGGTATGATACACATCACTACATCACTTTCAGGTTCGYAGTGATTTATTCTCAGTTCGGTGTTGAYARCTYARAATTGTCARGAGGCTATTTCTGGWTCGGCCCGRCATTCTGATCCGGGACARATACAGAACAAGCATRARAACTRGGTGTTGGGAGCAACAGCTGGACCGCGGTTMGGCTTTTGTGTTGGGAACTGGTATAATACAATTRCTTTTAAGTACCGTGGTTGRCTTTGGAGCGCAAAAGTAACAGGTTTGCTATGAGTACGTGCCATACGGAAGTATCTGGCTTTATTTTTACARCAGGTTTCAGTGGCAGGTCYCGCTGAGACTGTATATGGGTTCCATTGCACCAGCGCTGGGCCTGGCCCTGCYTTTACCTTCAGCCTGTGAAGGCCTACGGATTGGACCTGCGGGAAAAAAAAGACCGCGTTCAGCTGTGSGAAAGGACCATAAAGGGAAAGGGGACTAGAGAGCAGGGGAGGTATGYACGSTGKACCCAGCCCTCWTCACAGTGCGTATGCAGWCGGGGACAGGGGGCAGAAGGGGATGAAGAAAGTCGTACAAGGTGTYCCTCGCCCTCGCCGCGGCGATGAGGAAGYGGTTACGGAAGTYATCAAAGAGAGGAGGGGAACAGATCTGACGAGAATAGCCTGTGTGAGCAGGCCAATCAAAGTACACTCGATGATCTAACGAGCATAGCCTGTGTGAGCA
>BFEA01000180.1:2353838-2370878 GCA_003427395.1 Chara braunii
TATATATATATTCCTATTATTTAATTTAGGAAAAATATCGTAAAATCGGGTTCGCGGCCCAGACCTGGTCGGCCGCGGACGCGGCCACATATGCGGCCGCCATCCGAGATCGGGCCCGTGGACGCGTCCGCCGATGTTTCATAGGTGTAGAGTGCCCATTAGTGTTCCCTGCCTCTTAAATCCAAATAGCGAATCAGTCAGCAAGCATTACCATTATGACATGACTCCTCTTCGTCATCCAATCAACATTCAATCGTCCGAGTTACTCGAAACTTTCAGTCAAAATACAGTCAGCATACAACTATTGTGAATTGCCTTTGAGATCAGTATGAGTCAGACAGTATTTTCACCAGAAGACACAAAGGTCAGTTCCAACGTTCAACATCGACACTTGAATGCGGTGCGGTCATTATCAGTTCAGAAGACTGTTCTGATAAGTCTCAACAGGATTGCTTCTAAAGATGCCTTCCAGTATCGGTACGTAAGTGGAACTGGCTTCGAGTAAGGGGAACTATCTTTGTAGTTCATACTGAGTTTGCAGGAGGTATCATCTATGACCCGATGGTCTACTTAAAGAAAGGTAAAGAAACCCATAAGTACTTCGCCTCAGTCTGCATTTCGGCTGCCAGGTACCTTGAGGATAAAGAGAGAGAGTTTGACAAGAGTGGTACCGAGCTGATCCGTAGCTTTGGACCCAAGCTCTATACAGACTATCCTAGGCCTCCAACCCCCTTCCTTCTCATAGATGGTTCTTGTTGGGGTGACTTGATTGATCTAGCCAATAGGTACATTTCACCTGCAGCAATTGATTATGAGGCAATGACCGAACCGTCAGGGTTCCGACATCGCGGACGAGGGATCTTCTTTCAACCATATCTTCCTACTCTATGGGGGGAATCTAGTGCTATGGTCGACTTCCGTATCATGAGACTTGGTTGGAAATGTTCAGAGCTTGTAGGCTTCAGGTGGCTCTACTTTCAGAGACCACAGCCTCATGAAGTACGAGGACATGGCTCAAGGCACAGGAAACGCACAGCCAAATGAGAGATTGATCATGTGACTTAAGAGGGATGAGTGAGGACTCATGACCAGTGTCGGCCTTTCTCTTTCATCTGTACTTTATGAGATTATTATGAGTTCTCATTCTTCCTCATTTATCCTTGTCATTGCTCGAGTCAGTCGATCTTGCTCCATTTGTATTGACTTTGCTTGATGATTATGCTTCCTGATAATCATGTCACAGTTTTTAAAATTAACAAATTGGCAAAATCGATACATACATGACACACCAGAATTTCATGTTTATTATTTGTATGACCTTTGTTGTTCCGAATTAAAATAAAAGATTCCTAAGATCGGGGACCGACGAAGACCGTAATTGAAGGGTCTCGCTCGAAGCCGGATGCACTCAACAAGAAGGGATTTGCCTTAATTTCTTTATTTATAGCGAACTTCAGCAAAATCCTGCGTGACAGCCTGTTGGCTTTTCGGTCGCCTTAAGTGGTATGACAGGAAAAAGTGCAACACCGGTGCGTTTCAAGGGTCTGCGTTGTGGTCAAACCCCGCTCATTGACCCCAGTTTTGATGTGGAGCAAACATTATCCACGATTTGCTTTATTGTGTTGACCACCACTCTGACCACTTGTTTCTAGTCCACTTCATTGAGACTCTCAAAGTGGTTCAATGTATCAATTATTTGTTGTTTTTTAAGGATGAATTTTCTTATTTTCTCCCAATGCAGAGGCGGGATTTTTTAATGGAGGGAGATGGTTTCATGTCACTGCATCTTGAGCGAAACTCAGTCCACCATTTCTGTTAGATATGGTTGTCTGGCGGTCTGATCTTCCTTTCATTTTCATATTCGTGGTCTGTTGCTGGCTTTCTTCGGCTGGTTGGTGTCTTTCTGGATCCGTTGTCTCCCTGTGTTGTTGTGCATTGTGGGTAGTTGGCAGCGGTTCCCCATTCCTTTCCATTGTGGCTTCCTCCCCCGTATCTAATGTGATGTCTCCTTGGTGATCTTGTGGCCTATGACAGTCCTCAACATCTTCCCAACTCTCCCCGTCTGTTTCTGTAGCATCCAGGATCATGTCCCCTTGGTGGTCTAGGGGGAGAGGTTGTTGTTGCAATGTCTAGGGTGTTTGTGCCTGTACCTACTCCATGGCTCTTGCGTGAGCCAGCGCTTGGGTCTGGAGCAGGAGGTGTGTCTGCGCTTGGGCTTGGGCCTGTGCCATGGCTCGGGCCTGGATCTCAGCCACCACCGTGGCCTCCGCCTGGGCGTGGATGTAGGCTTGGACCTGTTCATGGGCACTCAGTTGGCTCCACCCTAGGGTCCCGGCGCTCGTTTGAGCGCAGCGCTTGGGCCTGTGCCTGTGCATGGGCTCTGGCTCGATCTTGTGTTTGGGCATAGGCCATCTGTTGGGGCCTGCAACTCAGCGTTACTTTCAGCCCAGGTTTTAGGATCCCTCTTGTTTTGCAGCTGTTGTTGTTGTGTGCCCGTCTGGCTGGTATTTTGGTCTTCCAGGCGGAGGCAATCTTCTGGGGCCGGTTTGCGTGAGGGTTGTCGGTATTGGTCGTCATTGTTCTGTAACATGAGATCACCTTGGTAGTCCAGATGTTGATTTTGTTGGAGTTGTCTGTCCCCCAACTGTTCTATAGGTGTTGGCTCTTCTTCCAATGTCACCTCCATGGGGCCAGGTTTCTTCTGTTCTTCTTGTGAGAGGTCTTTGACGCCCAGTGTCCAGGCCTGTTCCTGTTCCACCGTGTCCTGTTCAGCCACCGGGGACAATGGGTGGTGAGTCTGTCGTCCCACCATGAGATTCGCTGTGTATCCGGACGGTTGGTGTTGTTGTGGCATGCCATCCAACTGTTGTTTATACCGCCCCGTTAGAGATCCTTTGTGCTGGTCCAATTGTTCGATAGCCTGCACAGGTTGGGTTGTTTGTTGTGACTGTACTGGTTTTGGCTGCAGGCATGAAGGTTGAGCCGGAAATGGCCCGTTCCACCGGCCCTGTTCTCGTGCCCGTCTTTTTGGGTTAGTCTTGGTTGGGGCCCGGGATGTGGTTTGGGTGTTTTGCTGAGGATGAAGACCCTGCCTGATCTTCCCCTGTTTGGGGGGAAACTGTCAGTTGTGCCGGCTGTTGGTCGTGGATGTGGGCTGTCTGTGACATTTGTAGCAGCCAAGGGTGCAATTGTTCGTCCTGTTGGGGCTGGATGTTCGTGTGTTTGCTCGAGCATCTCTTTTAGCTTCCCCAGCGAGTACTCAACGTAGCCTGCTATTAGTTTGACCGGGGCTCCTACGTTAGGCGTCTGGGTGTTCAGTCCACTGTTCTGGGGCACCAGCTGGACCGAGACTGGCGAGGTAGCGGGGACAATAGTCGTTTGCAGCAGGTTAGCTGTCCCCTTTCCGGTGACAGAGGCAGGTTCCAGATGGGAGTCCTGGAGTTGTCTCCGACCGGTAGGGGGCAGTATTGGGGGAGCAGGAGAGACTTGCAGTGAACCTGGTGGTCCATTTCCTGCCGCTACTATCCCCACCTCTTGGATCACCGTGGGTCCTTTTGCCAGCTGAAGCTTCCATTGTTGCTGTGCACACTGTTCTGTTCGCGATATGAGCTGGTTGGTTGTCTCAGACTCATCGGAATTGATCAGTGGTTGTTGCGGCGGTCGCTGAGGCTTTCCTGTCAAGATGTGATTCAGTCTCCCCTCATGTGGTTGTCGTCAGTTGGCAGGTGTGCTTTGTCCTCCGGTGGTCGGAATTGTACTGATTACCTTTTGGTCGTTCTGCCGTGCAAGCTTTATGTTTGATGGTCCCTCAGTGTTGTTCCCTTTTGGACAGGGCTGTTGTGATTGCAGAGAATGTAGCTCCTGGCCCAAATCAGTGGTGACCGGGGGGTGGGGATTGACCCGCGGGTCTGACTGGTGGGGGTGGGTCTGCAACACCAGCGTGTGGGTAGGCAGGTGTGGTTGCAGGCCCTCTCCTGCTGGCATTGCTTGTTGGTGGGTTGCCAGTGGCAGGTGCGAGATAACCTCCCTCCCCGGCCTTCCCGTCCGGGTTGAGTGCTCCCTGCTTCTGTGTTGTCGTGCCCCCTCTACCTTGCATGAGGCACCACCACCCTCTTCTTGTCCCGCCTGTCGGTCTTTGGATTGCATGGTATTCTCCACTTCCCTTGCACCATTCGGACCTGTCGTTGTCTGTTTTCTATTCGTTTTATCGGGTGGCTTGCTCATTGTTTGCCCTTGTTTTGGGGTGTGGACCTCCGAACTCTGGTGTTGCCTTCGGGGGAGGCTCCTTTCCAAAACCAGAACCCAGGTTTCTTTTTACCCTCCCTGAAGTACCACCCTATTAGCTTGGGGTCTTCTGCTATCCAAATGCCTACCAGCAATTTGTGGGGCGTAATAAGGCCTGTCAACAGTTTTCTCACCTCGTTCGGACAGGACTCATCTGTGCACAATTCTCCCCTGGTCTTACATGCATAACACCAGGGGCCCTGCATGTGACTGAGTGGGACTGAATACGTCTTGCCTTGATCACTCGTCATTCAGTGGGAATGGTTTCTCGGGGTCCCAATCCATTGCCACCAACAGCGAGTCATCCCTTTTGGGGACAAATTGTTGCAGATCATGGACATAGACCTTGACGGTTCCTGTAGATCTGCCACGATTGCCCCTTGGACGTTCAGAGGGGCAAATCTAAGCTCCACCCAAAAATTGTTTTTCCTAACCAGTTCCCTCCGGTCGTCTGTCATGAGAGGGGGGGGGGGGGGGACCATGGTCTGACTAGGGCGTGAGTGGACTTAAAGGACAGGTTTTTCAGGGTCAGCAGTTTAGATCTATCAGGTGCGTACAGCGAAATAAGCGTGACCATTGAGAGGCCTGCCGTTTCCACCAGGACACTCCCACATCTTTGTCTAACATCTTAATTGCTCTCAACTTCGTATTGACCCACTTCAGTTTCTCGTTCATATGCACAGAGATCACATACTTCACAAATGCGAATTACATAGCACTGGTGGAGTAGATTGCTGTTTTGTTAGCCATTCCAGGTGTTGAGAAAACTGACAAGGGGTAAATAAACCCATCTTCCTCTTGGAATATCTTTTCTGGAGGGACATGCAGTTTGTATATGAAGTGCCCTCTGAGTGGGCGTACTGGGTCTAGTGTCAAGAGCTTGTTGGAAGATGCCCGCCCTGTGGCTGTCAAGGCAGCCACTAGGGCCGGTGATTGACTGGTGCTGCTGGAAGGCAAGAGTTGCGAGGAGTGAGCATCCTGCCCTGTTAGCTTCACAGTCCAGGCCTGGGTTCCTTGCAGGGACTGTGTTTGTTGTTTGATGCTGGTCTGTGCCGACCATTTGAGGCAATCTCTGTAGGATGTACCTGATGGTTGCGTTTCTCGGCCAGAGAAGGTAATATCACCGGGATTTGGAGATTGGGGGGGGTACCTCCACCTGAGGAGGATGCGTCGTCTACAGGCGGGGTCTGCATTTGCTTGTCTGACGGGGGGGGGCATGCTCCCTTGAGGTGCTTTTTTCTTTCTTTTTTTTTTTTTCTTTTTTTTCTTTTTTAACACGCTCCATCTATTGGTGGGGAGCTGCACCTGCTGGAAACCGGGTCCAGCGTCCCTTACATTATGAAAATAAAGCAGAGGATAGCCCTATGCTGGAAACCGGGTCAAGCGTCCCATTCTTTCTGACTTTTCAATCCAATATTAAGGCCTGATCTATTTTACAACTGTTTGAAAAAAAAGTACTACTAATCATGGGGAAGCCTCTTCAGCCCGAATACTTGCCGCCTGTTGGGAAAAATTAATCCTAGCCCCCTCCTAATAGGACCCTGTCCAATCTAATCCAATGTCGTTTCCTCCCCCCCCCCAAACCACTCTAGATCCACCAGTGCTAACAGAGCAGGTGGGAAGGGATCAGCAAACAGATCTGGTGCTCTCAAAAAGGCCCCTGGTTGGATGTCTAACCAATTCTGAAAGATAATCTGGTAATCCCGTTTGATCTTCCCCTTCTCCTCTTCCTCCCCTGGCCATATTATTTCCCAGAATTTCTCACCATCCCCTAGCCATTCCAGTTGGAACTTTCGTAATCCTTGTTTGATGTTTTTTTTTTGCTTGAATTCTTTAAGCTTTGTTCTTTTTTTCTCCCATTGGTCCCTTAGTTCTGTTTGAACAGAGCTTCGTATTATATCTATTACTTCTTCACTCTCTATCTTTAGTTCTTCCATTTCATTGATACACCGTTTGTGCCATAAGGCCCACAATATCGCTTTTCTCCCTAGATGAAAGAAGTTGTGTTGGAATTCCGATAATTCTATTAATTGAGGGTTTCAATATCCTAATAAAATTCCTCTCTAGTCCCAGGGCCAGTCCAGGCCAGTAAATCTTCGCCACACATAGTCCTATCGTCTCCATAACAAGACCGCACCTGGACATTGTAAAAAGATGTGTTCAATTGTTTCCCTTATTTTCCTCTTGGGGAAGGCCCGCGCACAAGAGTTACACCATGGCAACGCCACTCCTTTTTGCTCCAATGTGGAATGGTCTATTAACCAGTCGTTCGTTGGAAGACATCTGTGCACTATCTGTCATTGCAAGGATGCAAACTTGGCAGGCCTTCCTTTTTATCCCTGACACCACTTGACTGGTTTAAGCTCCTCCTCATATATATTAAGATGTCTCTGCCATCTACTGTGCACCATCTCTGGAATGTTAACTTTAGGGCGCATTAGTCTGTAAGTTGCCTTAACTGATAATGATTGTAGCCTCACTGGTTTGCATCTCCTATTTGATCGTCATAACCAGTCTGCCGGATCAAGTGGGAGATCTGGGATCGGACAATGAGGGAGATATGTTACCCATTCCTTGGTGTTCAAGACGTACAATACCCTTATTCTATACATATCTTGGAAAGAACAAAAGTTATCATGTCTTGATCCTTCCTTGAAATCCTATTGTCCTTGTGAATTTTGAATAGGTTGACCAGGGCACCCTCCTCCTGTACATCCAATATTTGTTCTATTGTCTTTGAATTTTCCTGTTGGAAAACTCCCACCCAATCCGCTACCCGAAAGACTGCTCCCTCTTTCAAGGAAACTATCCAGGATAGAGGTATGGCTGAGATTATTTCATCCAAACGATCCAGGAGCTTATGTGCATACTTAATCTCTTTTCTGAGTTTTTTCACATATTTCCAACTTTTTTGCTTAGTATTCCATAGGTCCTTGATTCTAATTACCCCATTTTTTACCCACGTGGACCATGAAGAATCCGAACTAATAAATACCCGCCCATTTCGGTCCGTGATCCATCTATTCCCAAACAAGGGCTGACGTAGGATTTCCTCATACCTTGTCGGTGTTGGCTTGTTGGGTAAAGGCAGTTTCGTCCAATATCTTAGCTGGTTTGACCAGAAACCATCATGAGTTAGGTCTTTCCTTGCCACCCCTCTTGCTCCTGTCTCCCTTGACCGTGTCTGAGCTTGAGGAATGGTCCAAAACCTATCTTCCACCCGGGTCAGAAGATGAATCTCCTTAATCGTTTATGGTGCCAATCTTCGAATTTGTTCTAGCGCCAAACCTTGCCATGACAGGTCTGTGGCCATAATCAAACGTTTTAGTACTTGCAGTGCTAGCGCCTTGCATTAGGTTTTTGGTTCAATAAGTCCCAACCCACCTTTATCTTTAGGTTGAATTACAGTATGTCATGCCACCCTTGGGATCACATTTGGTGATTCATGATCCCCTCGCAATAAAAACGTTGTTACTTGTCGCAATAACTCATTTGTCGCAGTTTTGGTGAGTGACCATAGCATTGCTTTGTACCAGATTGAGGCTAGGACTACGTTGTTGATAATTAGGGTCCTCCCAAATAACGATGTATGTTTATTTCGCCATAATTTCATTTTTCCTAATGCCGGAGACGAAATTCATAGATCATTTGAGTTAGGTTTTCCTTGTGCAGTCAGAATTACCACTAGCACCCTGATAGGCGCTTCAAGATGCATCTACTTGATCTTAGGGAGTTCAGGTGGTCTATCTCCTTGGGAATGTATCCACCATCCTTGTGTTTTATTACCCCAATTTACCAACATATCCGAGAGGGTCGAGAATTTATCAATTAGTGCCTTAATTTCTTTCATATTTGTTCTGGAGACTTCCATCATAATAGTTAGATCATCTGCGAACATCGAATAGATTGGAATAACTTCTTTTGGAATACTTGAGATCCGTAAGTGTTGAATATTGTGATTAGATTTCATGTTAACTCCTAACGTCTCCATGATGATAATAAATAGAAACGGGGCCAACGGATCTCCTTGTCTGAGAGACCTTTGGAAAGGGATTTCGGAGACAATCGACCATTTACCTGAATTCTTGTCGTGGCATTAAAGTGCAGTAATTGTACTCATCTTCTTATTGTTGACCCGAATTCTAACTTAGCTAAGAAAGCATCTAGGAAACGTCAATCCACATGATCGTATGCTTTTTCAAAATCAATGAATATACAAGCCATATTTTGCTTATTTTGCCTGGATATTTTGATCATCTCGTTGACTAGTAATATATTATCCTAAATATTTCTCCCATGGATGAAACCTGATTAGGAGGAATGAATAATGTCTGTCATTATTGAAATAAACCTATTAGCTACGATTTTGCTAACATTTTGTACACCACAGTCAGCAAGGTGATTGACTTATAGTTCCTTATGTTGGATTTGTCTCCTTTTTTATATAGTAATGTTAGTACCCCTTGACCAACAATTTCTTCCATTGTGCCCGCTAATTGAATTTGTCTATATAGTATTCCATTAGATCTTCTGACACTTGAACCCACATTGTTTTCCAAAATTCTTTCGGGAGACTATCCACCCCAGGGGTTTTATCTTCTTCCATTTGAAGAAGCGTTGTCCAAATTTCGTCCTTAGTCATTGGTTCCTCAATTTTATCCCTTTGTTCTTGTGTTAGTTTTTGTGTTAGTGGTTCTAGGAAGTTTTGGGTTTCTTGTGAAACTACTTATGGATTCATTGTTGATGTGTACAACTTTTTTAAAAAATCATAGGTTATCTTTAAACTACTTGCTCACGAGACCGACTCCTGATTAGGTGAAACAGTTCGATCTATTAAAGCTTTTATGTTTGTCTTTTTTATTCTAGTTTGCACTAATAAGAAGAAAGAGGAATTCATATGTCCTTCTGATTAATGCTTTGATAGTTTGCTCCTGACTAGGTGGCCTTTCAATCGTTCCTGTGCAATAGTGAGTAATTGTTTTCTGAGTTCCTGAATATCTTCTTGTTGGGGAACTGATAAGGGATTTTCTTGTTGTTTTCACTCTAAGATTTTCTTCTGAATTTTAATTTCTTGATCATACTTTTGTTTAGCTATTGATTTCGAGAACTCATTGATTTTTTTGGCTAGGAAAAAAAGACCATTATTAAACCATGATGTATATGAGTCATGTTTACCTTTCGTTGTATGTCAAAATTCTCATACTTCTTTTATAAGTTCTAAAGTTTGTTATTTTAAGAAGAGATGAGTTAAGTTTATAGAAACCCTTCCCACGATCCGGTTTTACCCTAAAGGTCAGTAGCATGGTGCACATCTTATGATCCGCTCCCGGCCAAGGGCTTTGTGGAAAAATATTAGCTCCTACTAATTTAAAAGCATGATCCAAATATTCAGACGTAAGTATCAAATCTATTTTGGACCTAGACTGATGGGGAGAACCCGGGTTTCTGATACATGAAAAAATGTGTTCTTGAGGAAAAACCCTCCAAAACGTATCATATAGGTTCTCGTCCTCACATAATTGTTAAATGATCATTTCATCATCCTCTATATAAGCAGGGCATGGATAAGGGATCCTCCATCTATATAACCATCTATCTGGGGCTGCATTAAGTCACCTGCCATTATGATAGGAATCTCATTTGGGATATGATTGTGAAGTTCTTGAAAAAAATGTTTTCTTTCTTGTACTTCATTTGGAGCATACACATTCAGAACACATACTGCTTCAACCTCTAACATTAACAAAATTGAGATCCACCTTCCTTCTTCCTGATCCGCCTCCTAGTGAATGACCTCTACTCTGGAATCTGGCAGTATCCAAATGGTGACTCCTGCCGAACCATGGCGTACCGCATATGCTTGATACTTTTGATGCGGCCAGACCAGATTATGAGCCCTATTATGCGCTGGGGAGTTCATTAGGTGAGTTTCCTGAATACAGATTACATCCGGTCAAGTTCTCCCTTCTTCCCCTTTAAGTTGTTCTGTGATTGTCTTTCTTTTAATTACACCTGCAGTGGCAAGACCGTTAACATTAAGTGACCTTAGATCCAGATCTATCGATTGAGTAGCCCTTAACTAGGACAAATTCTTTCCATAAAAAGCTTGAAGCGCCTCCATCCTTATAAAGACAAACAATTAACAATGAAGATTATAATCTTACTCAACCCCCTCCATCTAAATTTGTAGGGGGATTTAGGAACCCATTTCTTAGAATAGAACAAAGGAAGGAAGAGATCTTCGCTACTGACCATACAACATTTACTTTGATCTTTAGCTATTGTAATTCCAGCAACGCCGCGTGGGAGTACCATTTAAGCCCTGATTCTTTGTTGTCCTCGAATCTCACAAAGATATCCCTTTTGACGATTTTGGTTTGTTCCCCGCTGATTATGAGAGTTGCTTGGGGCCGAGGGTCAAAATGTTTTGACAGGAAGTCATGCATGTCCCTTTTGAATGTCCTGTCCCCTGTACTTTGATACTCAACATGGGTCGTCCAACCTCTTAGTGTCACCCCCCCATATTGATCCTGACCTATCGGGGAGAGACCTATTTCCCGTTTGGCTCTTTTTTTTCTGACTGGAATCAAAAGATTACCCTTGGGGAGCTGTAACCCTGTTAAGTGACATTTTTCCAATACATGTCGCAATTTCTTTCTTTTACTCATATCCTCTTTGCGTGTTGAGATTAACAGATGACTCTTGTCTTCCTTTGTCTCTTCCTTTTGCAGAGTGGGAGACATCCTTGTGGTTATTGCCTTATCTCCCTCGTTCGTTTTCTTTTCTTCTCCTGCTTCCTTCTCCTCTTGAATCTTTTGTGAAGAGACATGCTGATCATCCTCCTTTATTTCCTCTATTGTTAATCATTTTTGTTCTTTTTCTATTTCATTCGTTCCTTGGTTGTGTATTTGTACCAATTTCTCCACCCTATCTTCTTCCTGTGCTGATCTCCTATCCATTTTGGGATCTTCCTTGTCCTCTGGTGGTTGAGACATTCTGCCACCATACCTAATATTCTATGACTGACCATTGACCAGCACACTCCTTCGGGTAAGCCTTACTTCAACACTAAAGTGAGGTTGGGGCTAGAGCTTAGTAAATTGAAAAGTTTGACATATGATCTGTCCCAGAAATCGCATGTTCCTTTCCCATATGTGGCTTTTAGGGCTTTAATTAGCCACTCCACTAGTTGCTTTAATTTGTCCTCCTCTGAAAGCTTTAGATCCGATTGAGTTGTTACTTCTTCCATCTCAATATCTTCCGTTATCGATGAGGAGTCTACTTTCATAGGCACTGGACCGAAAGCTCCTTGGAACAGATCTTCTCCTAATTCGGCTTTTGTCTCTCTTTCCTCTATATCCTTTGTATCCATTTGTTCTATCTCATTTTCCTCGTCGTTAGTTCGTGATTGTGAACTGTCCAAGTGTTCAATATCTTTGCTCGGGCTTGTAATTTGCTTTCTCTTCCTTTTTTTTCTTAATTCTCCTTCTAGGTTTTCATTTGTTGATTCCTCTTGGTCCTGTATAATGATGATTTCTTGCTCTTTTTCCCCACTTTTTCCTTCTGGATTTGATTCCTCACTCCTTTCCTTACTTAGCAAGATGAAGGATCCTCCTCTTGCTGTGTGATGAAATATGAGGGATGAGGACCTGATAATGATTTCTTGCCTTCCATGGCCCCCTTTCTTCTCTTAAGGACCGGTCTCTACTGTTGTTGTTGCGAGACTCCTTTCTTTTTGCTTTGTTCCCCTGAATTTCCTCTGATCTCCTGATGTGGAGGACGTGAGCTTCGTTCCTTATTTGTTGATTCTTGCGAGGTAGCAGAGGAAGAGGTTATCGTAGTTTAGTAGTTTTTTGACTTATTGCTTGTATCTAGTCTGGTAGGAGGAACCTCTGGGGGTATCCATGTATCCGGTGGTTTAGTGTCCCAGTTTGGCTCCCCCTGACTTTCCCAATTCCACCCTTGGGTAGCTTCCTCTTTCTTGGTCCCCTCAATGAATACTCATCCCTCATGTTCTGCATCGACTGTACGTCAGAGATTTGGTTTAAAAGGGTCCCTAATGAGCCTACCTGTTGCTTTATTTTTCTTTGTCGGGTTTTGTGCACACATAGGATCTGTACCCAGGTGACCATATGCCTTACATCTGAAACACCATGGACTTTGTTTATGTGCCGTGCAAATATGATATTCCCTCCTTCACACTCTGTAGGGTATAACATCATTTATATTAAACGGTACATTGCTTGAGTGATTGAGAGCCAACATCAAATAATCATCCTTCTTGGTCGCGTAGACTGGGAGGGGCTCTATGAAATCAATAATGTCATAATTACTCCCAAAATAATGAATGAAGGTTGTGTGAATCTCAATTGGAATGTGCCTGAATTCTACCCAATAGTGTTCCTCCATCAATTGCTCTTTTTTTTCATCCGGTCCCTGCTTTGGAGACGATCATGGATAAATTCTGACTTCTGATCTTTCACATCTCAATTTGCGCCAACCTTCAATCGTTTTTTTATCCGAGATATGTAAACACAGAACTGTGAACATGAATGACGAAATCGGAAGAATTAAAAAATCCATACACACACTGCTTCGTAGCTTCCTTTGTATGTTGACAACCTTTTACAAATCCATTTGATATTTTCGTTAGTGGATTTGTATGCTGAATCATCATGGAGCACCCAATTGTTTGCATGTGCCGAGTAGATTAAATCCCTTTCTTCTAATTTTTGTGATGAATAAGCTTTAATTAACGATTCCCCCCCCCCTAAATCAATTACCCGACTTTCTGAGGAGACAATAAATTTGGAGAGAAAAAATGCCTTTGCTGTGGGGAGATTTCGTAAGGGTATCTTTAATGTCTGAGTTTGTTCCCCTTGCCTTTTAACTTCTAATTCCTTGGTTAGGATATTCCCTTTCACACACTGTATCCAAGGATAAGTGTCATCTTTCTGCAATCCTTTGTCTTGAATTGACGATGACCCCCCGTGGTTTTGAGAGGTGATGTTAGGAGCGAGCGCAAACCCTTTCTCTCCCCTTTACCCCTCCTGCTTTCCTTCCAACTCTCTCTTATTCTCATCTTCCTTGCCCCTTCCTTCTTCCTTCTTTGTCTTTTCTTCTTTCCCTTCCCCTCTTCCGTGCTCTCCTCCACTTTGCGCTTCTCCGTGTTCCTTTCTCCATTCTTGTGTTCCACCCCACGAAGTACCTGCCTAGAATATCATATTTCTTCTACTGTCTTTTAGGAATTGTGTTGATATTGACAACCTTTGCTGTCTGTAATTCAGACCCAGTCCCTTACCCTGTCCGAACACCTCTCCCATTTCCGATACCTCTGTTTGTTGTGTGGGACCTTCCAATGATAGAACCCCCGGTGTATTTTTTTCCTTTCCTTCTTGTAGATTGATCAGTGGATTATTGATCATTCCTTCATGATGTTCCTGAACCAGACTTTCTTTGTGACTTTTTTGTTCCTTCTGTTCTTCCGCCGTAAGGATTTCTCCTTCTATCATTTGCTCTTCTGTTGCTTTTTCATTGCTTTCCTTTTCTTGCTTCAGTCTTGCTGCCAATACTGCTCTGACCGGTGTATGTGGCTGCCTTGCTGCTAACTGTCGCATAGCTCCTCTGAATGGGCTACGCTGATGGTGTACTATCCGCGACATGTTGTCTTAATCTTATCCTTTTTTTTTTTTTTTAATTGAGATGCAGCTGTAGAAAAGGGGTCGACAGGGAGAGGACGCGAGGAAAAGGAGTAGCCTTAGGATCACCCCTTCCCAGATTCTACCCTTCAGTAAGTGACAACTGTTTTCCACCTCCCTCACTCCTCCTACTCCTTCTTGTTTATAAATATTTTCCTAACCCTCTCTTCCTAACACCCTTAATCCTTCTTTTCCACAACGGGCTACCTGTCCTGGCGACAAATCGTTCTTCCTGCTTTGTTATGACCCAGTGCCTAAGTTGTCCGAGCAGTTGCATCTTTCTTAAAATGTGTGCTTACAATGCCGTAGTACAGAGCCACGTGGCTATGTCCTCTTTCTCCCTCTCCCTCTCTTCCTTTCCTTCTTTCTCTTCCTCTCTCTTTATCCTTCACTCTCTCTCTCTCCTCTATTCCTCTATCCCTCTCTCCCCCCCTCTCTTCCTCTCTTGTCACTCTCTTCTCATGCTCTTCTCATGACGCACCCAATATATCCCATTGTAAAAACTTCTGCCCCGTGGCTTCGAATGACGATCTGTTTATCTCAATGAAGCAAACATCATCCCTACGATGATGTATTTCATATGCCTGTAATTACGGCAACAACAAACCTCTGTCTTTTAACCCCAATGCTTGCCTTTATCTTTTACCATGCTCCCGTTTCCAATCTTCTGTAGTAAAAACCAAGCATACAATCGTACTTGACATACAGTTCCCCTAAATGCGATAATCCTTATTAGGAATTAAGCATGCGCATGATGGCATATGCAAACAGGCAATCCATATGGGAAGTCAATTGGCGACTTACTTTCCCCTTATCCCCAGCGTACTTTCCTTGTTATATGCTCTCTTCAAATCGCTGGGTCATGATCCCGTAATGAATTCGCACGAGAGATCGTAGGTTTGAAATACCAACTCCTAATTCCGAATGACTCTTAAATCATGAGTTATGTTGTAGCTTACTGGATCTTATTGGAAACGAGCGTGATTGTCATAGACGAAAACACAATCAATATTTTTTTTTTTACTCGCGAGTCGCAGTAAGGTCGCATGCGCCTTCTCACTTGCTCTAACTTCGGCGTATACCTCTTCGATACTCCATACCTTGAACCAATCTCCTTTTCTTATACTGCGGGCCTTCTTGGATCGGGCTCATCATTATCAGCATAATCATGCAATCAAGTAATCGAAGACCGAAAACGTAATCATTTGATTACGATTGACTCGTAACTCCTCAAGTATGACAAACATGAGTCGAAGCTGGTTTTGTCGCTTCACCTACTCAAAAGAGTAGTCGTATTCTTACATCTTCCTATTTGTGTTCCCCTCTACCCATTCGGCGAATTGCTTCTCATTTTCCTTAGAGTAGAACAATGTCACGACATTCATTCCCTTACCCTTCACCCGTCCTCTATCTCCATTCTATCTCTATTCATACACCCGAATGAAAATGACTTAGCCCCACTCCACGACAGAAAACACTGATGAATGATTACAATCAACTCGCAAATCCCCAAATAGGATAATCACGAGCTTGATTTCTTGCGCCGATATAGGCGGTATGCTTTTCCCCTTTTCCCAATACAGAGTAGTAGCACCACGTTTATTTACTTCTTTCTGCCTTCGATCCTCCTACACTTACCATTCCCCAATCATAATAAGGCGGTCATGATAGAAGTTGAGACACCCTCTCTTTTTTTCGGAGTAGAGTAATGTGACGACCATTCATTCCCTTACCCTTCTCCTGCGTTCGATATCATACATTCACACCTTCCAAAAGAGAATGACTCAGCATAATCTGCAACAGTAAATCCTGATGAATATTCAACTCAACTCGCAAATCCCCAAGTAAGATAATCACGAGCTTGATTTCTTGCGCCGCTTTCTGCGGTCTGCTTCCCCCTCCCCAATGCAGAACAATATCACCACTTTCATTCACTTTCTTCTACCTTCGATCCCATGCACTCATCATTCCCCAATCATAATAAGACGATCATGATGGAAGTTGAAACACCCTCATTGCCTGCAACTGAAAAATTATCGTTTTTTTTTTTTTTTTTTTATCGTGGGGCCTCACCCCCTTTCAACTGTTTAAAAACTGTTTTTCAACTGTTTATCCTGACACATGCACCATGCTCAACAGGAAGTGAAGGAAACCAACGTTTGTGACTAATGTAGTCCACATGAAGTAACATGATAAACAGTTGAACTTTGCGTTGGTAAACTGTTGAGAATCTGTTTATATTTTATTGAACTACGTTTGAAAGGTTGAACTATGTGTTGGTAAACTGTTGATCATCTGTTGATCAACAGTTTATCAACAGTTGAGAACACATGACTTCATGTTGGATATCATGTTGGAATCGTGATGGAAATGTGATGGTAATGTGATGAATCGTGTTGGAAATGTGATGGTGTTACGTTTGGAATTATGGTGCTCGCCTGTCGGGTGGATACCGATTCATATTCATGCATGCATGGGTCCATCGGAGCAAAGGGGAGCATTCGGGTGTAGAACGTCGTGACTCCGTCATGGTAAAATATACCTAGTTTTCGTTGGGGATCGGAGATGAGAATGCTTGTTTGAGGAGGGAATGGTTATTTTTATAAGTGAGCGCACACCTTTATTGGTAACCGTTAATATAGACTTCGATTGCAGTGATATTATATTTGTAAAACAGGGTGCTTCCATTCCAGACAATAAAGAAAAAATGAACACGCACACCCCCCAAGCGACCCCCCCCCCCCCCCCCCCCCCTTCCCCTTCCCCCCCCCACACACAAACACACACACAATGAGGGTACACTCACACTCTCGTACACATTGTTGAAATGGACATCATGTATACATGCTAGCTGTGACCATTACAATACGTGAGGATGAAGGGTTATGCCGAAATGTTAGCTATCTCTGGAACACGAACAGACAATTACTTCTATGTCCACGAATAATAATTGATGTCAAAATTATCCATAAATAGAGTGCCTTTGTCTCTCATTTTTTTTTTATTTTTTTTTTATTTTTTTTTTCTCTCTCTCTCTCTCTCTCCCCCTCCCCCCCAC
>BFEA01000180.1:2440867-2448367 GCA_003427395.1 Chara braunii
CTCTCTCTCTCTCTCTCTCTCTCTATCTCTCTCTCTCTCACCCACTCACACATGCACACAAAAAAACAAACAAAAACGAAGTGTATATTTCCATGTTGTAGTCGGAATGAATCTTCTACTACAACATGGAAATATACACTTCGTTTTTTTTCTTTTTTTTGTGTGCGTGTGTGTGTGGGTGAGAGAGAGAGAGAGAGAGAGAGAGAGAGAGAGAGAGAGAGAGAGAGAGAGAGAGAGAGAGAGAGAGAGAGAGAGGGGTAGTGCTTACGGGTGGCTTGCGACGTTCACCGTTCCCAAGGGAGGGGGGGGTTTCTGGGGCCGCGGAAAGGGGGAGTGGGGGGGGGTAGGGGGAGGAGGGTGGGAAGAAAGAAAAAGAGAGAGAGAGAGGGAGGGAATGGGGCAGGGCAGGGCTCCCTCAGCGGGGTTTCCAACGACGACCGCCGCCACTGTGCACGGCTCTCTCTCTCTCTCTCTCTCTCTCTCTCTCTCTCATACACAAACAAAAAAAAGAAAAAGTGCCAGTGTATATTTCCATGTTCTAGCCGAAGATGCATTCCGATTTTGCTCATCATGTCTATCTTCGTAGCCTCTCTCTATCTCTCTGCGCCGATGGCTGGAATGCGGTGTATATTTCCATGTTCTAACGGAAGATTCGTTCCGATTTTGCTGACCGCCAGAAGCCAAAAACGGGAGGGCCTGGTGCGGGTACCTGCCCCCAGGCCACGCCAGGCCACCTCCCGTTTTTGCGAATTACTGAACCGGTAGGCCGTCGAACGCATACTTCACTGTTTTTCTTGAAGTTTCGAACTGGTCTTCGCCCAAGCTTGCAGTGGACTGTTATTCCTGCGAATTCGAAACTGTGCAGCTGTCACCCGCGGAGTCGTCTCTTTTTTTTTTATACCAAAAAAACAGCCCGGACGGATGCTAGGGATGCTGGTAAGAGCAGACACCGCTAGCACTGCCGGGGGGTCTCCATCTATTGGTGGGGAGCAGCACCTGCTGGAAAGCGGGTCCAGTGTCCCTGAACATTATGGTTGATTGTGTGACTAGACAAGCAATTGTAATGACTGCAAGCTACTGGGTTCACCTATAAGGAAGGGACTTAGGCGGGGAGAGCCACACAGTAGCCTGAGTTGACAGCGTACGGTAAATGGTAGTATACACAGATCTCCTGTCTTAGTATTAGCAGACTTAGACAACGATTCTAAGTACTACTCTCTACCCCATTCATCCATCAAATTGTCTTTTGTTGTTGCATTTGTTTGTTTAAACAGAGATGTACTTGTGATGACATTTTGCTGCAGGGACCTTCTACGAAGGCTAGAATTTAGCAGTAAGAGGTAGCCAGCAGCCCGACTTGCTTGCCCACTGGCAGTCTAAAGTAGGTGATAGTGTGCTCAGTTCCCATTGCTGCTACTAAGGGAATTGATTACTGGATGGAACTCGGGAATCAATCCTTCAGATTCTTTTTCTGTTTCCTTTTTTTTTTTATCATTCCAGCTTCCCATTAGGTTGTCCAGACTGAATTGATAATAGTTTCCCCCCCAAAAAAGATAGAAATGATAGAGTTTGAACTGTCAGGACCACTCCATGTTCACAGGCTGCTGACGGTCTAGATTTTCATCTTTCGAATGGCGCCAGCGTTTAGTTATCATCATCAAACTTACGGCCCCAGGTACAGTTCCGTGTCGCTGCGACGTCGATTAATGTTTTCCTCTTAATGTATTTGTTTACTTGAATTAATCACCCTTGAAGATCGAGTTTGATTGCTTTCCATAACAAGATGCCCCCCCCCCCCTCCTCCCCCTGTCCTTAGACATACCTGAGCTCCCACCCAACCCAGTCCTTGTCACATCGCTGTTTGCCGGCAATCTCACGGTCCTAATGAAGGCCTCAACAACGAGCATGCAGGCCTTGACTGAACAATTAAACCTCTGCAGTGGCAGCAAACCAGAAAGTAGATTGGCGCATGCAAACGGAAGCATGTTGGGAGTGAGACTCACTGCACTGGGTCCACCTAAGGACCATGGGGAAGTGCTGGCGGAAACGGCCCTAAGGTGGATGGAAAAATGGGATGGCATACATATCTCGCTGGTTGGGTGGGCGTTAGGAATAAACGGCCCTAAGGTGGATGGAAAAATGGGATGGCATACATATCTCGCTGGTTGGGTGGGCGTTAGGAATAAACAATCACATCCTAGCCTTCTTTTTTTTTTTTTTTTTTTTAAACAACCCAAGTGGCTGCTAGGGGTGCTGATAAGAGCAGACACCCCTAGCACCATAGGGGAGGATCCATCTATTGGTGGGGAGCGACACCTGCTGGAAACCGGGTCCAGCGTCCCATTGATACATGTTTGCTGAGAACCAGGCTGAGCGTCCTTTAGAAGTACCTAGGTGAACATAAATTTTTCTAAGAAGAAGAATAAGAAAAATCATGATCATGCGACAGACTGGGAAGGACCCTATTGCCAGAAACCAGGTCCAGCGTCCTGCCCTTTGCCTTTTTTGAAGGAACCTCTTCACCCTATGACAGGGGCCAGATATACTGCTACTATACACTGGTTCCTTCCCCATCCTGCCATCACAACCCCTTAACATTCCAAAAACCTTTTGTCTGTTTCTACTCCCGGCCAAACCATTGTAATTCTGCTATTGCTGTGGCTGCTGGGGGAAACATATCTGGAAACTCCTCGGGGCCCTTTAACGGAATGTTGGGGTCGACCTGCAGCCAGTCCTTGAAGCTGATGTTGTAGTCCTTGGTGAAGTCGCCACTGCCTCCCTCATTCCCCTGCTCCCCACGCCATTCGACCTGTGCCAGCCTGCCACCCCTGTCCCCCCCCAGCCAGTCTGTGCAAAAGGCATGTATTTCTTTGATAATATCTGCTTTTTGTGTGAGGTGTACCATTTTGCCCTGAACCTTATTCCATTGTATCCTTATTCTGTTTCGATAAATTGTCTGACCATGTCAGCTATTTCCCCCTCCCCCATTCTGACCCCTTCCCAGTCAAAAACACACCTTTTGGACCAGAGTGCCCACACCACCACCTTTCTGGCCATAGAAAAAAGGTTTTTGGTATAGTGGGATGCTTGTGGTCTATGCCACTCACCTAACAAGATTGACTCCCAACTCCACGACCATTCTTCTTCGGTTCCTAGCTGTGATCAGATGCGGTCCCACCAACACCACATTAGTATAGCCCCCGGGCATTGGAGGAAGATGTGTTCTATGGTCTCACCTATTCGTCGGCTCGGGAATCCTGCATAACAGAATTTGCACCAAGGGAGAGCCTCCCCCCTTTATTCCAGGTTCGTTCTATCAATGATCCAGTTATTGGTGGGGAGGCATCTGTGGCTGATTTGCCATTGTAGGGAGGCGAACTTCGCCGGTCGCTCTTTCATACCCCTGAACCATTGTCGACCTCTAGTCTGGTCGTCTCCTAAGTTTAAGTGTCTCTTCCATCTGTCCCCTATCGCCGTCCGTACATCCACTCTGGGCCTAATCATCTTATAAGTGGTTCTTACTGACAGCTCAGTGAGTTGCACTGGTTGCCCTTGCCGACCCCTCTCCCATTGCCATTCGAGAGGGTCCAGGGCTAAGTAGGCCAGGGGGGGTTCCGATCGGTATGGTTGCCATTGGGTTCTCCCCTCCTTGTGGCATTGCAAAACCCGGATTCGATAAAGGTTGGTCTTGTCATGCCACTGGACCGAGTCTGGGTGGTATCTCTCATCCTAGCCATTATGGGGTACAAGATGGCCTTTTGGGTGATCCCCAAGGAACGGCTCTACAAATTAAGGGCCGCTGTGACGAACCAATTCCTGTTCCGCGCGATTTTCTGCACGACGGCAATGAGGGGTCCTAAGCTGGGAAGGTCGGGTCAAGTATGGGAGATGGGATCCAACGGGAAAATTGCAACGTTGTTCTTGTTTGTTCTTCTTTTTACACTTTTTCAGATGGCTGGGGCCAGGGCTGGGCAAATCCTGGGATGGTCGATTGAGTGGCTGGTGCGCCGCCGGAGGCGCGATTAATAATGGTTGACGTCGCTTCTTTCTTGTTCTGCTGACGGGTTTTCGGTGCGACGATCGCGCGAGAGTTTTTCTTCTCTCTTTCTGAATTTCCTTTTCGAATCTTGTCGACCACTCGATGACTCTCAAAATTTTGGACTTTCCTTTCGGGATTTGTACTTTATTAAAGTTCTCTTTGCATTTCTCTTTGCATTTTTGCATTAGATAGGAATTTAGAAATTCAGAATTTCTTTTGCCGCGCAATACTTTTTGCTCGCTCGTTTCTTTTTGCGGCTGCAACGGAGCTCTGATTAGTCGACGCCCTTAATCTTGCGTGTAACCGTAATTTTGGGTGGGCTGTAAGTGCATCTTTCTTCTTGAGCTTCGTCTTTCCTGCTCTTTCTCTTCCTTCTGTTGTGTCTAGTCGGTTCGCTGGCTGCATGATCAGATCAATGCGTGGAGAGTGGCTACGTCCCCTAGGTCGTGATCTGACCATGCAGAACGTAGGCATTCCCTCCCCTTCTCTCCCTTCTAAGTCCTTGAAATTCCGTGTTCGTCGCGCATGCATGCACGCTATAAATTTCGGTTGCGTGATTAGATGGCTCTCTTAAACAATTGTTGGAAGCTCGGGATAGCGCGATCAGTGAGGTTCGGCTCACGAGCGAAGTTAAAGGTGAGTTAAAGTGGGAGTTGGGCGATCTGACGAGCTGGTGCCAAATGTGCGGGGTTGACGTGTGGGGCTACTACAGACTGTAGCGACGCAGACGAACCTGATGGGTACAAGAGGACTAAGCGGGATGACAACTTCGTGGGTTGGTGCGTGATGACGGACTGTCCGCATCGGAGAGAGAGAGAGAGAGAGAGAGAGAGAGAGAGAGAGAGAGAGAGAGAGAGAGAGAGAGAGAGAGAGAGAGAGANGAGAGAGAGAGAGAGAGAGAGAGAGAGAGAGAGAGAGAGAGAGAGAGAGAGAGAGAGAGAGAGAGAGAGAGAGATGAGGTTGATGGACGTGAAGTTGTAATTTTCTTTGTCTTTTCCTTTGCTTTTGTATATAAGTTTTGATTTCGGCTCGGGCAATTCGCCCTTATTTTCCTTTGGCATCTTTGTCTCGACGTTCGCCCTTGTATGGTGTCCTACTCAGTCTTGATCCTTCCTCTTTTGCGTGTATTGGATGGACGAATTCCGATGGAACGACATGCTTGTTATTTTTGCCAAATCATCTTCGTTGTTTGTCACTTTGATCTGTTGTCGTCACGATAAGAGCTTGATGTGGCTGCGGTGTCTGATGTGTGCGATGTCATGTTGCATGATCGGAAATGATTGTTTGCAGGATCACTAAATGATTGGATTGCTGGGTAATTGCCTCCGCCTCACGACGATTTTGCATATAGACTTAACCCTCTTGCATGATAATCGGGCGACGAACATATGTGTGATCGAACACCTCGTGTGCGACTGTGTAAGCGCGATCTAATAAGCATGCCCTACACGTGTCCACACGTGGCCAATTCGCGACCACTGACTGACTTGGCACCTTCGGTATCGAGATGATTGCGGACTTTCCCCCTTGCGAGAGTTTGTGCACACGCGTGTAAACCCGGCCAAAGGGAACGGGGCCTACATGCGTGTCTGCAAGCCTACGCGCAGGCTATGACCGCGTTTTTTGCAGAAATGACAAGATGTCGCGAGTTCCGGAGTTCCAAGAATACTGGGAGGAACAACTCCGGCTGCGGGGGAATTTGAGAAATCTGAAACTCCCCTGTCTAACCGAGAACGACCGACTGTGTGCAAGGGACTTTCACCGTGCCATAACTAGCGACCCAAGGGCCCCCAACTACCCGACCACTTATAACACGCAATATTTCATATCCCCCGGCTTCGTCGTTATCGCACAAATTCCCCTCCCTTCCATCTTCTCCTCCCACACCTCCAACTCACGGTGGTTCCGTGGAATTCCATAGCCCCGTATTGGCCCCACACGCCGTGTAGAAATTGCAGATGCCGCGGCAACTGCCGAGCCTCTGGAAGTGCGGAGCCCAACCATAGCACGCAACGTCAATCGCCACGTGCCCGCCCCCGGAGGTCCGACCCGTAGAAATCGCAACCCTCGCGAACGGACCTCTTCCGAACCGCCGTCACTAGAACAGGTGGATCGGAGGGCCCAGGATGCACCACACATGCCATCTGCCTTATGCTGCGTGACATCGACCTCCATCAGGCTGAAAGTAGCTTGTCCCTTAGCCTTATTGCACCTATGTCCCTGAGCCTTGCCACAAGAGATCTCAGTTCCGACCAGGGACCCCACGCCCATTTCCAGGCCCACATCCCACTCCAATCAGGAAGTCGCACCGGGCGTGAGGTTGGTATCGGAGCCAAGACGTGGCAGAGTCATAGGCTAACAGGGGACAACCTCTACCCCGGAACACACATTGACGCGACCCCGTCGTAACCCGAAGTCGATCTGCGGCTCGACGGACAACCAACATGAACGTCAATCAACAGAACCCGAATCCACAACACAACCCCAATCAACATCTAAATCCTAATCAACCTGTGCCCCGAGCACGGGCACCTGTGGCCACACCCGACCTCTATCTGTTTGATCCTGCTCACCATCTTGCTGGAGCATGACTGGCCACGCTCCGAGCTGAGCAGTATGATGACAATGAGGCCAAGATAAACATTCCCGCCAGATTGGGAGGGGATGCCCATCATTGGTTCAACACCTGTATATGGGTTGATCTCCCGACATTCGAGCGAGATTTTTTGAACCGATTTGATTTTGTCCATCCGGAACAGGGCCCCTTTATGATTAAAGACCGAGTCCAAAAACCCCTCGAGTCTGTCGTTGAGTACCGAAATCGATTCTACTGAATGTTTGTAAAAACCGAACGAGGCGAACAGGTAGGTAGAGATTTGTTTATCGATGCACTTCGCAGTAGAGCGATGAGGGCGAAACTGCGAAGCAGTTCTCCCCAATCAATCACACGCTCCAACAGATTATGGCCGCCACAGAAGAGATGAAACGGAAGTTCGCTGTGAGTTTCCTAGAGGGAGAGGATTATCCCAGGGAAGGAGACTCGTCTGAACTGGCGAGAGCTAAAGCTGAGCTGGCTGCACTATAGAACAAGTTTGAAAACATGGGGTTTGTGTCTGGTCCTGTCACCTATCTGGAACATATTACTCCCAAACGACCAGCCCCGAGTATGACCCTGAGCATGCCGATCCCTGTGATGACCACGCCCCCACCACCGGCAGAAAACCCCGTACGATCGAATGAGTCAACCGTCTTATTGGAACTAACCAAAACACTGGTCAATCCGATCCAGGAAAGCAAAAAGGAACAACGGGAACACAATGCTCGAATAAAAGCGATGACGAGGTCGATGCGCCCGATAGCAGTACGTGCCGCCCCGATTCAACACGCGTGGGCTCCAGCACCCACTCTCGGAGGGGCCGCTGGTAATTTGAATGTCTGTTACGCGTGTCACCAACCTGGGC
>BFEA01000180.1:2457978-2487138 GCA_003427395.1 Chara braunii
TCGCTCCTACCCCCTCCGCTGCTCCTCCCCCCTCCTCCGCTCCTCCGCACTCCTCCGCCCAAGTGCCTCTGGGAGGCGATTCCCAAATGGAATTGATTACGTAATGGATTCCATTTGGGAATCGCCTCCCAGAGGCACCTGGGCGCGACTGACCGTCGCCCCCAGGTTCCTCTGAGGCTTTGAGAGGCGATTCCGAAATGGAATCGATTATGTAATCGATTCCATTTTGGAATCACCTCTTAGAGGTACCTGGGGGCGAAAGTGAGTTGCGCCTAGGTGGCTCTCGGAGGCGATTCCCAAATGGAATCGATTAGGTAATCGATTCCATTTGGGAATCGCCTCCCAGAGGCACCTGGCGCAACACTAGGCTACCAGAGTGGCTTCTTTGGGTACCTTCAGTTTGGAAAAAAACCTGTTTTTTTAATATGTTGTTGTGAGACATGGATCGCAGGGCTAACTGTGTTTTCTTAAAAAACAGTTTTTTCTTGTCTTGTTGTGGCACGTAAACATGAGGTCTAAATCTTGTGCTAAAAAATAGTTTACGGAAAAACGTATAGCATAATTTGGCAAAATGGACTTTCGTTTCGATCTAGTTTTCACGAAGTGCATGTTCACCTTTTATCCCACATACAACTTCTCCCTCGTCTCATCTTAAAAACTGCACCCTTCTTTGCATCTTTTCTCCTTTCTTTACGCCAGATTGAGTTTATGGTTGTCTTCTATATCATGTATAAGGACGATTTTCTGCCGAATTTCTAAATATGTTTCTTCAAATCTTTCAATTCACGTTACACTTCATAGCATCCTTGGCTTAAGAGTTTGAATATCTCGAGGTCGGGGATGCAGGTTCCTTGTGAATCAGGCCGCTTTTCGGCCACCAAATAAATTTAAGGAGGATTTCTCATTTGCTGCTCATTTGACTTGCCACTGAACTTTATTAGAAAGAAAATTATCTTGTTGCTTGTGTTGGCAGTGACGCTCATGATATTGTCCAAATGATATTAATATTTAAGGGCACAAATTATACCTACCATGCAGAGGATAGAGTATACCAAACCCTTTTTTTGTTCTCTGGACTGAGTGAGACGTCTTCTCAACTTCGTAAGCAACTCAGGGGATACCAAAGCCCTTCCTTTTCCTTTGGCCCGAACGAGGTGTATCCTCACCTCTTCGATAAATAAAGGGGGATATCAAACCCCTTTACTTTTCTCTGACCTTGAAGCTCTTGAAGTGTCTGCATGATCCTGCAAAACAGCAAGTTCCACAACTCCCCAAACATATTCCCAACATACAGATCCTCCGTGACAGACAATCATCAGACAATAATTAAATAAAATAAATAAAATAAGGTCCTTAATAAAATAATAAATAAAATAAAACATTTCTCTACACCCAAGAGTTATTGAATGCCTTGGTTTCGGCCCACAACTGGCCAGGAATGACAGACCTCCCGTCAGTTTGACATACCTTATTTGGCCCGCCTCAGGTCAGGACCAATCAGACCATTTGTCTTGACGGCCCCTTTAATATGCCTCCAGGTCAGGACTGTCGAACGCACTATTCGAGTATGGCGACCTTTAGGCACTCTCGCCAGAACACCCAAACTATAGCGGGTCTGGTCACCCTTTGACAGTAGACCTCCCGTCAGTCATACTATCCCGTACCCAGATTTGACCACTGTGGTCGGGGACCGGCTCACCCACCAATTTTTGGCCAAGGGAGTTGGTTGCCCCGCCCATATTTTTTAACGTGGGACCCGGTCTAACCACGGTTCCAGGCTCTGGCGAACCTCACTGGATTGCAACCTCTGACTGCGATAGGGTTTCAGCTGACCCTTTTTGACCTCACAGGCCAAACTCCCGGAGTCTTAGCCTCAATCAACCACGGAATTCGACACTTTCGTCGGGGACCTGCTGACCCCACAAGATTGCAACCTACTTCGGTAAGGCTCTAGCTAGCCCCAACAATCAACGTGTCTGTAGGTTAGAGAAGAAAATCCCAAGCGCAGACAACCAACAAACATCTCATACTCACAGTCAGACAATCTAGACCCCTTATAACAAAACAGACATTTCTCAATAGACATCCCTTCGGTCTCAAGAGGCACTGATCAACAACAACGACAACCGACAATGCACTTCCTTGAGACCTCCCTTCAGCCTCAGGAAGTACAAAGTGCTGATCCCAGAGAGGTCCCTTTCCTCATTTGAGAATACTCCCAAAAGACCTTCCATCATCCTCAAGGAAGCATAGAAATACTGACCCCAGAGATGTCATTTCCCTCATCTAGGACAGAAGATAGGCAACTTAGTCAAGAAACATGAAGTCCCCATGCTGACAACTCTCTGATCAAGCAAGGTTGAACTTCTTTATACCTAGCTTCTTGATAACTCTCTTGGACAGGCAACTTAGTCAGAAGATACGAAGTCCCTCCACTGACAACTCTCTAGTCAGGTAGAGCTGAACTTCTTTTATGGCCGTCAAATTTTATCCTCATCATAAGATCAAATTGGTCACTCTTGTACCACAGTCACGAGTTTCTCTGAACTTAATATCACTGCAACTGCACTTTACAGTTATTCCCCACTCAAGGATCTGATGCTCGTGGATCGACTGCGGCCCAGTATTTATGACACTTTGATCTCATCATCTCTGTCATTTATATAAATAATGAAATTAGTTCAAAATGCAGAAACAAGTACAGATTATTCGAAAAAAAATTATCACACTCCTCGTGCCAGAATTTGACATACTGAAAATTGACATACTTAATTGAAAATGCAAGAGTAGTCAAAAATTTGTTGAAACTCTTGTCTTTGTTGTGACTCTCTGTCTCACTATACTTTTCTCAAATTTCTGAAGCAGCCCTCATATTGGATGGTTGACTTTTCTTTCCCTTCCTTGTGATCATTGTAGGGACCAGATCAGGGTCTCTGAAGATGAACTTACAAAGTTTTGACCCTGATACCATATCGTGGACTCTTCAACCATCCATCTCGGATGTCTCATAGACCTTGCCGTCTGCTTCACCTGTAATCCTATAGGGACCGACTCATCTGGGTTCCAATCGTTTAGTCCACTGAGTCTCGAGGGAATTATCGAACAAGAGGACAGCGTCACCAATCTTCAGTTTATTTTTCCTTGTATATCTCTTCTTGTTCCATCTCTCTTGATCTGACAGTCTGTTGGTTGTCATTCTTTCTGCAACATTCATCACAGTCTGATTAACCTTTGATATCTGTCTCATCCTGATCTAAAGAAGTTCTGAAATGGAGTATTCTTATCACTCTCTTGACTTGACAATGTTTTGATTATACTCTCAATAGGCAGAGTAGCATACCGACCATACCACAAATTAAATGAAGCGTAACCAGTGGTTCTCTACACAATGATGTTGTCAGCATAGACTGTTGCTCTTAATACTTTTGACCAGTTACTGAGGTTCCCTTTACACCATTTAGCCAATAAATCTTTCAGAATCATGTGGCATCTCTCAACCGGTGCATTCACTTGAGGATTGTAAGGAGTTACATATCGAATTTTAACGCCCAGTTTGAGAGTGGTTCTTCTTACGATCTCATCCCTGAATTCAGATCCTATGTCCGAAACGAACTCCCTGATAAAAAGGTATTTGAGATAAACTTCCTCTATCCAATCAGCTACTTGCTCGGTTGTCTTCCTTTTCGGAGCCTTTGCCTCAACATATCTTGAAAAATTCTCTCTCATGTTCAATATGTATCTCATACCACCCTTATCTAGGGGCATGGTGATGAGATCCGGGTGGACTCGGCTGCATGGCTCTACCAGGATAGTAAGAAATAAAGGTTCAATCATCCTTGTTGTAGACCTCTTCTGACATAGCACACATGACTTACAAAATTTGTAAATCATGTTTTTCATGCCAGCCCAGAAGTAAAGTTTAACTGTCTTAGAGTAGGTTGCTTAAGTAGCCCTGTGGCCACCATCAACCCTCTCATGTAGAGAAGCAATTATTTCCAACTGTTTTTTCTTTCCCACAGATAACTCTGAGTGGAGGTAAACCTCCTTTGTCATCCACAAAGAGGTGTTCTTTTTTTTATGTAAACTTATTCCTTAAGTTTTTGCAACAATACTCCTTTAGTCGTTCTTTTTCCATCTTCTTTCTAATCCCTTGATAAATTTCATCATATTCTTCAGAGATGAATGATATCTCTTCCTCTTTCTTCTGAACCTCCTCTTCATCCTTTGAACCAGAACTCTCTCCTAGTTCATGAGTAGCCACAACTGCTACATTGACTCTAACATACTAATTGTTTTGTTATTCTTCCTGTTTTTTTTAAGAATTAATTCATAGACATAAGAATCAAGGATTTATCCAAAGTTGTCTCTTTCTTCAGGTCATAAGCTCCACTTATAGAAACTTGGCGCCTTATAATCTTCATCGTCTTCCTCATTTAGGAAGTTGTCAACATAGGCAAATTCTTCGACTGACCCATCAACATTCTCATCTGCTTCTTTTCTCCATTCAATTCTGCTTAGTCCATATGCCCGATTTTTCTCTGTGCGAATCTTTTCCAATTTAAAATTAAAAGTCAAAATGAAGGCAATCCACCTGCTTACTGCTGGATCTACTTGTTGATGCCTTTTAATAACACTTATCACAACAGATGTATCAGTTATCAGGATGAATCTCCTTCCAAGTACATAGTAAACCTAAGACAATGGATAATTGTCAGTAGCTCCTTCCTGAATTGAGTGTAGCCTCTCTCAGTAAAGTTTAGAGTTTTACTCTCAAATCTTAAGGGTCTCTCTTTCTCATTCCCATCTTTTTTAATAAGTACACCACCAAGGGTCACTGGTCCCCCATCTCCCCCCGATGATGAAGGGTCTTCCCTCCTCATCATCATAAAAAGACACTCCAACACCACTCCATCTTTTAATTTTTCTTGTAAAGTCTCAACAGCAATCTGTCTTTTCACATTCCATGATAAGTCGGTCTCTTATCTTACCATCTCTCTTAGAGACTCTGCAAGGGTAGCAAAATGAGGAATTCAAATCCTCCAGAACACACAGACACCCAAGAAACTTCTGACGTCTGTCACTCGTTTGAGTGTCAGAGGTCAGTTCAAAATTTTATCTATCTCCCTTGGGTCAGGGCTCCTACCCTTGGAGAAACATCTAAAGCCCAAGATTGTTACCTCAACTTGAAAGAGAAGAGACTTTGGTCTACTGGCAATCAGGTTATATTTCTGAAGTCTCTCTATGACAATCTTTACTCCTTCAACATGTTCTCAGACAAACTTTCTTACTCCATCAACGAGCAAAGTCTCGTCTCTTACTAAGGGTCCTTTCACAGGATTATCATCAATGTAAGGACTTATTATCTCAGGTGAGATGTCCTGTATGACTTGGACCATATCCCTTTGAACCACTGCCACAGCATTGGTCCAACCCTGAGTTACCACGCACATTTGAATGAGGTCTCTCAGCGTGTGCATGACAGTCATTGGTCGGCTAGTGGGATCAATGAAAAAGTGATCATAGCCAGAATACAAATCAATTAAAGAATATATGCATCGACCAATAAAAAATTCAGAAAGGAGATAAGCATTAGGAAGGCTACTTGCATCACGTACCGTTACTGAGTTGAGTTTCTGAAGATTTTTTATCCATCTTAGTCCTCCCCCTGGTTTCCAAAAACAAAATCAGTGGTTAGCATACGAACCGTCAGCAGGTTCGGCAATGTTGGAGACAATCTTCTTATTAAGATATTTTATTACCTCCGTTTTTTCCTTCATGGCATACTTGGTCGGTCTATCATTCCATGGAATATGATCAACTGTCCAAATTTTTGCCATCTTGATCATATCCACGTTGAACCGCCCTCTTTCCTCGTGATTAAAGGAGAACGCTCTAGAGAATTTTTGACACACTTTGAAGATATATTATTTTCCTTTAGGCAAGATAAATTGATCTGACCCTATCTTCATTGTGTCAAATTTTCCCCCAGTAACTTTGTTCTCGGATTTCGGAGATTCCCTTAATGCTTTGATAATTTTCCTTTCTTTTTTTCAGTGTTTCGTCACAATTTTTTTCGATTAGCACTACCACTGGGTTCTTCTTGACCCCTTTGGCTTGTATTTTCTCTTTGACCTAGTGACTATTTTCTTAAAAAAGGACGAGTTGATGCAAACTTTAATTCCATTTTTTAGCTCTTAACAGTCTCAACAGCCTTCTTGAACGCTTCAATCTGTCCATCCTCGTCTTTGAGTTTGTCAAGAGTTTTCATCATCTTCGAAATTTGATTAATATCATCTGAAACTTCCTCCTTGACTTATTGCTTATCTTTTCCTTTTATCTTCCTTATCTTCTCAACAGTTGCATAGCACCGTGTTCTTGTTCGGAGACGAACGCGAACAAACACCTAAAACCTTCCGAACGCGAACATAAAAAATATTTATAAAAAAAACAAGTTTTTAAAAAAATCTGGAAAAAATATATATGTTATGTAAAATATTAATCCAAGCAACTTTTATTGTGGGGTCATGTTCAAATTCGTAGCCAATCACGAGTTAAAAATAAAAAACCGAAAAAAATATATATATCGTCAAATAGAACTGTCCGGTAAACCGTAGGCAGAGAGGGAGAAAAGAACAACAAACGAGGGGCTGTGACAAACTGTTTCGTCGGAGTTTCACCGACTCATCAGTAGTACGAAAAGCTAAGCTTTACTATTTACGTTCTTCATTTGGAAAAAAAAGCAGATTACAACAGCTATATATTTTTTTACGAAAACAAAATTACGTTCGGTCGAGCAAGTTCACGAGTTGTTGGCGGGAACGCACAAACATGTTCGCGTGAATGTGAAGGGGCGCGAACACGTTCACCGTGCTAGGCAGCTCAACAAATTTTTCCCTTCTGATTGAGTTAGCTGACGCCCTATACTTATGATGATGAGAAATACATACCATAAAAGTTTGTTCATGTGCAGTCTCCGGATCTTGCAAGCCAATCGAGGATGACCTCTCATGACTGAAGAACTGGACAACTTCAATCCTGTGTAAGAATGGAGTGCCTATAATACAATCATGGTTCCGTCACCACGAATCCCAACAGTTCGAACATCATTCCAACCTTAATAGACAAGTTGTCAATAAACCTTGCTACGAAGAATTGCCCAACAATATTACTTGATATTTGCTTTGAGGGCCTATCAATGGTCAGGTCACAAACTTTCATAGCTCTCTGAGAGATAAGTATCATTTCTGCCTCAGAATCCACTAGGGCTCGGATTTCCACCTGATTAGTTGATATTTTCTTTGAGGGTCTATCAATGGTCAGGTCACAAACTTCCATAGCTCTCTTAGAGATAAGTATCATTTCTGCCCCAGAATCCGGTAGGGTTCAGATATAGTTAAATACCCACGGCACATGGTTGCGAATCTCATTTTACACCCAGGTAAGGTCTTATTGACTTAGCTTCGAAAGACTCATCCCATATAATTAACTTTCATCCTTTTCTTATCAATTAACTTTTTGAGTTTCTCTCTCAACTTTGGTGCTGACGTCATTGCCTCTTTGAAAGACAAAGTCATTTTCATTTCTTCTTACATTTTTGTAATTACATCCGTAATTAAAGTTCCATCTTCCAACTCATTCTTAAGGGTAATTTTTTTCGTCTTCCCTTGCTCACTCTTATTAAATTGAGGGTCTGGTTCTTTATCATCAAGAATGTCACGTAGAATCTCATCGGTCTTTCTTTTTTTTTTTCCCTATATCATTTGTGGCGTAAAGCGTTGAAGATTCTTCACTTCTTCAATCACCTCGTTGGGTTCCATGATAAGTTCCGGTGGTAGATCACCCTTGAAAGAATATCATGTTGGCTGAACAGGAGAGCTCGCTAGGTAAAAATGTTACTAACTTAGAAGAAGTCTGAGAAGCAAAACTCTTCCCCAACGAGAGTCCACTCAGCGAAGTCTCATCCGATATGTGTTCTACTAGTGTTAGAGACTGTAGAGGCAATTCAGTTAGTAAAAGAAAATCATCAGTCTTTTGTACAAGCTCTTCAGACAATGCACCAATGAAGAAGTTAACATTTACATTGGTCTTTCTCTTCTTCTTTTTCTTCATCTTTTCTTCATGTTTAAGGGCAAGAAGTCTCATACCTCGAGGATGTCTGGGATCCAGTTTGTTCCATGAACTGTCACAGACATGACCCATTACATCCTTCTTTGCCACCCTACTCTTCGCATCGTCCTCCAGAGGTTTACAATAAATGGTAGTATGACTTCCCTCACCACAATAATAACCGACAAAACTCTTCCTTTGACGTTCATCATACTTTCTTCTCTCTCTGTTCTTTTTTCCACCATTCCCTCTGTTCTTTCTTGACCTGGAGGAATCTCCTCTCTTACCATCATCATCATCATCATCATCATCATCATCATCATCATTATTATCTTCATCTTCGCTTTCAACCTTCTTCTTCTCTTTTTTATCAGCAACATGGTTAACAGGCATGTAATTAATCATAACTCGTTGAATAAGATTTTCAACACTCAAATTGTTCCCTCTGCTCATACCGTTCTCGGCCTCCCAGTCTTTAGCCAATGTACTTATATAATCCAGTGACCACTTCTTGTGTGAGACCGTAGGCAGAGTTCTGACTATTGCAACAATTTCATCCCATATTAGAGGGTAGTGGCGAGGTTGATTGAGAACAGTCTGTCTCTCATTATCTGTAAAATCAGTCAGAAAGATATGGCATCTTTGAGCCTCATCCAAATATGGGATTATGCTAGATGTTCTGATGAAAGTTTGAAGGAAGACATTGAAGGTGTCATACTTAACTCTTCTGATGTTGAAAAGATCCTCGGTAGTAGTCTGGACAGAGTCCTTCTAATTTCTTTTTTCATCTTCTTGTTGACTTCCTCCCATGTTGTAGCCCCTTCCATCAACTCTTGAACAACCAACCTTGAGTCGGTGTCATAGTAGGATAGAAGGTGCTTAAGTTGTTGTTTGTCTGTCCGACCATAACTAAGCCCAAATAATTCATATTCATCCAAGAAATCATTTACCTGGGGTCCTCTAAAGCATGAAATCCTCTCATCTGGTCTCTTTGCTCTTGCAATATCTGACCCTCTTTTTATTGTATCAACTTTTTCGACCAGTTCTCGTATAACACCAACCACGACCTCTTCATGAGTTCCTGCAGAAGAACTAGGTCTCCCTCGTCCTTCCATTTTGACCATGAATTTTCCTTGATACTCTTATTTTCTCTCTTCCTGTTACTTTTAACCTCTTCCTTCTTACTTTCAATTTCTTACTCTTCTCGCAAGGGATACAGGTTGTCTCTCTCCTCTGTTGTTTGCGCTACCCCTTGGGAGTTCTGTACGGAGAGAGTGTAGGCAATAATAGACTGAGTGGTGATAAAAGACAACGCAATTCTTTTGAGTTTTCCAATATAGTCCTCAATCAGTTCCCTTTCATTATCCCTACTCAATTTTTTGTTGTATCCTTTCACAGTACCCCAGATCATAAAGTATCGTGTCAGCTCTATAATCTCATAGTCAAATTGCATGGCTTATAGATCGTTGTTAATTCTCCTGGCACGAGAGACTCGTTTTCTAGAGGAGTGATATAGTATTCCCTCAGTAATTCTCACTTTCACCACTTTTAGTAAATAATTGATCTCAGTCTGGTCAGTAACGACTCCTAAGGCAGAGTCTCTCATACGATCAAAGAAAGGTTGCATAAACTCAAGTTCATCCAAAGTAGAGAGACTTCTGTCTGAGATTCGAAACGTCCCTTCTGTCTTGACTACTCTTCCTTCCAACACAACCCCAAACGTTAGTTGTTCAACAGAACCAGACATTATCGATCATTTTAGACCGCGTCAGGAGAGGTAGACCTCTGGATGAGTGTAATCAGGGATCTCAAACTGATGTTCAAAAGTATTTAGAAATAAGGACTTTATTATCACTTTAGAGTCACTCTCTCTTGCGTTACCTACGACAACAATATATTCCAGGAGACGTGACCAGTCTCTCCTGTCGTCAAAGCTATCAGTAGTTAAAGAACTAGGGAGTCTCTCAAATTGCTTTATTCCTTCTCCCCAAGTTACTTTTCTCTGTAATTTTTCCAGCCATTTTTTTGTCCTTATAAGATTGATATAAGCTCCCAACCGACATTCCAAATAATCAACTTCCTTCTCTAGGCATGCTGGAGCGTAAATTCTCACATACAGGCTGCCGATATTCAGGAATTTTACCGCTGGGATGTGAAATATTATTCGCCCTTTTACACCTTCCATACAAAATCTATTATGACTAATCAATTATTCCTTGAAAACATAAGCCCTTCAATAAGTGGAGACAGTATCTCAGTGAAAGACCTAATATATGTACTCCAAAAGAAACTCACCCCTACTTGTTCAAGACTTTCCTTTTCATCATGCACAATATCTGATGCTCGTTGCCAGCATCGACTACTTCTACACTCTTCAAACCTATGTCATGACACATAGATCCGAATATCAAACGTATCAAGGTTAATAAAATAGCAGATAAAAACATACATACCATCAAGTTTCGATCCCAGATTCTTTAGTGCCTCATACCTCACAATCTCGTGGGAATCAAATATCTTCTTGTTATAGAATTAAGAGAATTGAGTAGTTTATCAGAATCCTCTTTACTCAACCTTTTATACCCTCTTTCCAACCTGAATCAGAGTCTCACTTTTGAAGGTACATATGGTTGACTCATTTGCGTCTTTGATCTCCTCTCACTTTCAGTGCAAACTCAATCACTGCGGACCAGTTGTTTCTTGACAAAATATCAGGTAAAGGTGAAGTTGAGAATCCCTCAAAGACAACAAACCGAGTAGATTCAATGAAGCAATTATTTTCTTTCTCAAGTCTCTCTTTCTCTTTCAGTACAACTTCCTCAACAAATCTTCAACATCTCCCATACAAAACATCAACAGTTCTTTCTTTAGGAACATAAATTCTTACATCGTATGAGTCCAGGTCTGTAAAGTGAAATGTCAGGACATAAAATCGTTCCTTCTCCCATCCACTTTCAACCATCTCATACTTGACAATCTTGTATGGTAACATTTTTTTCTCACTTAAAGTGTTCAGTGATCTCAGGAGGCACTCGACCTTTTCCTTACTTGGACCTGAGCCTCTTTCAAATTTCAGTCTTCTCTGTATGATTTACTTTGCTGAAGTTTCTCTTACTCTCATGACAACCTTCTCGTTTCTTCCACCTCAGTGCCATATTAATTATTGACAACCAATTACTTTCGTTACAATAGCTCTCAGGAATAGGAAAAATTTTAATTGTCTCATAGATTACAGGCATTAACCCTCATTCCACTCTCTTCTTTCGCTTGGTTAGATCTGCCTTTTCATCATAAATAGATTGAACAACTATTTCTCATAGTCAATTAAAGATCTCACCACCGTTGCAACCTCCCTTCTTGACGTAGGGACGAATATCATAGGTATTTCCCTCCAAGAAGTGAGTCAACACTACACGGATGGTCAAACTGCCAGAGTGGTGAATTCAACAATGCTCATACTGATAGGGGAATACCCCTTTGGTAATAAAATTTGAGAGTTCTTTCAGTGAATCAGTAGTTAGCATTATTGATGGAATCTCTTACCCTCTAACTCGTTCTCTTTTTTCTCAGTTCTTCAAGGACATCTAGGGCTCATAAGACATACATGTGATTAAGCCTGATCTTCTCCAATAAGTAAAGTCAGTCTCCTCCTCCGATCCAGTGTGGTACCTCACACATGAAAAAATAAGTTCCAATTAGCAACTGAGAATTTTCAATAGAATGATGTCTCAATCAAAATAATAGAGTCAGTCTGCAAATCAGGAATTGTCAACAGTTCTCATGCCCTGATCAAAAACTCAAAGTTGATACTGACCCAGGTTCGTTCTGGGCACGATAAATTTTCATGTCCCCGGCAACAGCGTCATTTTTGTCGCACTTTTTCTACTCGAGCTCTATCAGGCGACCGGAAAGCCAACAGGCTATCACGCAGGATTTTGAATGATGTTTGCTATAAATAAAATAAATGAATTAAAACAAATTCCTTTCTATTCTGTGCGTCCGGCTTCGGGCGAGACCCTTCAATTGCGGTCTTTGCTGGTCCCCGGTCTTAGGAATCTTTTATTTTGATTTGGAACAACAAAGAATCATGCAAATAATAATTGTAGAATTCGGATACGTCATGCATGCATCAATTTGCCAATTTTATAATTTTTGAGAATTGTGACGAGATCATATGAGAATGCAAATCATCAAGCAAAAATAATGCAAAAGAAGCACGACTGACTTACTCGAGTGATGACAAAGATACATGAGGAAATAATGAGAACTCATAATAATCTCAGAGAGTACACATAAAGAGCATGACCAACACTAGTCAAGAGTCCTCACTCATTCCTTTGGGTAGTACTCTCAATCTCTCATTTTGCTGTGTGTTTCCTGTGCCTTGAACCATGCCTCTGCACTTCCTGAGATTGTGACATCTGGATAAGTTTGATACTTCTTGAAGGTGCTCTGTAAGAGCAACGATAAATGCAAATTGATTCGGCCTTTAACTAGTGTTGCGTGACCTTACAGAGTCTCTTAGTATTTGCTTAGGGAGGTTGAATTCTCAATTGAAAAACAACGAGTGCGAATTCATGTGCATTTGTGCATGGTAAATGTCACCTCAAACAATACTTGCATATGTGGGATTAAAGCAGGAGTTCGGGATAAATGTGATAAAGCCTCTGTGTGGGCACGATGTGGACACAGATAACCAACGACTATTTGACGCTTCTTAAAGGTGCTCGATCGCCAAACAGATCAGGACCCAACATCAAGGCTCCCTAAGAGTATTATTGGCAATCCACACAGAGAGCCAATGATTGGTTGACACTTCGATAAGGTGATCTGTCGAACTACGGTAATTGCGAATTGATTCAATGTTTAACTAGTATATGTTACCCCATCAAGGAGGCCCTTCCGGGTTAAAGTCAGAAGCTCGATCCCTGGCTCCATCCGACCTTGTGTTTGGGGTGATCTTTACCATGCACAAATGCATATGAATAATTTGGGGTGACATTTACCATACACAAATGCACAACGATAACTAGTGTTGCGTGACCTTACAGAGTCTCTAGTATTTGCTTAGGGAGGTTGAATTCTCAATTGAAAAACGACACGTGCAAATCCATGTGCATTTGTGCATGGTAAATGTCAACCCAAACAATACTTGCATATCTGGGATTAAAGCAGGGGCTCGGAACAAATGTGATAAAGCCCTGGCCCCCCACCCCCGCCCCCCCCACCCAAGTAAGGAAAATAACGAACGCATTTGTTGCAAGGGTACTGACCGGTTGTGGATTGGTCAATAGGCTGGGTGTTACGCCCGATACGAACCAAGTTGACGGGTTCAGTCCACGAACTCGCAAGGTGTCAGGCGCCAGACCCCTGCCCTTTTATGTCGTGCAGTGTCATTTCTTGCGCCTAGCCCCGAGTATGTCTATTCCAATGACGGACCCTTCACTGAACGAAGGGTCCACTATGTCCCGCCGCACCATCCACCTCATACAAAGCAAGTTGTCGTACAGATAGCCCATACCCTTTTACATCGTGTAGTGTCGTTCCTTGCACCTAGCCAGGACAACAAGGTGTCGTACAAATAGCCCCTGCCCTTTTATGTCATGCAATGTCGTTCATTGCACCTAGCCAGGAGCATGACATTGTCTTTTCCGTGAAGGACCCTTCTCCTAACGAAGGGCTCACTATGTCCCACCACACCAGCCACCTCATAATTGAAACGGTTTTCACCTTTTGCAGTAGCCGATGCAGACCCCACGGCTCGATCCCTAGCCCTTACCCTACCGGTGTATAGTATCTGTGTCGACCCCAAGGCTTGAACCCACGGCCTGTGTATTTGTAAGAGTTAGTAGACTGTCGTAGGGTCCGTAGGTAGCAGGGGTTTGATCTGTAGATCTATAAAATAAAAGTCTTAGTGAGTTCTAGAAGTCTTAGTTGTAGTCCTTCTAGAAGGTCGAGCAAGTGGGCAAGTGGTGGACCAACTGCAGTACGTTCGCAGTACGGTAGCGGTAGGAAAGCAGTGAGTCCTCATTTAGTTAGCGGTAGGGTCCAGTCAGTCCCAGTCCGGTCCAGCAAGGACCAAAAGTATAAATCAAGAGGCAGCGCCCAGTCATGTATTCATTGCTGCCTGAGCCATGCGAAAGCGCTGCCACAGCGACTTGTGCTAGGAGGTCTGCAGAGAGCCCAAGGCCAAAGTGGGCGAGAGAGAAGGAGCATAGTATACCGATAGGGTAGTTGCGGCCATAGCTGCTATAGCTGTAGTGAGTGTTTAGTGTGTGTGTGTGAGAGTGTTCGGAGAGATGCGTGTGGGATATCCAGGGTGATCCGGTGTATACGAACAGAGAGTTGTCTGGGCGCTGAGTCGCCATAGCCATTGAAAGTGAACTCTTATCTGGGTTGCCATATCTCTGAGTTTTGAGTGGGCGCATGTCGCCAGTTTGCTGCGCTACTGTTTGCATGCACCAAAAGTGTGAATGAAAGCGAGTCTGATTGCATTGGTATCGGAGCAGGTATCCGCTATTCCACGCGCTGCGTCGTGCGCAGGGACTGGTGCGCCATAGCAGAGGTGGCCGCCAAGAGAAGAAGTCCGCCATAGCGGACCTGGAGGTTGGAGAAGCCGCCGCGCACCTGCAAAGAAGACCACGACGAAGAAGAAGACCGAGAGAGAGAGAGAGAGAGAGAGAGAGAGAGAGAGAGAGAGAGAGAGAGAGCGATACAAGATTGGGTTACTACGTACCTGCTGCGCTGGAGATACCGCGACGGAGAGAGAGAGAGAGAGAGAGAGAGAGAGAGAGAGAGAGAGAGAGAGAGAGAGAGAGAGATGAGCGATACAAGTTTGTATGTTACGTACCTGTGAGGTGCAGTCAAACGAAGAAGAAGGTTGCGGCCATAGCCGCGGAGCTTGACCACGGAGTGACGAAGGAGGGAGAGAGAGTGGATAGAAGGAGAGACCGAGAAAGAAGAGAGAAGCCATAGTCGAGGCAGAAGGGGGAGACCAACAAAAAAAAAAAAAAAAAAGAGAAAGAAGATAGCAGGGTGAAAGGAGGCGAGGAAGGTGAAGGGAAGAAGAGGGCTGGTGAGAGAAAGTGAAGCCGGCAGCCATAGCCGACCGGGGAAGTTGACAGGGAGAGTTTAACCAAGCGTTGACCGGGGTTGACCAGGAGTTGACCGGAGGTGTTGACCTGCGTTGACCGCAACATTGACCAGCGTTGACAAAGCCGTTGACCACGAGTTTGACCAAGCTGGAGCCGGTATAATCTCGCCAAGCCTTCAAGCTATCCCTCGCCCTATGGATGTGCACACACCCTGTGGTACTTGCTGAGTCCAGTCTGTCTGTCTCTTCTTTCTGCATCGAGTCTCTTCTGTCCAGGTGATAGAACTCTGTGGATGAAGGATAGAGCCTTGTTGACCAAACCCACATGGGCAAAGTAGGGCTAAAGACTGTGTCTGACAACTCGGCTGTCCCGGAGGCCTAACCCTCCCAAGGACCGGTACTGACCGGCGGGCTGCTCGGTGTGGCATGGTAGGCCCAAAATCCGAGTTGTGGGCTGCACAACAGGCCATCTAAGTGTTGATAGACCTGCTGATCGCGTTGTCCTGTTTGCGACGTTAAATAATTCCTGAGGAGTTACGGGGGATCTCCTTAAATGCCTCCTGATCGGCAACAGGTCTAGTAGTGACAGTCATCGTGTACGTCTAGGCTAGAGACCCTCGTTGGCAGGATCCCTGTCCGAATTCTGTGAGTCTTTAGATTGAGTTAGTAGGTTTGTCAGTTAGGGGTTAGAGTCTACGTGGTGAGGCTTGGAACCGTCAATCCGATTGTGCACTTATCACCATGGTTGAGACCCGTAGTGGGACGAGCACTAGCCCCTACACCCAAGAGCAACAGGAGAAGATGGCCGCCTTAGAGAGAGAGAACAAAGAGAGGAAAAAGCTCATGAAACAGGCGAAGTTAAAGGCAATCGCAGAGGAGCAGGCGACGAAGATGAAGGAATTGGAGAAGAAGAAGAGGGCTGCTGAAGAAGAAGCGGCAGCAGAGGAAGAGGAGGAGAGAAAATGTAGACACGAAAAGGCGGAGAGTAGTGGTATGAAGGAGGAGGAAGCAAAGATGGAGAAGAAGACTAGTGAGTGGATAGCTAATTCATCGTTGGGGGAAGATGAGGAGGCATAATTTTATGTGCCACACGATGAGAGAGATGCATTAGGCAATGAGCTAGCAACAATCTAGGACCCTCTGGAATTGCAAGAAGTAGAGGAGGAAAAGAAGTTGGGGTGGAAACTGAGAATGAAGAGGGAAAAAAAGAGGAGGAGGTGTTGAGTGCGGCTGGGATGGAGGAATGCCAAACCAACAGGGCTCAAGAGGTAGCTCTGAGTGCCATGCGGTCCGGATTTAGGGATTTTGCGCGCGACCTAGTCACCCACGTTGGAGGGGAAGTTAGGCGACTGAGAGACAACGTGGGGAAGTTCTGTGAGGGCGTTATTGAGGGTGCCAAAGCAGTAGCCGCTGTTGAGAGCGAGACCAGACCTCGTAAAAACCCGTCAAGCTTAAGTTCCCAGATGCATATGGCGGAAAGAAGGAGGAGACCTTTGATAACTGGGAGGCTAGTGTCAATAGTTACGTGTACTTACAAAACATCTTGACCGAGGAGCAAGTCCTCGTTGCCTTCCAGGCCCTCAAAGATGAAGCGGCCAATTTTGCCAGGTCCCTTGCGCGCACAGCCAGGTTGTGAAAACAACCTGGTTGCATATTCAAAGATCACCCCCCTTCCGCAATTCTTCAAACTCCTGAGGGAGAGATTTGCTGACCCAACGAGAGGCGTTAGAGCCTCTAATAAGTTACAGACCATCCACTCACGACAGTGGATGAGTGCAAGAGCACTCAAGGGCGTCATGGACAACTTGGTAGCCGTCCCAGACCATGGGGTTACTGAGCCCCAATTGGTCCAGTTATTCTATCGTGCCATGCCAGAGCCCCTGCGTGGGCATTTCTTTGACAAGTCTCAACAGGCTGACACCACATACGATGTGCAGAGTAGGGAAGTGGTCTTATTGGAGTCAAAGTCCATGCCTGTATCCACTTTCTGGCACAAGGACTTGGATAAGGGAAAAAAGTGGAAAGGACATACCATCTCTGGCCAAGTCAGGGCCAAGGATCACATGATCCTTACTTTAGAGGAGGGTGGTACAGATGAGGTCTCATATAGTCAGATCGAATGGAGCCTTGAGGAGGGGGACAATAGCGTGGGGCAGGGGAGGTCCTATGCTGCTGTCGCGGCAAGAGGGAGGCCGCAAAGTAGAGGAGGAGGCCAGGGCCAAAGGGGCCAGGCCACGGGAGGCCGAGGACCGGGCACACAAGGAGTTGGCGGACAAGGGAACCGCCAAGTGGGAGGTAGGGGTCAAGGTCACCCGCCGAATCGTCAGGGTTCTTGTTGGTCCCCACAACGACGAGGTGGAAGGCCACCTCAAGGAGGATGGCACCCAAGCTTGCCACAGGGCAGGCCTTGGGAAGACTTGGGCTTGGACCAGCGCGTATGGCAGGAACGCGTGGACCTGGGTCAGTGCGTATTTTGTGGTGACCCGGCCCATGTAATTAAATTTTGTCCTAAGTATAGACAGGCCCGATGGGCTGCTCAGCAGTCAAAAGGCAACCGCTAGTAGGGGTCGCAACTGCCCCTACTTCAAGGCCATGTGGGGAAGCGAGCGCGCGTGTACAGGAAACTCCCAAACGACATGAGCCTATGGCAGAGGTTGCAGGCCCGTACCTAGTTAGCTGTCCAGAGACTGCTTGTGTTAACGTCTCTCTAGGCACGTCCCTCACAGGCGTGGCAAAAGAGTTGAAGGAGAGGATGCCAGCCTGGGCCAAAATGAAGAAGGAGTGTAAGGGACAACTGATCTTGGTAGATGTAGAAGTGTTTAGAAGAAGAGTAGGGTCCCTTATAGACTCAGGGGCTACCCGTAGTTACATTAGTCGTAGAGCGCTGAGGAAGCTAAGGCTAGGATTGAAAGTCCAAAAGTTGGCAAACCCCATAGTCAGTGTCCTCGCAGACAACCGCACGATGCGTGTTGAGGACTACGTAGAGGGAGTTCAGGCGTACTTTCGCCTAGAGAAAGATGGGAAGGTGGAGAAAGTTCTCCATTCCCTGACTCTCCTCGTTCAGGATGACCTCCCTTTCGGCATAGTGTTAGGAATGGATTGGGGAGAGGCAGCAGGGGCCACACTCCACTTGAGAGAGCATGAGTGTCGGCTCCCTAGTCCGTCAGGCGAGGTTAAGACTGCCCGCCTGTTTCATGTGTCAGGTGTAGACAACACCTTGGCACATTGCTATCTCAGTGCTCCCGCATTCGCGCGACGAGTGAAAAAGAAACATTTAGAGAATCAAGTCTTCGTAGTGTATGTGAGGCCTGTCACTGAGGCAAAGGAAGAGGTAAGTTCCGCAGATCCAACTATTGCCAAGCTGCAGGAGGAGTTCAGAGATTTGACCGAGTCGGCGACAGGAGTAGTGCCGCGACCGATCCAACACATAATAGAAATCGAGCCTGGCGGTAGAACTCCTAAGGGAGCAGTCTACAGGATGTCCCCTAGAGAGTTAGAGGAGCTACGTATGCAGTTGGACAAGCTCCTGGAGAAAGGTTGGATCAGGCCCAGTTCGTCTCCTTTGGAGCACCTGTTCTGTTTGTCCCCAAGAAAGAGGGAGAGTTGCGCATGTGCATAGACTATAGGGGTTTAAATGCTATTACCGTAAAGAATGCAGAACCACTGCCCAAGATAGACGATCTTTTAGATCGAGTGCATGGTTGCAAATATTTTTCGAAGATAGACTTGAAGTCTGGTTATCATCAAATAGAGGTCCATCCTGATGACCAGTACAAGACTGCGTTCCGGACTAGATATGGGCATTATGAGTTCATAGTGATGCCCTTTGGACTAACCAACGTGCCAACTACCTTTCAACGTTGTATGAATGATCTGTTTAGAGCTTGGTTAGACAAGTTTGTAGTAGTTTATCTAGATGATATCGTAGTTTTCAGCAGGACCCTCCAAGAGCATCAGGGTCATTTGAGGCAAGTCTTGGAGAAGCTGAGAGAAGCTAACTTCAAGATTAACGCGAAGAAGTGTGAGTGGGCCAAGACACAAGTCCTGTACTTGGGCCACATATTAGACGGAGATGGCATTAAGCCAGAGGACAATAAGATAGCGGCTATTAGAGACTGGCCGACGCCCCGCACGTTGACTGAATTGCGGTCGTTCCTAGGCCTAACTAACTATTATAGGAAGTTCGTGAGAAACTTCTCCACTATCGCCGCTCCCTTGCATAGGTTCCTAAAGAAAGAGGCAATCTGGCAATGGGACGAAGATTGTACGTTTGCGCTAAAGAGACTCAAGCGCGCGTTAATAGAGTACCCTGTCCTCAAAGTAGCTGATCCGTCTTTGCCATTTGTTGTCACCACGGACGCGAGTCGGTATGGTATAGGCGCCGTGTTGCAGCGAGACGACGACAATGGCTATAGACCCGCAGAGTTCATGTCAGCGAGGATGCCCTCAGAAAAGGTTGCTACCTCGACGTACGAGAGAGAACTCTACGCTCTCATGCAGACCTTAGAGCACTGGAAACATTATCTGCTTGGGAGGCACTTCAAAGTATATTCTGACCATGAGACACTTAGATGGTTAAAGACCCAGGTCAAAATGACACCTAAGTTGACTAGGTGGGCTGCTGAGATAGACCAGTATGACTTTGAGCTCAAACCGGTCAAAGGCAAGTGCAACGTAGTTGTGGATGCTCTGAGTAGGAGATCAGACTACTTTGGAGCTATAGTACACTATCTGGATATAGGGAAGGACCTGCAGGAGAAAGTCCGACAGGTGTATACGCAGGACCCTATCTATAGTGACCTCCTCAAGAGAGTCAAGGAGGCCCTAGAGACCGAACCAGATTACCGCACTACTGAGGGACTACTGTTTGAGAAGACTAATGTAATAGACCGCCTGTGCATTCCCAACAGTGAAGAGATCCGTAGCCTAATCCTAGGGGAATGCCACGACACAGAGGGACACTTTGGTTGGCAAAAGACTTTAGCCAATCTAATGTGTGCGTATACCTGGCCAGGAATGAAAGCCGACTGTATACAGTATGTTCGCAGTTGCAAAGTTTGCCAGAGGAAGAAGACCACTACGTGCGCCCCTCTAGGTCTTCTCAGACCCTTGCTTATCCCAGACCAACTTGGAGATTCAGTCTCCATTGACTTTATGGATGCCGGTGTCAAGAGTAGGCACGACAAGAGCCAAGTCATGGTCGTAGTTGACAGATTCAGTAAATATGCAGTTTTTGTTCCTTTGCCTGCAGAGGCACGCACATAATTAGTCATTCAGAAGTTTTTTTATCATTGGATTAGTGATCACGTGGTTCCTTTGTCCATTGTTAGTGATAGAGACACCCGCTTCACCAGCCAGAGCTGGCAGGAACTAATGAGAGTCTATGGATCAAAGTTGCTGATGTCATCTGGCCGTCATCCAGAGACTAACGGTCAGACAAAACTGGTGAACAAGATCCTGCAGCAAGTTCTGCGCATGTATATTAGACCGGATCAAGTCAATTGGGATGAGATGTTGCCCAAGGTAGCCAGCGCATACAATAACAGCATGCATTTGTCCACCTGTCGCACTCCCAACGAGTTGCACAAGTCCTTTAGACCCCGCAGACCGTTTGAGGGACTTACCCGGGATCAGATTCACAGGCTACCGCCCAGAACCAGGGAGTTCGCAGTACAGCACGAGAGAGAGCTAGCAACTGTTGTTGAAAACCTCAGGAAGGCCCAGCACCGCATGATAGAACAGGCTAATAAGCATCGTCGCCCATCGCAGTTTCAGGTAGGCGACCTGGTCTGGGTCAAGTCTAATGAGCTTGCGCCTGAGGAGAACATCTCACAGAAGTTACTGCCTGCATATAGAGGACCGTGGCCGGTTCTAGAAGTCAAGGGCGAAGAGGATGGACCGTCCTACACTAAAGAAATTCCAGCACACCTCCACACCTACCCGGTGTTCCATGCTTCAAAGTTGAGGCCGTGTATCACAAGTCAACAGTTCCCTTCAAGAAGATCCATGATCCCTCCAGATATGGATGGCAGATATGACATTGACGACATTGTAGATGAATATGTCTTTAAGACAGGAGGTAGAGGTCGTCCACAGAAACAGTATAGAGTCCGGTTTGCCTATCAGGAACCGGAAGACGACTGCTGGTTTACTCGAACAGAACTTCTAGAAACAGCTCCCGATATAGTAAGAGCTATGAGTGTGATCCTGCCTTGGACTAAAATATTCTCGAAGGACCTCGAATTTAGGACGGCGGGAGTGAAACGGTTTTCACCTTTTGCAGCAGCCGATGCAGACCCCAGGGCTCGATCCCTAGCCCTTACCCTACCGGTGTACAGTATCTGTGTCGACCCCAAGGCTTGAACCCACGACCTGTGTACTTGTAACAGTTAGTAGACTGTTGTAGGGTCCATAGGTAGCAGGGGTTCGATTTGTAGATCTATAGAATAGAAGTCTTAGTGAGTTCCAGAAGTCTTAGCTGTAGTCCTTCTAGAAGGTCGAGCAAGTGGGCAAGTGGGCAAGTGGTGGACCAACTGCAGTATGTTTGCAGTATGGTGGCGGTAGGAAAGCAGTGAGTCCCCATTCAGTCAGCGGTAAGGTCCAGTCAGTCCCAGTCCAGTCCAGCAAGTACCACAAGGGACTGTGAGCACCATGGGCCGATGGGAAAGGGCAGACCAACGAGCTTCAGAAGTATAAATCAAGAGGCAGCGCCCAGTCATGCATTCATTCCTGTGTGAGCCATGCGGAAGCGCTGCCACAGCGACTTGTGCAAGGAGGTCTGCAGAGAGCCCGGAGCCGAAGTGGGCGAGAGAGAAGGAGCGTAGCATAGCGATAGGGTAGTTGCGGCCATAGCCGCTATAGCTGAAGTGAGTGTTCAGTGTGTGTGTGTGTGAGTGTTCGGAGAGACGTGTGTGGGATATCTAGGGTGATCCGGTGTATGCGAACACAGAGTTGTTTGGGCGCTGAGTTGCCATAGCCATTGAAAGTGAACTCTTATCTGGGTTGCCATATCTCTGAGTTTTGAGTGGGCGCATGTCGCCAGTTTGCTGCGCTACTGTTTGCATGCACCAAAAGTGTGAATGAAAGCGAGTCTGATTGCATAATCCTCTACGGGCACCCATATTGTGCACTGTTAATTCACATTTAATAATGACCATTCATGTACAAAGGGCTAAAAACACCCCACCACACCATTCACCCCATCGACACCACATATACAGAGCATTCAGCCTCACTTAAAGTGCCGTATAATGCCCTATCGGGCCATGTATAGTGTAAAGTGTTCAGTTTTTATGAAATGTGTATTAGAACCACACAACTCTTACACATACACAGCCTACAGGTACACACACATGACCTACGGGCATACACATAGCCTATGGGCACATATACATGGTCTATGGTCACACACAGCCTACCGCCACACATATATAGCCAATGGGCATGCACACAACAGACGGGCACACACACAGCCTATGGGCACAATTAGAAGGCCAGGGGCGTATCCGGTCTCTGATAGGGGTGTCATAGACTAGATGTGGGGTTGGGGGGGCTATCAGATATAGTCAGTAATATTTTGGCAGGGTTAGGGTAGTAGGTGGGGCCGATAGAAACACTGCTCGAGCCTGGCATTCGAGGTACCCGTGTGACAAGGCTCACCTGATCATGCTTCAACTGCGGCTGGGTGGGGTCATCTGCAGAGCCCTGGTGCCTATAACTGGTGGCCTGTCCAAGTCACCCTCTGAGATGGTGAGGTGATAGTCCTGAGTGACTGACTCTCCGGTAGGATAGTGGGAGTAGGGGTGCACTAGGAGAATTGATGAGAGGATGGGTAGGGAGGCGGTCTCACAACAAAATGCCAATAACCGATGGCTGACTGAAACTGCGACCACCGTATGTGTGGACCCCGACCTCTACAACAACCTGGGATTGGGATATATATACTGAATTCTACTCAGTACCGATATACTGAATTCTCCTCAGTTTCCATGTTTCTTTTTTTCTTAATCACGCCCCCACCAGTGTTAGTGGTGCTGATAAGAGCAGACACCAGTAGCACCTGGGGAGAGGCTCATCACCTGCTGGAAAACGGGTCCAGCGTCCCATATACAGACTGAACTTGAAGTATATCAGACAGAAACACAATTGCGGGAGATTCCTGCCAGCATTGATTACCCTGGGATCCAGGGGATTGACTGAGCAGGATATTGGAAAGAGGGGGAAACCTCTTCACCCTGGACCCGGTGCCAGATATCTACTGCTACACACTAGTTCCCTCCCTCCCCCCACCAGCCCCTCCATCTATTAGTGGGGTCCTTCTGATTGTGACTAGATTATTGGCGAGGTTTTGACTTTTTTTTTTTTTTTTTTTTAAGCCCAGGTTGTTATAGAGGTCGGGTATTGACCCACGTGGGTACTGTCATAGGAGCACTGGAGGGAGACTTCCCCGTAGGTAACCGATCCAGTATTATTCCCGGCAACCGACTCGGAAGTTCTCGTGGGGAGGTATGGCCCGAGTTGGTGGTATTCCACTGGCACCAATCACAGACCGCATGCCGGTCATGTGTGGCCTCATGGCTCCCACCTATTCTGACATTGGAGTGGTCGCCTTCCTGGTACTATTCCAGCTCAACCAGCTAGTGGGTGCGATGGCAGGACTGCCTCCCTACCCTACCTCACTTCAATTCTCCTAACGCACCCCCTATACCTACTATCCTACCTCAGTGGTACAAGCACTGAGGACAATCACCCTACCCTCAGAGGATGACGTAGACCGAACAGTAGTTATAGGCACCTGGACTAGACAGCTACCCCACCCAGCCCCAGTGGAAGCCTGAACGCGCAAACCATGTTACTCGAGGGACTTCGGACGTCAGGCACAATCAGTATCACTATCAGTCATACCGACGAACCGAATCGCGGCCATGTATTCGCACAGACCAGAGCAGATTCCCCGTAGCCTGGATCTGAACTCCATGACGAACCCATGACAGAGATCGGTCTCCCCCACCTGACTCTACTGATACGTCAGTGTCTAAGTCGTAACCTGTGTGTATGTGTAAGCAGTGTATCGGAGACCATAGGCTGCGTAATTTTGCCCATAGGCCACGGGTGTATGCCCTAAGACGGTGTATAGGTGTGTGTCGTAACCTGTGTGTATGTGTAAGCAGTATATCAGTGACCATAGGCTGTGCAATTTGCCCATAGGTCACGGGTGTACGCCCTAAGACGGTGTATAGTGTGCCGGCAGTATAGGTATCGCGAATCACGTGACACAATGAATATGTGTGTATAACAGCTATGCCAGACTGTAGTATGCACCATGTACGGCGGATGATGGGGGAGATCATCAGAGCAACCAGTAGCCAATGTCCTCAAGTAAGCCCGCGTAGGTAGAATCCGACATATAACAACCCGGACTAACCCTTGGGTGGTGCACAGGTAGTGTCTGAAATAGCTTACCTGTGTCAGCCCAAGGGGGTGTGTGCCCAGCCGTGCGTCATTCTAACGCCTTGCCGGTGTCCATGCGCAAGGCTGCGATTGAGTTTTGAACTCGCAACCTCATACCACGATGCGCATTTCCAACCGGTGCTCTAACCACTGAGCTACATCAACTGGACAGAGAGTTTGACATCTCTTATGCAGGTCCGGTTATTTGGCACTGTGCCAGCCCAATCTTTGGTATTAACCATCCCAGACGTGGGCTGATTTTCCAGACTCCTTTTGCGGCCGTGAATGCACCAGCCATTGCTGCGGTACCGCAACGGTTTGTTCCGAACAGATTTAATATTTATCCATGCCCAGCATGTGCACAGCGGCGTGTGCACGGCCGCACTTTTCGGATCGACGCTCATCTGTTATGAATGGGTTGGCGAATAATGGTTCGCATAGGACCTCTTTTTTTTTTGTTTGTGGATCTTATAGAAAAGGACCTTTTTGTTAGAATGGCATGGGGGGCCAATCTGGCAATCTCCCTCCAGATCTTAAACCACCAGTAGGTTTCCCAGCCATTTTTCTCCAATGCGGCTGTGAACGCGCCGAGACTTTTGGGGCACGGCCTACCGGAAGTGAATGCCTGGCGGCAGCAGCCAAAAAAGAAAGCACGCCTGTTTGTGTTCTTTTGGCCGGCAGGAGATTTGTAGGCTTAACAAGGGAGGGGTCATGCTCAATTTACTCTTGGATTTTATCCTCTGGTCATCTGCTTCTCCCTGTCTCTTCGGCCTCCACTCGTTGCTCATTTTATCTGGAAAAAATAGAAAAAAGTGTTCTTGCTTCGAAGTTCATGTGTTTGCCGGTCTTTTAGTGTCTGGTTCCGGCAAGCTCGGGGCACCGAATCCTCGTGAGCTAGCCCGCCATGTCAAGTCTCAAGTCTCAAGTCTCGAGTCTGGCCATTCCAGGGCGGGCAGTCCTGGCCAGGGCAGGCTATTTTCAGCAAATATGTGCAAACTAGGTAGGAGTCAAACATGCGAAATTAACCAACGGGCCTAGCTCAGTTGGTACACCCATGAACTGCTGAAATACAGACCCAAGTTCGAATTCAGATGCAATCAGATGAACAGAATAAAATATTCCGAATTGCATGTGGTCGGTTAGTTCATTGATGACACATCGAGACCATTGCCCTTTTGCATGGCAGGCCAGAATACAGGTGAATCAAACTGCACAGGGATCCAGGTCAGTTTCAAAATCGTCATGAACTAGCCAGTCATGTCAAGTCCTGAGTCTGGCCATTTCTGGGTGTGTAGTCCTGCACTTCAGGAATCTGTTGCCCGTCCAGTTGGGCATGCTGATTGCTCGGGTAGTTTTCGAGGAAAGAGGGGGGAGGGGCGCAGAGGGACAGACGGGCCCAAGGCTGAGAAGCAGCAGCAAGAGAGGGAAAGAGAGGGGGGTGGGGGGGGTGGCAGCAGTGGTGCTGAACGGGCAGGGGGCGTGCGGGCAACTGGGAAGAAGAAGGGGGAGACATCTGGAAGGGAGGGCTGAGGGGAGAGGGGGGGTGAGCAGCAGCAGGGCCGAGTGGAGAGGAGGGGTCAGTGGCATGGGGGCGAGGGGGTCGGTGGCAGCAGGGCTGAGGGGAGAGGGGGATAGCCGGGAGGGGGGACAGGCTGGTCTGGGTGCGGGGGAGGCAGGCTGCTGGTTTACACTGTGCTGTTCCCCAGACCCTTCACCAGTGCCTGGCAGGGGGACCGTCATGTCTCAGTGGGAAAACCGCCTCATTGTTAAGGCTTTTGAGTTGTACCCCGGACAGGGTGTAAAGAAACATCTGGCAGGCCTCAGGTGCCACTGCCTTTCCCGCACCAGCTGATTTTCCCAGATTATCTGGCCTTATTCTCTCACATCGCACATCTTTCTGTGGGAATCAACCCATTACTCCTTGAACCTCCTAATTATTTGTTGCCTTGTCCGTGGATCTGTGATCATGGCTAGATCACATGACAGCTTTTGTCCAGCTCGGATTGCAGCTGACTTCGCCTGGATGTAGCCAGATGTATATTCCTTCCGCTCTGCCGATCATCTCATTTGCCATGAGTTTCTTTGGGATGCAGTCCAGGTTGACGGGTGGTCTCTTAGTTTTCCCAGCAGGATGAGTGTTATGTCCCAGGGGGAGCACTGGTCTATCAGTTTTTGCCACATCGCATCCCACCACCTCCGAATTTGTTTTGCCATCAGGAGGTGGGATGGACTCTAGCCCTGTTCTGGTTGCTGTGTGTACTGTGATCGTTCTGCATTGTTGGGCTATTGTGTGATTGCCTGATCCAGCGGGAGCCAGAACAGGACATTGTCCCACTGGTTCTGTGCCCCAAGGGCATCCGCCTCTAATGTGCTATGTAACCAGTAAAAAAAAAAAAAAAAGGGTGGGTTGCCAAACACGGGTTGATACCTACTCCTAAGAATATCTAGAGGGGACCCCTGCAAGCATAGTTTCCTCTCTCTGTGAAGGGGAGATTTCATGTTGCCCCTTGCCCCTAATGGTTAGGGTATAGGGTTGGGGCCGCCAGTGGGGGTCTGGCTAACACAAAGACCGAGACCTGCCAGTAGCTGTGCCTCCCTTTCTCATCGTCCCCCACCCTTCATCGAGTAGCAGCAGAGGCTATGGCCAACACTCTCCCACACACCACACACAACCCACTCGCGCTCACACTCACACCCGTGTTGGTCATAGACCCCGCTAATACCGATCAGGGGTATCCAGAGGACTATCACAGTCCGTTGGCACTAAGTGCGCCGCAGGCGGCCATGGGGCTTGAACCCACAACCTCAAAGTGGCATTCAGGAGGTTGTGGGTTCAAGCCACATGGCCGCCTGCGGCGCACTTAGTGCCAACGGACTGTGATAGTCCTCTGGATACCCCTGATCGGTATTAGCGGGGTCTATGACCAACACGGGTGTGAGTGTGAGTGCGAGTGGGTTGTGTGTGGTGTGTGGGAGAGYGTTGGCCATAGCCTCTGCTGCTACTCGATGAAGGGTGGGGGACGATGAGAAAGGGAGGCACAGCTACTGGCAGGTCTCGGTCTTTGTGTTAGCCAGAMCCCCACTGGCGGCCCCAACCCTATACCCTAACCATTAGGGGCAAGGGGCAACATGAAATCTCCCCTTCGCAGAGAGAGGACACTATGCTTGCAGGGGTCCCCTCTAGATAGTCTTAGGAGTAGGTAGTGGAAGGTAAAAGAAACAGAAGTTGAGAGAAGAATATAGAAAGAAAAAGAAAAGAAAAGAAAAAAAAACACGGGTTGATCCACAGTTCGTGCCACCTAACCGGTGTAGGTTCTTTTAATGACCCCATCTCTCTCCAGAGGGCTAGCACGTATGTCCACAGAGGTTTCTTTTTTTTTTTTTTTTTTAAAGGTCCCACTTGACCTGATGCTGTCTTGTGCCATCTCTTTTGCTTTTGGGGGGTCTTGGTATAATCCAAAGGGTGTTTGTCACCCATTCTAGTGGATGGACTCTTCTTTCCGAAGGGGAAGGGTGTGCCAAGTTCGCTATTTGAATGTAGGCCAAGCGTATGCAGGAGATGTCCCTTGCAAACAGCATTTTGATTATTGTTTTAAACCGTCAGACGGCGTCAGTACCTTTTCCGGCCATTTTTCTCCGACACAGTGTGCATGGGGCCGCAAATTTAGGGGGTTGGCCTACTGAAGCAAAATGGCTGGTGCTGCCAGCCAAAGAAGGCCCGTGCCATTTCATTCGTTTCGGTGCGCAGTGCATTTCCAGGCTCAGCTGACTGATGATTGGAACCATCGTATGTCTGGAATTCGGCCTCCACAACAACCTGAGATTAAAAAAAGAGAATTAATTAAAAAAAAGGTAAGGGTCAAAAGTAGTGCTGTTATTGGGTTGGGGGTGGGGGACAATGAAAAGGGAGGCGCAGCTACTGGCAAAATACTCGGTCTTTGCGTTAGCCGGACCCCACCAGCGGCCCTACCCCATCCTCGACCACCATGGTAGGGGCGAGGGGCAACAAACTCTCGCAAGGGGGAAAGTCCACAATCATCTTGATACCGAAGGTGCCAAGTCAGTCAGTGGTCGCGAATCGGCGACGTGTGGACACGTGTAGGTCGCGCTTATTAGATCGCACTTACACGTGCCCACACGAGGTGTTCGATCGCACCTATGTTGGTCGCCCGATTCTCATGCAAGAGGATTAAGTCTATATGCAAAATCGCTGTGAGGCGGAGACAATTACCCAGCAATCCAATTATTCAATGATGATGCAAACAATCATTTACGATCATGCAACATGACATCGCACACATCAGACACCGCAGCCACATCAAGCTCTTATCGTGACGACATCAGATCAAAGTGACAGGCAACGAAGATACTTAGGCAAAAACGACAAGCATGTCGTTCCATCGGAATTCGTCCATCCAATACACGCAAAAGAGGAAGGATCAAGACTGAGTAGGACACCATACAAGGGCCAACGTCGAGACAAAGATGCCGAAGGAAAATAAGGGCGAATT
>BFEA01000180.1:2487366-2503128 GCA_003427395.1 Chara braunii
CTCTCTCTCTCTCTTTTCGATGTGGACAGTCCGTCGTCACGCACCAACCCACGAAGTTGTCATCCCGCTTAGTCCTCCTGCGTCCGCCAGGTTCGCCCGGGCGCTACAGTCCGTCGTAGCCCCACACGTCAACCCTGCACATTTGGCACCAGCTCGTCGGATCGCCCAACTCCCACTTCAACTCACCTCTTACTTCGCTCGTGAGTCGACCCTCACTGATCGTGCTATCCCGAGCTTCCAACAACTGTTTAAGAGAGCTATCTAATCCCGCAGCCGAAATTCATAGCGTGCATGCATGCGCGACGAACACGAAATTGCAAGGACTTAGAAGGGAGAGAAGGGGAGGGAATACCTACGTTCTGCATGGCCAGATCGCGGCGTGGGGGACGTAGCCACTCTTCACTCATCGATCCGATCATGCAGCTCGTGTGCCGACTAGACACAGCGAAAGGAAGAAAAAAAGCGGGAAAGACGAAGCTCAAGAAGAAAGATACAGTTACAAGGGCGCCCGCCCAAAATTACGGTTACACGCAAGATTAAGGGCACCGACTAATCAGAGCTGCGTTGCAGCCGCAAAAAGAAACGCGCGAGCAAAAAACATTGCGCGGCAAAAGAAATTCCGAATTCCTAAATTCCTATGAATCCTATCTAATGCAAAAATGCAAAGAGAACTTTAATAAAACACAAATCCCGAAAGGAAAGTCCAAAATTCCGAGAGCCATCGAGAGCTCGACAAGATTCAAAAAATAAATTGAGAAAGTGAGAAGAAAAACTCCCGCATGATCGTCGCGCCGAAAACCCGTCAGCAAAACAAGAAAGAATCGACGTCAACCATTATTAATCGCGCCTCCGGCGACGCACCAGCCACTCAATCGACCATCCCAGGACTTGCCCAGCCCTAGCCCCAGCCATCCGAAAAAGTTTAAAAAGAAGAACAAACAAGGACACCGTTGCAATTTTTCCGTTGGATCCCATATCCCATAATTAGCCTGACCTTCCCAGCTTAGGACCCCTCATTGTCGTCGCGTAGAAAATCGTGCGGAACAGGAATTGGTTCGTCACATATGTGACACCCAGGGGGTTCCAATCTTAAGCAAGCTCCTGCTTGCTTAGCCATCGCCACACGTGTCGATCTCTCTAATCGATCGACACGCGGAACTCTCTTTGTTGCCACTTACCGTTCGATAAGAGTGTGAACGTCATTCTGGGTGGCAGACGTAGGCTCTTATCCTACAGGTTCCTCTGTAAGGGCTCTCGTCTTTCGAAGGAGGAGATCGTTTGTGCCATCGTCGTGACACGTGCCATGCAACCACGCATCAGTGACCAGCGGGAAGAGGAAAGGGAAGGCGGTACATGGGGGCATGGGAAGGGGGAGGGTTGGTTGGGAGCGGGGGTAGGAAGTGTTCCATCCCTGCTACCGTTACCGGAAGCTCCTGATAGAGGATGATTCGATGGAAGCGAGGGAAATGGGTGCCACTGTGGGGGAGAGACGCGAGATGGTCTGGGTAGAGGGTTGCGAAGGTGCGGAAGAGGGTTGTGTGGAACCGATCGTGGTCTTCGCGCGCGGGGATAGTCCCCGTGATTGTGAAGTAGACCTCGATTATATTGTGGCCCCGCCACGCGGCACTAAAGAGAAGGACGTGGAGGCAAAAGACAGGGGTGGCGCATCGAGTAGAGGGGTGGGGGTGTACTGTGACAGCGAGGTGGGTAGCGTAGAAGTGACGAAAGATGTCGGTGGGGAAGGGGTTGTGGGGAAAGGAGATCGGGATGGTGATCTGGCGAAGGGTGAGGTAATCAAGGGGATGACGAGATAACGACCGGGGACGAAGCCCGATGCCCCGCATCGGTACATGTGTGAACGCGGGGACGGGTGGAGGGGGAGGGGGATCGGCTTCGCCGTCTCCGTGTCGGTGCGCTCGAAGTCTCGGCAGTAGGGTCCCCATCGTCGAACCTGGGTGGCTCGGGATCCTTGGTTGGATCGTCCGGGATTGGTAGATCCGTGCCGCTCGTGTACTCCAGCGGCTGCTTCCCGACCATGATTTCTTCTCTCCACCGCGCTACCACCTCAGGATCTTCTTCCTGGGCCTCTGCGCGGTCCGCCTCCTCACCCAGACTCTCCCACTCACATCCTTCCTCTTCCTCCTCCTGATCTTCTTCTTCTTATTCTTCTTCGCTAAGCTCCTCTTCGTTGTGCTCGCTATAACTCCCTTCCTCCGGGGTTTCTTCCTCCTCGTCCTCTTCTTCTTCTTATTCTTTTTCTTCTTCGCTCGGCTCCTCTTCGCTGTGCTCGCTATAACTCCCTTCCTCCGGGGTTTCTTCCTCCTCGTCCTCTTCTTCTTCTTATTCTTTTTCTTCTTCGCTCGGCTCCTCTTCGCTGTGCTCGCTATAACTCCCTTCCTCCGGGGTTTCTTCCTCCTCGTCCTCTTCTTCTTCCTCCTCTACCGCTATCGCCTCGTCTTCAGACACTGTCCGGGGCTGGAAGAAAAGGATGTCGACGACCCCTCGGGGATTCAAGTACTCCGATCGTGACGGGTAGCTGCCACCTCCTCCCCTCACCTCCAGACAGGCCGACCACTGCAGATACGGCGTCAAGCTTCGCGGAAGGACGTGCGGCACCGGGCTTTCGTCACACTGCGATATGATGTCAAGGGGGAGGTCGTCGATGAGCTGCACAAAAGGGACCGAGAGTTCCCACACAATCAACTGCCGATGGTCGGGTTCCACTGCTCCGAAAACGAACCCGGGAAGATCTCCTTACACCTCCGTTTTCCAGGCCTGGATGATTAGCAGTTCCACGCTCTCTCTCGCGGCGTGATGCTTACTGTCTCGCGTCCACGTCAACTCCACTTCCACCAGGCACAACGAAAGAGCGAGGTACTGCTTGCACCACACCTCCCAATGTCTCGGCTCGATGAGGGGATGACGAGTGGCTGGATACAGAAAGAAAGACGGGGATGGAGAGCAGACTGCCAGAAGGTGGGGAAGAGAGAGGGGAGGGCAAAGGTCGAGATCTAGGACCGGTTCATTGAGGGCACAAAAAAGGGACGAGCTCCGGGAGCGCTACCGCCAGCTCGTGTCGGGACGTGTGGAGCCCGCCGATGTCCACGCTGTTGGTGACCACGAGGTTGTCGTCGTGCCGTGCAAGCCACCAGCTCCACTCCTGCGCTAACTGTTCACCCCACTCCCTTAGCGATGTCCGGATGGGCGTATGCCTTGTAGGATCCAGCGCGCTGATGTCCCCACTAAAGACGACGATGGTAGACACGTGGCTGATCCTTGGTGCCAAAAGTCGTCGATAAGTCGATGCCTTGGCCAACACGAGTATCTGGCTATGGGCCGCAAAACGAAACTCCGCCGCCGCATACACCCCAGTGGTGCTGAAGAACTGCGCAAATCGGAGGAGATCCGGACTGATCCGTGGATGATGGACTTGAGTGATCGCCAAAATATCGCCACGTGGTGCCAACATGTGCTCGCCAAGAACCTGCGCGGTAGAAAAACTCATGGTGATGGCGGCAGGGACGGAGTGTCTGCAGGGGAGCGAGACAGAGAAAGAGAGGGCGATAAACAGGCGTTGTCCTCTTCCGTACTGGAGGAGGAGGCGGACGAAGGTGGAGATGGAGAGGAAGGGAGAGGCCGCAGATAGGACACGTGGCGAGTGATCGGACGAGCTGATCTGCTGTCTGAGACCTCGAGCACGAGCCGCACCATGTTTATTCCGTTAGGACCGAGTTCGACCACGCGAAATTGCCCGAAGTATCGTGGCACTAGCTTACCCTGGCGAGCACATTTCCTCACCTGCACGATGTCCCCTAACTTATACTGGGGCCGTGGTCCCTCGTTCCCATTTCGGGCCTCGTAGCTACGAACCTGCAGTCCCTCGTTCCCATTTCTGCCCAAGGCCTGCAGGTTCGTAGCTACGAGGCCCGTGGAAGTGGAAAGCACTATTATGTGAAACCTGGTCTCTTGAGCAGTTGGATGAATTTTCTCACAATTTATTTGTAAGTGGAAGACGAGCAATTCTTTGGGCCCTATGGAGGCGCAGATGCACATTTGAAATGGAGCGAGCAAGGCTGGAAGGACCAGAATTTACAGAATCAATCAAACTGCAAGTGCAGACAGTTATCTCGGCTCAATGGGATGAAGTAAAAGAAAAGATAAAATTTATATCATCAGAAAAAGAAATCCTACTGCAAGTGCAGTTCAGTGGTGCATGTCTAGGGGGGCCTCAAGGGGGCAAGATAGGGGAGATTAAAAGGAGCAGAGACAGGAGAAAAAGCCTGGCTGGAAGTAGGAGAGAAGTTCAGAAGGATTATCATTTGATTTTTCATGACCGGACAAATGTAGACCCTGCTGTACCCCTTCGCCCCCTTTCAGAATTCCGAGACCCCTTCCCCCCCTCCTCCTTAAGCCTGGTTCCGCTGAGCTGGTTTGGGTTTGAGAAGGAAGAAATGGTTTGAAAATCCTGTTTTTGAAACAATTTCGGCTACGGCAGAACTGCAAAATTTCTTACAAATTTCCTATAAAAGGTAGAGGAGGTAATACTGCTAGCATAACCACGGGTATATGGCGGCCAATTTTTGGCTGAAGAAGCAGCTCTCCCTTTTCACCTCACTTCCTGTTTTCTTGATCGGGTATCAGCATCATTCGTATCATTTGTAGGAGGGACGCTGGACTCGTTTTCCAGCAGGTGCAGCTCCCCACCAATAGAATGGAGCTAGTGGCTGAGCTGCTAGCGGTGGATGCTCAGAGCATCATCAATCATCACTAACAGTTTCAGTAACAAGGTCAAGGGGGCACCACAATATCGGTAGTATCCATGTTGACCCTCTGAAAAGGTCGTTCAACTACCGTCGGCACCATCGATCTCGGCGGTTGAATCGGCGCCTTGTCAGTAGCGCAGACCTGACAATTCTTGGAAGATGAATTTAACATCGCCGAGAATGTTGGACCAATACCACTCATTTTTGTCGATTGTCGCTTCCGTAATTCGGACGGCAAAATGGGTTGCAGTTTCCTCATGCGTCGCCTTAACCCAGTCATACCTCATGAACGGGTGCGGTACTACCATCCAAATCCCACTACCATCCGTCTTCCGTTTTTCTAACCGACCCTCACTCCAGCGATAGTCCCGAGCCCTTTCATTAGCCCTCCTCTGGTCTTCCTTAATGAAGTCCTGGAGGGGGTTACCTACCAAGGTGGCGATTAAAGCAATATCCGTCCATACCTCGGCCCTTCTATATTTTCCTCCTCTATAGAAAGCTCGGGGAAAGTCGTGGGAAGCAAGCGAGGGACCTAGAAAACCAGGGAAGGTAGAAACAAAGAAAGATCGAACCCACAAAATTCGGACAGTGCCGTATTAAAGAAGGTGAGAATCACGAACGCGTGGCGCAAGCTAGCAGAAATAGAGAAGAAAACCGCGGAGTACAAGGCAAGACAGATCAATGAAATGATGATCGGAAGCGAGGAGAACCCTTCGAGGGAAGGACTGCGTGACGAAAGGAGGGTCAGCCAAGACGAAATTAGACAGGGGGGTAAGGATAGTGATCCCGGAAGAACGCCCAACAAGAGAGGAAAAGAGAGGGGGGACTCTCCTGGAATATAAGTGGAAAAAGCTACAAATCCGCCAGCCATAGATAGCAGGGTTAGCCGCCTGCCGGCCGCACCAATAGCTATGCGGGGGTGCGAAGGACTCTGGAGCCTTAGGGGAAAGGGTATTGGGGTGGTTTGATAAGGAGGGGACTACAGAGGCCGGACAGAGAAAAAGGGCCGACAAGGTGGGGCTGGGAACTAGTATGGTCAGCGATACCCGCAGCTTCAAGGGTGGCCTCGAGAAGATGGCGTCGTTCCTCACACGAGCACTAAACAACAACCAAGGGTACCTCGCAGAAGCCAAGAAGAAGTTGACGTTTGACGGGGCAAATATCACAGAATTCCTAATAGACTACGACAACCTAACTGCGTTACTAACATGGAGTGAAGAAGAAAAGATGGAGCACCTACGACCTGTGTGTCCGAAAAGCGATTCAATGGGGGTTTCCCGTTGGACGGCTCAACGGTCGATGGACGGACGTCTCGGCCATCGAGTTTTTTTTTCACATGCAAAAAATAGGGTAAAAAACTGTGTGGTACAACGCAGTCCGCGAATTTTTTTTTCACATGCAAAAAATAGGGTAAAAAACTAGGTTACCAGTCGTCCGATGGCCGGACGTCTCCCCCAACCGTCCGGTAGGGGGGTTGTCCGGGATCCCGGACAACCACTTTTTGGCATTAAAAAAAAAATAAAAATAAAAAAAATTATGACAGTGTTGCGCATGCCATAGAGACCCCCCATAAAAAAATTCAGAATCTTTTGAGCATTTGGTAATAGGGTGCTATTTGGGGTGGGAGGGGGGGGTACGAGGGGTTTTGGTGGGGATAGGAGGGTTATAGGTGGGGATTAGAAACTTTGAAGATTTTTATCGTTTTTTCTACTCGCTCAAATGAGCCAAAATTTTGGTGGCATACACCTTATGCAAGGTAGAAGCCACATGATTTTTTTTTTTTTTTGCGCTAGGTCGGACATCCCCTGTCCGGTCCAACGTCCGACCAGACGTCCGGTCAGACATCCCGGACTGTCAGGGGGGTCCCGGACATCCGATAAAACAACCTAGGAAAAAAATGTGAGGGTGTAGATTTGTTTGCGCTCTACCTCTCCATTTTTTTTTATTATAGTTTTTCAATTATTAAAAAAACAAGTGGACCCCCCGCAGCTACGCTGTGGCAGTCGAGGGTGAGCGAAGGTGGAGGCGGGGGGGAGGGCGGTCCGTGCTGTCATCCGCTCATCACCCTCTCTCTTTCTGTCTCGGCTCTATTTCGCTCGACCTCCTTTCTCTCTGCCTCTCGTCGATTTTGTCTGCTTCTCTCTCTCTCTCTCTCTCTCTCCCCCCCCCCCCCCCCTCTTTCTCGCCTAGGAACGACGGAACCACAATGATGATAAGGTAACGACAATGATGTTCATGACCATGAAGACGACATGATGATCATGATGATGATGATGATGATGATGATGATGATGATGATGATGATAATGATGATGATGATGATGATGATGATGATGATGATGACGATGATGATGATGATGATGATGATGATGACGACGATGATGATGATGATGATGATGGCGATGACGATGATGATGGTGATGATGATGATGAGCATGATGAGCATCATGATGACGACGATGATGGATGGATGGATGGATGGATGAACGATAATGATGATGATGATGATGATGATGATGATGATGATGATGATGATGATGATGATGATGATGATGATGATGATAACAATGATGATAGATGAAGGATGGCAATGATGAGGATGACGACGATGAAGGATGGCAATGATGAAGATGAAAATGATGATGACGATGATGATTACGATCAAAATGGTATCTAGAGGTGCTTGAGCATGATAACCGTTGAAGCATAACGAAGATTAGTCGATGGATACATATGCGCTCTCCACAGACAATCGTCTCCTGTGGGTATGATAACAGCCGATGTGTTTATATGCATTGTGAAAATATTCGAACATTTAAATCGTTAAAAAAGGGGGAAAAAAAAAGGAAATAGCATGGTGTTTACGACGTTGTGATAGCAGGGATGGCACATGCACGGGACATGTGGGAGAGAGAGAGAGACTCCTCCTTTTCCCGCTCCTCTCACTCCTCCCGCTCCTCCCACTCCCCCTTTCTTACCTTTTCCCCTTCCCCCTTCTCCTGGTCCTCCTCCCGCTGCTTCTCTTTCTCTTCCCCCCTTCTTGCTCCCGCTCCTCCCGCTCCTTCTCTCACTTCTCCTCCCGCTCCTTCTCCCACTTCTCCTCCTCCTCCTGTACCGCCTTCCACTCCTACTCCCGTCCTCCCGCAACGTGACAAAGATCCTCCTACGGGAAAAAAAGAAAAAAGGGTCGCCACGTGGCTAGCCACAGAGAGGGAGAGAGAGAGCGAAAGAGAGAGAGAGAGAGAAAGAGTCGGTTTCCGTCCACCTCGTCCCAATCAATCGATCAATCAATTAATCGATTGGTTGATTGATTGATTGATTGATTGATTGAAAACAAAAACAAAACACGAGAACCGGCCGATACCCACCCGATTTTTCCAAACAGAAAACGAAAAATCACTCAATCAATCAACCAATTTATCAATCGAATTGATTGAGTGATTGATTGATTGATGGACTGTGTGTGTGTGTGTGTGTGTGTGTGTGTGTGTGTGTGTGTGTGTGTGTGTGTGTGAGAGAGAGAGAGAGAGAGATTCACCTCCCGTTGCTCCTCCACCACAACTTCATCCTCCTCCCGCTCCTCCAGTTCCTTCTCCAACTCCTCCCGCTCCTCCTCCCTCTCCATCTCTCGCTCCCCCCCTGCTGCTCCACTTCTCCTGCTCCTCCCGTTGTCGGGACTGGTGGATCCCGAATAACTTCCCGTCACTCGAGAGATTGAATATGGACAAATTGTGCACAACAGAGAAATCTGGAGTGAGGAAGCGGGAGAGAGAAAAAACAAAGGATTAGGCCGCAGGAGGGAGTGATGCCCTGAGGAGAGAACCACAGGAGGAAAGAACTAGCGACGGCAAGCAAGCGAGCGCGAAAGCAAGGGCACATAGAACATAGCATGAGGCCGGGAAGGTCATCGGAATGCAATAAGACTAAGGCCAAAGGGCCCTTTGAACTAGCAATTGCAGCACGACAACAATAAGGGAATGAGGAAGTCGAGGGATGGGCGGCCAGAAGCCGCAGGTAGCTAGGAAATGAGGGGTCAACGTGGGGGTCACCTACGGGAGCCTCGGAGCGGAGACCCACGACCAAAGAGATCAACACGTACAAGGCGCGAGGAAAGACTAAGGAGAGGGGTCGCTATGGGGCGACAAGACGCCCAAGGGGCATGGGACACCTCGGGGAAGGCACCTGGGGCCACATGGGACTAAGTAAAAATAATGGCGTCCGGGGTGAAAAATGTCGGGGACCGCCGGCGGGACTAAGTGTCGGGGACCACCGGCGGGACTAAGTGTCGGGGACCACCGACGGGACTAAGTGTCGGGGACCACCGACGGGACAAGTGGCGGGGACATGTGAAAGTCCCAAGAAGAAACGGCGGCACCGCATGAGGGAAAAATAATAAATGCAAGGTGCACCGTCAAGATCGACATCTTGACGGCCAAGAATATTAGCACCACTAGTGCAAGTACTAGTGGTGACAAATGGGAAGACCAAAAGGAAAAGGAGAAGTAAAGAAAACTGAAGTGGGAGGCATGGGAGCAATCCGAAAAATCTCGGATCAACCTCCCTCAAGAAAATAGAGTCAAATAAGACCCCATGTGAAAAATAGCCCTCCGGGAGAAAATCGGAGTAGGAGGGAGCATTGTGGGAGAAATGTAGGAGTAAAAGGAGGCTCCCATGGGCATGGGAAGACCATTATTGCAGTCCGAGAAATAACGCTCGGCACCTTGGGCATAGGGAGGGCCAAAACTTAGAGGAAGAGGCTAGAAAAGGGCCTTAACGACCACTTGACACTTGACATGTTAGAAAAAAGACAGAAAAGAAAAGAAAATGGGGGAGAATAAGACAAAAGAGTGAGAGGGAGTGAGTGAGTTGGCCGTCAGTAGGGACTGCCATAGGTAGGGACTGGCAGGTCCCTACTGTCCAAGAAAGGAGGAGAAAATAAAATAAAATAAAATAAAATAAAATAAAAAAGAAAAAGGCCTTAACGGTAAAAAACGGTCGCTTGGGGAGATTCATCAGTGACCAGATTCATTCTGAAATATGGTGGTTACAAAGGACTTTGATTTTCTTTTATTTTTGCAGAGAAAATCAAAGAAAATCAAGGCCTCTTGCAACTGGAATAAAACGGAATACATGCATGAGGAGAAACACATGTTTTAGGTGCATCCGGAGCCAAAATCAAGGTCGGATACACTTGGGAATTGATCGTTTCTTTTTCTTTTGAGTAAGGGCTAGTTGTGGGGCATTGGGGCTAAGGAATTGACCCCCATTACAGTCCGAGTTGCAACGGACTGCATGGGGGAGAGAAAACACATGTTCTAGGTGCATCCGGAGCCAATATTGAATCCGGATACACTAGAAAATTTAACGCTTCATTTTCTTTTAACATGAGGCAAGTTGTGGGGTTGTGGGTGTGAAAAACAGCCGTGACTGCAGTCCGAGAAATTACGGACTGCATGGGGATGCCAAGGCCAAAGGGGAATGGGTTACGGCAAGCCAGGAAGGCTAAGAAAGGAGCAATTTTGGTGAGGGTCAAGTAAAGACGGTAAACGGCAACCGTGAGATGAGATCTCACAACCTAGAAAAATCGGCACACATGTAGAAATGATGGGACCACCAAGGGCAATGGGCCCCAAAAAAATAAAAATGGGACGCCGTCCGGAATGTTGCCGGGAACCAAATGGGTCAAAATAATAAAAATCGAAAAACGGGACACGCGCCGGCAGGACCACCGGCGGGACAAAGAAATGGAGCTAGCATATAGGAAAATAGCAGTAACTTGGGATGTCCCAAGGGAACCATGAGCAAACACAAGGAATAATTGTGCAAGCAAACGACACCATCGAGATCGAGAATCTAGACCGTGAAAAATATTAGCACCACTAGTGCAAGCACTAGTGAGAGCAAGTGGGAGAGTCATGGGAGAAAGAAAAGTGAAATAAGGATGTTGGGAAGGCTGCCCAGCAGTCCGGGATATCTCGGACTAGCAAGGCATAAGAAAATAGAGCCTTGAGAAACTCAATATGAGAAAAAGGCTGCCCTTAGAAAATTGGAGCAAAAGGGGCTCAAAATTGGGCAAACGGGAGCAAAATGGAGCCCCCTAGGAGCATGGGGGTGCCATTATTGGAATCCGAGACATAACGGCCAAGCTAGAGCCACAAACCTGACCTTGAATGAGACCCTAGGGCCTAGAAAGAGGGTGCATAGCAGTTTGATACTTGTCACAACAGAAATAAAAGAAAAAGAAAGAAAAATGAGAGGAAAAGGAGGGAGAATGAGACGAAAGGGGAGAAAAGAGTGGAGGAGAGTGTGCCGGCCTATTGGGACCTGCACCGTAAGGACTGGCAGGTCCCAACTGTGACCTCATCCTTCCTAGAATGAGGGAGGGCAATCCGGATTGCAGAGATATGGTCCTCCATATCTCAATAAAATCTGAATTAAAAAGTTGAAAATGAGAGAAAATGCAAAAAGGAAGTGACCGGTTTTCTTTAGGGCCATGGATCTGAGATAATATCTCATGGTAGAGAGGACCTAGCCATTTTTTGCGGGCCAGCTGAAAACAGCTAGCTCCGGAATGAGGTGGCAGCCCAAAATGGAAAGAAACAAAAAAGGGAAAAGGACAAAGTAGTGCATTGGGCCCAAAAAGAAAGCCAGATGTACCAAAAATTGAAAAACTGGACTTAGGGGCTCAAAATTGAAGCAAGGGTTACTAGGGGGTAGCTCGGATTATTGCTGGCCTTCGATCTCAGCCAGATCCAAGGCTGAAAATGTGCCGCACGTGGAAAAATCGAGAAAAAGGCCCACAAGGCCTTTTTCTCTCAAGTATTGCTGCCCCTTGGGCATTAGGACCCTAAGGGGCAGCATTTGAGCAATGAAAAAGAGGCCGGAGTAGGCCAAGAGGCAGTCCGAGTTGGTACCAACCACTCGAACTGCATGTACTTGGCCAAAATGAGACCCAGGTACCTCCAGAAGGGCCTAGTAGGGGAATTTGGCCTTGGGGGTACCTCGGTTCACCTTTAGGCTCATGGGGAGGCTCATGGGCTGGCCGAACTGCTGGTTTCAGCCTACATAAGCTGAGGATGCAGTCCGCCACTCTYACATTTGCATGAGGAGTGCCCATGCTGCCCAAGTGAGCTCACAGGAGCATCTTTGCACTTGGAGTGAGGAGGGAGGAGCCCATGCTAGTGGGAGAGCATAGAGGAGACTAGGAGGTAGTGGAGAGGACTCTAGAGGATAGTGATGGTGGGAGAGACACTTGAAAGGTGATCCGCCATATCCCTCCTGGGTGTAGAAGAGAAGGAGAAGCTAGAGGAGCCCCATTAGCCCTCCTAGAGGGGAGGACTCCATAGCCATAGCTGGGGGAGCTTGCCATAGCCTGAGGGAGAGCAAGGAAGAAGGAGAGAAGGGCTTGGAGAAGAAGGAAGTCATAGCCAAAGGGGGGATTGTGCAAGGAGAGGAAGCTTCATTAAGAGGACACCAACACCAAGGAATCAACAAGGTGAGAGGAAGGAAGAGACTTCTTCACCTCCATCTTCTTCTTCTTCTTCTTCTTCTTCTTCTTTTTCTTCTTCTCCGTCTTCCTCTCCTCCTTCTTCTTCCTCTTCTTTCTCCTCACTCCCTCCTTCTTCCTTCTCTTCTCTACCCTCTTCATCTCCTCCTTCCTCCTCTTCACTTTCATTCTCTTTGTCTTCCTCCCCCTCTTCTCCATCTCCATCTCCCTCATCTCTCTCCCCTTCTCCTCCATCTTCTCTTACTTCACCTTCTCTCTTCCATGGGCTACTCAAACTCTTCTCTTTCACTTATGCNATTTGGGAGCTTCAAACTTGTGATTTTCACACTCACACTAGTAGGTAGTATAGCGCTGCACCCATGGATGCTTCTTGATGCAATCTTGGTGATTTGGGCTCTACAAACTTGTGATTTTCACACTCACACTAGTAGGTAGTGTAGCGCTTCACACATGGATGCTTCTTGATGCAATCTTGGTGATTTGGGCTCTCCAAACTTGTGATTTTCACACTCACACTAGTAGGTAGTATAGCGCTTCACCCATGGATGCTTCTTGATGCAATCTTGGTGATTTGGGCTCTCCAAACTTGTGATTTTCACACTCACACTAGTAGGTAGTACAACGTTGCACCCATGGATGATTCTTGATGCAATCTTGGTGATTTGGACTCTCCAAACTTACGATTTTCACACTCACACTAGTAGGTAGTATAGCGCTGCACCCATGGATGCTTCTTGATGCAACCTTGGTGATTTGGGCTCTCAAAAATTGTGATTTTCACACTCACACTAGTAGGTAGTGTAGCGCTTCACACATGGATGCTTCTTGATGCAATCTTGGTGATTTGGGAACTTCAAACTTGTGATTTTCACACTCACACTAGTAGGTAGTATAGCGCTGCACCCATGGATGATTCTTGATGCAAATCTTGGTGGGTTGGGCTCTACAAACTTGTGTTTTTCACAATCACACAAGTAGGTAGTACAACGCATCTTTCATAGATGACCTTTGATTCAACTTTGGTGATCTTGCCTACTTAGGCTCTTGTTTTCACTTATGTAATAGCATGTAATATTCTGGATGATCTTCCCCTCATGTGCATGTGTTTTCCATCTAGCTCTAACATTTTTTTGTCGTGTTCATACTTGGTGTGATGTTTCGGTTGATCTTCCCCCTATATGCCTGTACTTTCCATCTAGCTCTAGCATCTCTTTGTCTTGTTCGTACTTGGTGTGATGTTCCGGATGAACTTCCCTTCATATGCATGTGCCTTCCATTAGTCTAGCATCTCTTTGTCATGTTCCTACTTGGCGTGGTGTTCCGGATGGTCTTCCCTCTATATGCATGTGCTTTCCGTCTAGGTCTAGCATCTCCTTGTCATGTTCCTACTTCGTGTGATGTTCCGGATGATCTTCCCTTCATATGCATGTGCCTTCATTAGTCTAGCATCTCTTTGTCATGTTCCTACTTGGTGTAGTGTTCCGGATGATCTTCCCTTCATGTGCATGTGTTTTTTCATTAGTCTAGCCACTCATTGTCATGTTCCTACTTGGTGTAATGTTCCGAATGATCTTCCCTCTATATGCATGTGCTTTCCATCTAGGTCTAGCATCTCCTTGTCATGTTCCTACTTGGTGTGATGTTCCAGATGATCTTCCCTTCATCTGCATGTGCCTTCCATTAGTCTAGCATCTCTTTGTCATGTTCCTACTTGGTGTAGTGTTCCGGATGATCTTCCCTTCATATGCATGTGTTTTTTTCATTAGTCTAGCCACTCATTGTCATGTTCCTACTTGGTGTAGTGTACCGGCTGGTCTTCCCTCTATGAACATGTGCTTTTCATTAGTCTAGCCTCTCGTTGTCATGTTCCTACTTGGTGTAATGTTCCGGATGATCTTCCCTTCATGTGCCTGTGCTTTCCACTAGGTTAGTCTCTCATTGTCAAGTTCGTGTTCCGGATTCTTACCTTGTCGACTTCTGCTCATTGTGCATGTGCTTTCCAATAATCTAGTCTCCCATTGTCAAGTTCATGTTCCAGATCTTTACCTTGTTGATCTCTACTCATTGTGCATGTGCTTTCCACTAGTCTAGTCTCTCATTTGTCAAGTTCATGTTCCGGATCCTTACCTTATTGATCTCTACTCATTGTGCATGTGTTTTCCACTAGTCTAGTCTCCCATTGTCAAGTTCATGTTCCGGATCTTTACCTTGTTGATCTCTACTCATTATGCATGTGCTTTCGACTAATGTAGTCTCTCATTGTCAAGTTCATGTTCACGATCTTTACCTTGTTAATCTCTACTCATTATGCATGTGTTTTCCACTAGTCTAGTCTCTCATTGTCAAGTTCATCATTCCGGACCTTTACCTTGTTCATCTCTACTCATTGTGCATGTGCTTTCCACTAGTCTAGTCTCTCATTGTCAAGTTCATGTTCCAGAACTTTACCTTGTTGATCTCTACTCATTGTGCATGTGCTTTCCACTAGTCTCGTCTCCCATTGTCAAGTTCATGTTCCGGAACTTTTACATAGTTGAACTCTTCTCCTTTGTACATGTGCTTCCAGTAGTCTAATCCCTCCTTGTCAAATTCATGTTCCGGATCTTTACCTTGTTGATCTCTACTCATTGTGCATGTGCTTTCCACTAGTCTAGTCTCTAACTGTCAAGTTTATGTTTTGGATCTTTACCTTGTTGATCCCTACTCATTGTGCATGTGCTTTCCACTAGCTTAGTGTCTCATTGTCAAGTTCGTGTTCCGGATTCTTACCTTGTCGACTTCTGCTCATTGTGCATGTGCTTTCCAATAGTCTAGTCTCCCATTGTCAAGTTCATGTTCCGGATTTTTACCTTGTTGATCTCTACTCATTGTGCGTGGGTTTTTCACTAGTCTAGTTTCCCATTGTCAAGTTCATATTCCGGATCTTTACCTTGTTCATCTCTACTCATTGTACATGTGCTTTCCACAAGTCTAGTCTCTCATTGTCAAGTTCATGTTCCGGATCTTTTACTTAGTTTAGCTCTTAACCTTTGTGCATGTGTTTCCAATAGTCTAATCCTTCCTTGTCAAGTTCATGTTTCGGATCTTTACCTTGTTCATCTTTACTCATTGTGCGTGTGCTTTCCACTACTCTAGTCTCTCATTGTCAAGTTTATATTCCGGATCCTTTACTTAGTTGAACTCTTCTCCTTTGTGCATGTGCTTCCACTAGTCTAATCCTTCCTTGTCAAGTTCATGTTCCGGATCTTTACCTTGTTGAGCTCCTCTTCTTTGTGCATGTATTTCCACTAGTCTAATCCTTCCTTGTCAAGTTCATATTCCGGATCTTTACCTTGTTGATCTCTACTCATTGTGCATGTGCTTTCCGCTAGTCTAGTCTCCCATTGCCAAGTTCATATTCCGGATCTTTACCTTGTTGATCTCTACTCATTGTGCATGTGTTTTCCACTTGTCTAGTCTCTCATTATCAAGTTCATGTTCCGGATCTTTACC
>BFEA01000180.1:2503268-2520796 GCA_003427395.1 Chara braunii
CATGTGCTTTCCACTAGTCTAGTCTCTCATTGTCAAGTTGATGTTCCGGATCTTTACCTTGTTGATCTCTACTCATTGTGCATGTGTTTTCCACTAGTCTAGTCTCATTGAGTTGTGTATTTTATTAATTTTGAAATTCTAAATTATTATCAGACTTCCCCTTTAGTACGCGGGGATCCGGCCCCTCTGAGCTCTATAAAACGGAGGCTGTTTTTTGCGAGGGGATGTCATTGCCCCGTAAGCGTAGGTAGTGATAATGCGCTGAGGCTTCAATTCTCGACAGTCTGAACTTAGCCTGTCCGGTAGCCTCACGTGCAGTGTTAGTACGAATTGAGCGCTAGCACTGGCTGTTGAAGAAAGGACGGCTATGGCGTACCGGAATGGTCTGCGTGACTATAGGCCGAGGAATATGAGGTACTCCTGGATGTGGGAGCGTGGCGACGAGCAGGGGCCTTTGGTTGAGACCATACTGACCTACGGGAAGCTTACGGGAGAGGTAAGGTTAAAAATTAACGTCTGCGGTCAACGGGAACAAGAAATGAGAACGGATGAGGGACTGCAGGCAGCTATTACCGAGGCGCGTAACAGGGCTGAGCGAAGGTGCAGGCGAGACGAAGTGACTGCGAGCATGCGGGTAACGGTCACCTACCATGAGGACGACTCGTCGACTGGGACCACGACCAGAGAGGTGCAACACAACGAGAGGGACTCAGAAGGGGAGTCAGAAATGAGTGATCACGAGGCGGATGTCCAGTCCTGGCATCGGCTGAATCAGATCCGCCGAAACCACCCACAGGCTGGACCAGTGGAAGACGGGCCTGAGGCCAGTTCGGCCCGGCACAGAGAAGCCAGTTGAGGCTGGACCACCGGATGCTCGATGCCCGTAGGCCTTGAGGGAAAGCGTGGAGGTGGTTACGCGCGTACGTTTCTTTTGGAGCACGTGGCACGGCCCGGAGGGACGCAGAGAGAGAGAGAGTGGGTGAGAGTCAACTTGAGAGAGAGAGAGACAGTCCGTGTGTGGGAATGACTATTGACGTGAAAGGAGATCGCTAAGGAGAGCGTGACTTCTTGGCTGAGGCCGACTCGTCTGGATGAGCTCACGTCGTGCGCCTGCAAAGAGGTACAGCAGGCTGGCTTGCTTGGCGGGCGTGGATTACAGACGCTGCCCTCGATGACGTCATCACTGACGAAGGGGTGAGAGTCACGATTGAGAGAGGGATGCGCGCGCGTGAGAAGAGGTCAGACCAGAAGGGAGGGAAAAACTAGTATGTGCGCGCGATATGCGCGCAAGGTATGTGTGTGACAAGCATGCATGTTTGAAGAAAGTTGATGTCAGTTTGACCTCGACACGTTGGGAACTAACATGAAGAGGCACGCGTGGGAATCAAGAAGGGAGTACGATGGATTACCCAAAATTTTTTTTAGTGTAACGTGCGCCCTCCCTATTTTCTCCACGGCAGTTGACCCCACTACTTTCCGTGTTCTCAAGCTTGCCTATGGCATCTAGAAGTTAAGTCACGGGGAATGTGTACATTCTCAGTGTTGGAAGATGGAGAGGGAGGCAAACGAATGCGAGGAATGACCAAGATTGTGGGATGGCACAGGTATAAGCGCGCAGACGAAGCCGGGCTTTCGAATGGTGCTGTTGTTCGAGTTTCTCCTGTTGACGTCAGCGTTTCTTGGGCGGATTTGTACTGAGTTTGGGAGCCGTGGTATACGCGATCCTCTTACTCTTTACTTCTTCAAAGTGGAGCTGGGCAGTGAGCCGAGTCCGTGTTACGAAGGACCGCCGACCATCAAGTTTCATTTCGAAGGTTGAGAGTGATGGAAACTGGCTGTTAATTAGTGAACTGGGTGATCAGCGTTGGACTAATGAGATCTGACATTTGATACGCTGAGGACGTGAACTCAAACTTTACACGCAAGGGCCAGTCACTTTTGACGAGAGTAATGGCGGTGAAATTGAAAGGACTAAACTGAGTGACAACTAAGTATGCTTGGGTGTCGAAAGGTCACACGGTTTAAGGGAATAGCTAATTAACAATCATTACCGATAGAATCTTAATAAAACTCTAGTTGTTGCTCTCTTGCGTAATCCTTGAGAAGGCTGCTAATAGGGTGAGCGGACAGTGTTTTTGGGAAAGCTAAATCACTTTGTATTGCAAGGGACTAGTTTTATTTTCGATTCTGATTTTTCTAAGTTTCGCTCTTAGCAAAAGTACTTTCTTCTTGGGTAATCACTCGACTTGGGTACTTGCCCAGTCATGACCCTGCCTGAAGGGCTTCTGTACTACTTCTCATAATTGCTCATACTGAATCGGGCATGTATCGTAATATCTTTTTTTTTTTTTGTTGGTGGCTTAGTTCTGAGCTTTGGTTGATGAACAAGAGAAAGCTAGTCCTGAGGAAAATCGCTTACCTACTGGCTAAGTATCTACTCAATGGAGATTAGTTGTCAACATTCTAATTTAGTTAGTTCACGCGTATAATGAACGATGGGTAAGTGATCAGGAACATAAGTGCATTTGTGCGTTTGAGAGAAGCATATACAGTTCACATCATGCAATACTCAGTGAGGCATTCAACTGAGCTTTGGTATGCCAATTCCCCTATGAGTCAGGCTTCAAATCATAAGTCTGAACAAAATAAAATCCTATCAATTGCTATAATGTATCGAGATATTTTTAGGCGGAACCTAGCCATAATTGTTACCTTTTTTTTTTTTTATTATTCAGATTGAGAGCGTGAAGGTAGAAGGCTTTATATCTGCAGCGTGAGTTTTGCGAGTAATCATGTGATTTTTGTTGTATTCCCTGAGCAACAGTACTTGAGGGCTAATTGAGTGAGGCCTATTGTTGGGAGCCTTTGGGCGTGTTACCTAGGATGAGCTTGTAACTAGCTCGATATTAGGCAACACTCCCAGATGACTCAGACTTGGGTCTCACTCGTATTAATGACAAAGGTACTGTGTAGCGTCTGAATGGAATTCGTTGTTGCGCTATTCGTGCGAAAGAGACTTCCGTTGGCATTGCTTCTGCATCTTCTCCATGCATAATGGACTGTACGGTGTCGTCTTAGTTTATCGCACAAGTATCCATCACTAACTAAAGCCAGATCATGTATTGAACATGAGCTAATTGATTTCGTGTATTGCCCAAGTGAGAGAGCCTATCCGTGCAGCCATACGTGAGGGATAAAACAGACCTTCGCCGAGAGTATCCCAAGCCTTACTATCTGGGGTATCAAAACCAGTAGTAAACGGTTCCGTCGAGCCCTCCGGCAGGAAAAATTGTTCGTTCGAGAGCGAACAACTTATGAGTCCCAGATCTCCTAATTGTGAGATGTTCGTCCATCTAACCCGGCAATCCACGTGAGCTCGTTGATAGCATGCAACCGACGAGACGTGCTGCAGTGAATCCACTGTGAATAATGCAAACAGGTTCTGACCGGAAGAAGGGAACATGTTAGTAGCACTCGGTGTATGACCAGAGTTACGGTCTGCACACCGGCGTATCCGGGTGAAACACCTGATGCTAGCGGGAGGAAATAAGATCAATCATGTAGGATAGTTGGCGCAGTTCCAGGGCCAGTTGAGCTGGCCTCAAACCCTGAACTGAGGGACTGAACAAGGGGGTTGTCGGTAGAGAGAACTCTTGCAGTCTTGCGTCTATACCCAGTAGACCAGCAATAACCTCCATCTCAGAAGGACATTGATGTAGCCAAACCGGAAAACTCAACGTTTTTACAACTGTTCCAGGAAATTCGAGAGGACGTTCGGATAGCAGACAAGTGAAAAGAAGTTGACTGGCTATGCAACATTAACCTGGGCAACGGGTCCCTGCAAAATAATGAAGAGAAATCATGGGGAGCAAATGCAAATTGGAGGTAACCTACTCCCTCTGTTTAGACAAAGGAGACGATTGGGAGGAGAAGGCAATCGGAAACATCCAGTGTGCCTAGGGGCAAATGAGAGAAGGAGCACTAGAGCTAGTGAATGATCAGAAATTCGTTGAGTATTCCCTCTACATTTATGGATTAGACAGAAAACTACACAGCACCTACTCGTTTATTGAGGCGGTTGAACAGACCAGGGCGAAGTCTAAGAGAGCATGAGGGTGCTCAGATCCCTCTCTTTGAGGACTTCGCCAGCGAATCTAATCAAAAAGCAACACACGACTTTAGATACTCATCGTTGTTAACGGTGAACGGTATTGAGCATGGGTATCAGTGTGCAGTGCTCAGTGCTGTTGGCCGGGATCAGTACTCAGCGTAGTTACTAGTGAGAAGGACTCGACGTTGTCGACAGTAATCAAGCAGAGTACAGTCAATTTTCAATCAGTATTCGACAGTAAACAAGCAACATACAGTCAATTTTTAATCAATATTCGACAGTAATAGAGCAGCGTATAGTCAATTTTCAATCAATAATCGATAGTAATCAAGCAGCGTACAATCAATTTCCAATCAGTATTCAATGGGTAATCAAGCAGCACACTATCAACTTTCAATCAGTGTTCAACTAGTCATTAAGCAACTTTTAAATCAGGCATTCATACAACATTTAATTCAGTGTTTAGAGCGGTATTCAGAACAAGTTTCATATGCTATTCAGTTAGTACTCAGCCAGCAACCTCAACAGCATTCAGTTTCCAGTCGGCCATTCATTTGGTTTGAGTTAGACTCTATCCTACCAAGTAACTTTCACTCATACACTCATCAGTCAAAAGCCGGCTTCTTTCTTTCTGTCAGAAAACATCAATTTAATTGAGCTCATGAGAGAGATCAATCCCATTTCAGTTGACCCGTCCGTCCTTGACAGTCTCAATCGGATAGCTACCAAGGAGAGTTTCCCTTACAAATATGTCAAGATTGATGGGTTCAAGCGCAAAGATCTGTCTATCTTCGTTGTCCTCACTTAGTTTGTTGAAGATACAGTCAAAGACCTGCGGATTTTTCTTAAGAAAGGGAAAGAGACACACCCTCATTTTGATGTAGTGTGGGTTGCAATAGCCAGGTTCGTGCAATGGAAAGCTGGGAGACTCCAGGGGGGCACAAAGCTAGTCTATAGCTTTGGTCCTAAGCTTTTCATCGATTATCCTAAGCCTCTGGTACCCTTCACCCTCACTGATGACTCTTATTGGGGTGGACTGGTGGCCTTGGCCAAGAGATACATATCGCCAGCAGTGATCGACTACGAGGGAGTGACTAAGCCCTCCGAGTTTCTTAATCTCAGGAGGGGCATTTTCTCTCAGCCATATCTCCCCACTCTATGGGAGGAGTTTTGTGCCATGATTGACTTCCGTATCATGGGACTTGGATGGAAGAGTTCGGAACTAGCAGGCTTCAGGTGGCTTTACATACAGAGACCCCAACCTCAGAGAGTACGGAGGCATGGGAAGAAGTCCAAACGACAGACAACAAAATGAGAGATTGAGTGTGAGGCTTAGAGGGATGAGTGAGAACTCTGTATTGGTGTTGGCCATGCTCTCTCCCATATGTACTTTCTGAGACTATTCTGAGTTCTCATTCTTCCTTCATTCATTTGACTTTGTCATTACTCGAGTCAGTTGGTCTTGCTTCTTGCATTGTTTTTGCTTGATGATTGCTCATGTGGATGATTTTGTCACAGTTCTCAAAATCAGATTGACATAATTGATGCATGCATAGCACTTTACAGTTTTATGATTTTTATTTGCATGATTCTCTGCTGTTCCGAATCAAAATAAAAGATTCTTATGACCGGGGACCGACGAAGACCGCAATTGAAGGGTCTCGCTTGAAACCGGACGAACACAACAGGCAGGGATTTGCGTTATTTAATTTATTTTATTTATTGCAATCAACAACAAAATCCTGCGTGACAGCCTGTTGGTTTTCTGGTCGCCTAAAGTGGCCCAACTAGAAAAAATGTGAAAAAAATGGCGCTGTTGCCAGGGACATGAATTTTTTTTGTGTCCGGAACGAGCCTGGGTCAACAAGCAGCTTTGAGCTTTGATTAGGCCTTGAGAGCTGTTGAGAATTTCAGAATTTTTCAGATAAATTTTGCAAACTTTCTTGAGTCATTATTCTCTTGAAAAACCCAATTGCTAAGTGGGTTCTATCTTTCCTGTGTGAGGTACCGCACTAGACCGGAGAAGGAGATTGATATTATTATTGAAGAGAATCAGACTTGATCTCAGGTATGCCTCATGAACTTGTGATGTTCTTAAAACTCTAAGAAGAGGAAGTAAGAATTAAGAGCTCGGAGACTTCATAAAAAATGCTAACCTCTGATGCATTGAAATAACTATCAAAAGTGACTATTAGAGGATTCCCCTATCAGTATGAGCATTGCTGGATCTATTGTTCTAGCAATTCGGCCATCAGCGTAGTGCTGACTCACTTCTTGGAGGGAGATATCTATGATATTCATCCTTATGTCAAGAAGAGAGACTGTGACGATGGTGAGGCCTTCAACTGGTTATGGGGAATTACAATCCAGTCTTTTTATGATGAGAAGGCAGGATTAATCAAGCAGAGAAAGAAAGTGGAATGGGGTTTAATGTCAGTGATATATGAGACTGTTACAATCCCTCTTATTCCTGACAGGTACTGTGATGGTGTAATTGGCTACCAATTATCAACATGGTACTGACATGGGAGAAAAAGACTGGTGGTCATGAAAACTAAAGAGACTTCAGCAGAGGAAATCAGACAGAGAAGGTTGAAATTTGGCAGAGGTTCAGACCCAAGTCAAGAGAGAATTGAGGGTCTCTTGAACTCTTTGAATATATTAAGTAAGAGAGAGGTGCTCCCATACGAGGCTGTCAGATATGAGATGGTGGAGAGCGGATGAGAGCAAAAACGATTATATGCACTGACATTTTACTTCACAGACCTGGATGTGTATGATGTAAGAATTTATGTCCCAAAAGAAAGGAGTACTGAAGAAGTGTATGAGAAATGCTGGGGATTTGCTGAAGAGGTAGTACTGAAAGAGAAAGAGAGACTTGAGAGGGACTACAAATGTTTCACTGGATCTACTCGATTTACTGTCTTTGAGGGATTTCCAACTCCTTCCTTGCCAGATATTAATTTTTCAAGAGAGAATTTGTCTGTGATAGTTGAGTTTGCTCTGAAGGTGAAATGAGACCAAAGAGTCAAATGCGCCGATGCTTTGTACCCTCAAGAGAGAAACCTTGGCTGAGACTGATAAGAGACCATGAAGGGTTGAGTAAGGTTGAATCAGATAAACTGTTAAATTCCCTTAACTCTATAACGAGTAGAGTCATAATCCCCTATGAGATCGTGAGGTATGAGCCGATAAAGAAACCAGGGCGAGAGCAGGACAATCTGTATCTTGTTACCTGTTATTTTATTGATCTTGATGAGTATGATATTGGGATTTATTAACCGAAACAAAGATTTGAAGAGTGTAGAAAATGTGCGTGTTGGCAACGAGCGTCGAACCTTGTACATGATGAGAAGAGAAGGCTAGAGCGAGAGAGAGAGAGTTTCTCATTTAGTACCTATGTCAGACCTTTTGTTGGGATTTCATCACCACCTGTTGAGGAACTTACATTCCCAAGACACAATTTGTCAGCCATGATAGATCTTGTATGGAAAGTGAAGAGAGCCCAATAAAAATACTCTCAGTAGCTAGGATAACTACTGTGAGAGGTAAACTTTATGAGGTGGCAGGGTATGATAATCCCTTTGTAATTTTGAGGCATGAGATTTGTGGGGAAGGACATATAGTATTTCACATTCCTGTGGTTAAATTCCTGAACTCTGACAGCTTGGATGTGAGGGTTTACTCCTCTGCCAGTCTAGAGGAGGAAGTTGACTACTTGCAATATTTAAAAGGGGCATATGTCAGTCTTGAGCGGACAAAAGAATGGATAGAGAAGCTAAGAAGGAAAGTAACATGGGGAGTGGGAGTAAGAAAATTTGAAAGGCTCCTTGAGTTCTCAATTGCTAAGGGGTTTAAAAACAGAAAAGATTGGATGCCTCTGCTGGAAGCTATTACCGAGATTGGCAGAGCAAGGGAAAAAGATTCTACTGTGATGATAAAATTCATGCTTCTGAGTATCTTTGAACACAGATTCGAAATCCCTGATTATGTTCAATCTGAGATCTTCCTTTCAGATGTTGCTTATGATGTTTAACAATGCCCAACTTGACTGAACAGCTGACACTAGGTGTTGTGTTGGAGAGTAAAATAATCAAGGCAGAAGGGACTCTTCAGATCTCTGACAGAAACCTTTCTACCCTGGATGAGCTTGAGTTTTTGCAGCCTTTCTTTGATCGAATGAGAGATTATGCCTTGAGAATGGTCATTGATCAGACTGAGATAAGCTATTTATTAAAGGTGGTGAAAGTGGGAACTGCTGAGAAAATATCATACCACACTTCTCGGGAACGAGTTTCTCTTGCTAGAAGGATCAACAACGGGCTGTAAGCAATGCAATTTGATTATGAGATTATAGACTTGACTCGATATTTTATGATTCGGGGTACTGTAAAGAGGTATAATAGAAAACTGAGTAGGGATGATGAAAGAGAGTTGATTGAAGATTACATCGGAAGGCTGAGAAGAATTGTTTTGCCTTTGATTACTAACCAGTCTATTATTGCATATACTCTTTATGTACAAAATTCTCAAGGGATAGTGCAGACAAGAGAAGAGAGAAATGAGTCTGTATCCCTTGCGAGAAGAGTGAGAAATTAAAGTGAAGGGAAGAGGGCGAGAGTGGTGAGGAAGTAAAAGGAAAGCGTTAGGAAAAAATTATGGTCAAGATGGTTGGTCGTGCAAGACCTAGCTCATCCGCAGGGACCAATGAAGAGGACTTGGTAGGGGTAATACGAGAATTGGTCGAGAGAGTCGACACAATCAAAGGAGGATCATACATTGCAAGAGCGAAGAGACCAGATGAGAGAATTTCATGTTTAGAGGACCTCAAGTAAACGATTTCCTGGACGAGTATGAATTATTGAGGCTCAGTTATGGCTGGACAAATAAGCAACGACTTAAGCACCTTCTATCTTACTGTCACACTGACTCGGGGTTGGTTGTTCAGGAGTTGATGGAAGGAGCCACTACAGGGGAATGGGTCAAAGAGAGAATGAAAAATGAATTTGAGAAAGACCCAGTTTCAACTACAACTAAGGATTTACTCAATATCGTAAGAGCTAAGTATGACACTTTCAGTGTTTTTCTTCAAACCTTCATCCGAACAGCAAGGAAAATTTCATACTTGGACGAAGCTCAGGGATGCCATATATTTTTGACAAATTTCACTTACACTGAAAGGCAGGCGGTTCTCAATCAAGCTCAGCACTACCCTCTCAGATGGGATGAAATGGTTGCAATTATTAGAACTCTACCTACAGTTTCTCATAAGAAATGGTCACTGGATCAGATCAGTACATTGGCCAAGGGCTGGGAGACTGAGAATGGAACAGAGGGAACAATCTGAGTGCTGAAAATATTATTCAAAGAGTGATGGCTAACTATATGCCTGCAATGCCTGCAAACCGTGCCGTGGATGACAGAGGAAAGAAGAAAGCTGAAAGTAAAGAGGATGATGATGATGATGATGATGAAGGCTATGGTAACGAAAGGAGATTCTTCGAGATCCAGAAAGAATGGAAAGAATGGTGACAGAGGAAACAGAGAAAGAAGAAAGTTATATGAAATCCCTGATTAATATTCTTAATGACCCAGAACCCGAACTTCCACATAGAAAGAATGAACAAGGAAGCAAGAGAACGTTTATTATCAAGAGTGATCTGGAAGATGGGACAGTGATTTTTGATGTAATTACTAAGATGCAGGAAGAGACATAAGTGACTCTGTTCTTCAAGGAAGCAATGACTTTAGCACCCAAACTGAGAGAAAAACTGAAGAAGATAATTGAGAAGAAGAAATTGAAAGTTAATTACTTGTGATCGATTTTTCCCAGCCAAGTGAACAGGTCACTGCCAGGTTGAAAGATGAGGTTCGCAACCATGGGATGTGAACGCCTGACCATTCGTATCAAGTGAAGATTCTAGCCTTAGTGGACTCTGGGGCGGAGATGATACTTCTTTCTCGAAGAACAATGGAAGCTTGTGATTCAACTATTGATAGACCTGCACAAAATATACTGAGTAATATTGCAGGATAACTTTTTATGGCTTGATTTATTGACAATCTGCCTATCAGAGTTAGGACCATGTCAGTGGAGTTACTGGGTTTTGTAATGCCGGAACCAGACCATGACTGTATCTTGGGCACTCCATTCTTGCATAAAATGGATGCAGTCCAATTTTTCAGTCATGAGGGGTCATCTTGGATCGGTCTACAAGATCCTGAGACTTCTCAGGAACAGACATTTATGATCTGCACTAAAAATGATTTCAAGCATCGATTGTCTGCTAATTGAATCAGAAAGGAGGAGACTACTGAAAAGATTAGGAGGCTAAGTGAAGAAGGCAAACAAGAGGTAAAAGAAGAAATTTCAGTGGGTATTAATCAAGTTTCAAAAATGATAAAGACCCTTGGTAATCTCAAAGATGAAGATGAACAAATTGAGGCATTTAAGAAAGTTGTAGAAACTGCTAAGGGAAGGAGAATGAAATCAAAATTTGCATCGACTCATCCTTTTTTAGGAAATTAGCCACTGGGTCAAAGAGAAAATACAAGCCCAAAGGGGTGAAGAAAAACCCGGTGGTAGTTTTAATAGAAAAAAAATATGATGAAGTGCTGAAAAAAAAGAGGAAGATTATTAAAGCATTAAGAGAATCTGCAAAATTGGGGAATATGGTCACCAAAAAAAGATTCGACACAATGAAGGTAGGCTCGGATCAGTTTATCCTGCCTAAAGAGAAAGAATATATCTTCAAAATGTGTCAGGAATTTTCTGGTGCATTCTCCTTTAATGATGAAGAGAGAGGGCGGTTGGACGTGGATATGATCAAGATGGTCAAAATTTGGACAGTTGATCATGTTTCATGGAATGATATGCTGACCAAGTATTCCCTGAAAGAAGAAGCAGAGGTTGTAAAATATCTTGACAAGAAAATTGTTTCTAACGTTGTTGAACATGCTGATGGACCGTATACTAACTTGGTCGCAGATAGTCTTCCTAATGCAGATCTCCTAATGGATACCACTGGCTTTGCTTTTGGAAACCAGGGGGTAGATTGAGATAGATACAAAATTTTCAGAAGATCAATTCCGTGACGGTACGTGACGCAGATAGTCTTCCTAATGCAGATATCCTCTCTGAATCCTTTGCTGGTCGATGCATTTATTCTCTAGTTGATTTATATTCTGGCTATGATCAGTTTCCCATTGATCCCACTAGCCGGCCAATAACTATCATGCACACGCTAAGAGGGCTTATTCAGATATGCGTGGTACGTCAGGGTTGGACTAATGGTGTGGTGGTGGTTCAAAGGGATATGATTCAAGTCATGCAAGACATTTCTCCTGAAATAACCAGCCCCTGATGACAATCTCGTGAAAGGACCCCTGGTACGTGATGACACTTTGGTCGTAGGTGGAGTCAGAAAGTTTGTCTGGGAATACGCTGGAGGGGTAAAAATGGTCCTAGAGAGACTTCAAAAATATAATTTGACTGTCAGTGGACCAAAGTCTCTTCTCTTCCAGTCAGAAGTAATCATCTTGGGCTTAAGATGTTTCTCCAAGGGTAGGAGTCCTGACCTCAAAAAGATAGACAAGATCTTGAACTGGTCTCTGCCACTCAAGAGAGTGACAGATGTCATAAGTTTTTTGGGTGTCTGTGGATTCTGGAGGACTTTCATTCCTCATTTTGCTACCCTTACAGAGCCTCTTAGGGAGATGGTAAGGCAAGGCAAGGGGTTAATTTAGCATGGAATGAGAAGAGACAAGTCGCTGCAGAAACTCTGCAGGAAAAACTAAAAGATGGTGGTGTAGTGCTGGGAGTGTCATTTTATGATGATGAGGAGGCAAGACCCTTCATCATTGAGGCCGATGGAGCACCAGTTGCTCTGGGTGGTGTGCTCATTCAAAAAAATCAAAATGAGAATGAGAGGCCTCTGAGATTTGAGAGCAGGACTCTTAGTTCTACAAAAAGACGTTATACCCAATTAAGAAAAGAGTTGTTGGCAATCATCCATAGCCTCAGGTGCTTCAGACACTATGTGCTAGGGAGGAGATTCATCTTGAGGACTTATGCATCTGTTGTGATTGGTGCCATAAAGAAGCACCAGCAAGTAGATCCCACAGTCAGCAGGTGGATTGCTTTCATTTGGACTTTTGATTTTAAGTTGGAAAAAATTCCCACTGAGAAGAACAGAGCAGATGACCTAAGCCGGATTGAGTGGAGAAAAGAAGAAGAAGAAGATGTAAATGAAACGATTGAAGAATCAGCCTATGTTGATAATTTTCTGAATGAAAAGGATGATGAAGATTATGAAGTACCACGCCCCTACAATTGGAGTTTGTGGCCTGAAGAGAGAGACAGCTGGGGTGAGATCCCTAATGCCTATGTTTATGAGTCGATTCTTGGAAAAAAGGAAGAGGATGAGCCAAATAATTGGTATGCTAAAGTTAACGCAGCAGCAGTGGCTGCTCATGAAATTGGAAAAAGTTCGGGTTCAAAGAAAGAAGGAGAAGCTGAAAAGGAGGAACAGATAATTTTCAATTCTGAAAAATATGATGGAAGTTATCAAGAGATTGGTAAGAAGATGGAAGAGGAACAACTGAAGAAATATTATTATAAAAATTCGAGGAAAAAATTAAGATTAAAAAAAGAACATCTCTTTGTGGATGGTAAGGGAGGACTGCCTCCATTAAGAGTGGTCTGTGGTAAAGAGAGACAGTTAGAGATAATTGTTGCTCTACATGAAGGGGTTGCTGGTGGTCACCGGGCTGCTGAGGCAACCTACTCTACGAATATCAAACTCTACTTCTGGCCTGGCATGAGAGACACGATTTTCAGATTTTGTAAATCGTGTGTGTTATGTCAGAAGAGGTCTACTACAAGGATGATTGAGCCTTTATTTCCTACTATTCTGGTAGAACCAAGAAATCGAGTTCATTTAGATCTCATCACCATGCCATTAGGCAAGGGAGGGATGAGATATATACTGAACATGAGAGATAATTTCTCTGGATATGTTGAGGTAAAAACTCTGAAAAGGAAGACAGCCGAGCAAGTGGCTGACTGGATAAAGGAAGTCTATCTCAGGTATCCTTTTATCAGAGAGTTCGTCTCAGACAGAGGATCAGTGTTCAGAAACGAGATTGTAAGAAAAACTACTCTCAGATTGGGTGTCAGAATTCGATATGTGACAACTTACCACCCTCAAGCGAATGCACCAGTCGAGAGAGGTCATAGGACCTTGAAAGATTCATTGGCCAAGTGGTGTGAAGGAAATCTCGGTAATTGGCAAAAAGTATTAAGAGCTGCTGGCTTTGCTGACAACATAACAGTGAAGAGGACTGCCGACTATGCTCCATTTACTCTGTGGTATGACCGATATGCTACATTGCCTATTGCAAACATAGTCAAGACATGGTCAAGTCAAGAAAGTGACAAAGATTATTCTATTTCAGAGCTCCTATAGATCAGAATGAGACAAATATCAAAAGTTGATGAAGCAGTGATGGATGTTGCAGAGAGAATGACATCCAGCAGATTATCAGATCAAAAGAGATGGAACAAGAAAAGGCATATAAGAAAAAAGAAATTGAAAGTTGGTGATGTTGTCCTCCTGTTCGACAGTTCTTTTGAGACTCAATGACCTAAACGGTTGGAGCCCAGATGGCTTGGTCCTTACAGAATCAGAGGAGAATCAGAAGACAAACTCTATGAGATATCAGAGATGGATGAATCCAGGGTTCATGACATAGTGTCAGGGTCAAGACTTCGTAAGTTTATCTTCAGAGACCCTGATTTGATTCCTACGGTGACCTCAAAGAGAGGAAAGAAAGGTCAGTCATCCAAGTGAGAGAACAGTTCCAGAGAACAAGGAGAAAAGTACAATAAGACAATGAGACAGCAAAACTGAAATTGCAGCAGACTGTGATCGTCCTTGCATGGTCAATTCAACATTTCAATTTTCTGCATGTAAGTTAATTTTCTGTTTCAGCAAGCAACAAAGCTAATGAGACTATATCTTTGAGGCAATGCTACAGTCGATCCATGAGTGTCAAGTCCCTGAGAGTAGGGAAATAACTGTGAGATACAGTTTTCGTGAGCATTGACGAAGTGTCAAGATCAGATAACTCATGGCGGTGGCACATCAAGAGATGTAATCAGTAAATATTCTTATGATAACGAGAAAAGTATGATGGGCATAAAGAAGTTCAGTTCTGTCTGATTAAGAGTTGTCAGCAGAAGGACTTCGTGTCTCTGGCTAAGTTGTCCATCAAAGAAATTCAGACGAGGACAGACATAAAGAAGTCCAACTTTACCTGACTGAGAGTTGTAAGTAGAGGGACTTCGTGTTTCTTAACTAAGTTGTCAGTCTTCACTCGGATGAGGGAAGGGACCTCTCTGAGATCAGCGTTTCAGTATTTCCTTGGGACTGACGGGACGTCTCTTGGAAAAGAAATTCCCAGCTGAGGGAAGGGACCTCTTTGGGGCCAGCACTAAGCATCCTTCTTGAGACTGAAGGGCAGTCTCCTGTAAGGGTTTGGTGATGGTTATCATGTGGCTGTTCAGTGCGTCTTGAGACTAAAGGGACGTCTCTTGAGAAATGTTTGTCCTGTTATGGGGCATTGGCAGTCTGCTTGTGGGCTATAGTATGCTTGCTTAATTGTTTGTGGTTGGGGTCTTCTTCTCTAACCTAAGGATGCATTGATTGTCGGGGTCAGCCAGAGCTTTATCGCAGTAGGTTGCAATCTGGTGGGGTCAGCAGGTCCCCGACGAGAGTGTCGAATTCTGTTGTCGACTGAGGCTAAGACTCCGGGGGTCTGGCCTATGAGGTCGAAAGGGGTCAACTGAAACCCTACCGCAGTCAGAGGATGCAATCCAGTAAGGTTCTCTAGAGCCTTGAATCGTAGTTAGACCGGGTCCTACGTTCAAAAATCTGGGCAGGGCAGCCAGCGCCCTTGGTCAAAAATTGGTGGGTGAGCTGGTCTCCGACCGCAGTGGTCAAATCCGGGTTCGGGACAGTTTGACTGACGGGACGTCAACTGTCATAGGGTGATCAGATCCGCTATAGTCTGGGTGTCCTGGCGAGAGTGCCAAAGGGTTGTTATACGCGAGTAGTGGGTATGCTGGTTCTCACCTAGAGGCAAGTCAAAGGGGTTGTCAAGACAAATGGTCTGACTAGTCTTGGCCTGAGGCGGGCCGAATCAGGTATGTCAGACTGACGGGACGTCTGTCATTCCTGGCTAGTGGTGGGCCAAAACCAAGGCAATCAATAAACTCTTGGGTGGGAAGAATCGTTGTTGTTGTTGACTCTATTATTTTATTTTATTCTGGGTTTTATTTTGTTTACTTGTTGTTTGGCTGATAATTGTCGGGGAGCCTGCTTGTTGGGGCATAGTTGTTGTCTGTGAGACTCGCTGTTTTGCAGGTATACAAATATTTATCTAAAGTTCCCAGACTAGAGAAAAGAGAAGGGATTTGGTATCCCCTCCCTTCTATCTGAGAAGTTCAGGAGACACCTCACTCAGACCAGAGAAAGAAAACAGGGTTTGGTATCCTCTGAGTCACATGAGAAGTTGAGAAGATATCTCACTGTGGCCAAAAAACAGAAAAAGGGTTTGGTATTCCCTACTGCCAGCATGGCAGACTGAACAAGTGTCCCAAGTATTGGTATAAGACTGACAATGTTTTGATTTTCCAGCCAAGGTGAAGGTTAAGGTAACCTTTCTCTGATGTAAAAATTCAGATTGAGAACGAATTTCAGAATGACAAGATGTCAGAATTAGCAGCAAACAAGAAATGAAAGCATAATCCTTCTTAAATTTATTTGGTGGCCGATAAACGGCCTGGTTCACGAGGAACCTGTATCCCCGGCCTCAAGGTGTTCAAACTCTCAAGCCAAGAACATTATGAGTGATGCGTGAGCCGAAAACTTTCAAGAGAAATGGATTTAGAAAGCTGAGAAAAAGTCAGGCCTATACATGATATAGAAAATTGTCATGAGCTCGATCTAACGCAGAGAGAGAAGACAGAAGATGCTGAAAAGAATGCAGTTACTGGAGTGAGAGGGCGAAGAGACTGTGCAAGGGATAGAGGATGGTGGAACAGGCACTAGGGCTTTACTTCAAGTTGCCGTGGGAGTAATAGGGGCTCTGGAGTGTAAGGAGGTGAGGAAGTGCTGGCCGCACCATAGCGTGCTTCAATTTTTTTTCGGAAGTACTCCATCCTTTCCGCGGAAGGAGTCCTTTCGTACCATGCAGAGAGCAGCTGGCGCGCATAAGGCCTTGAGTGCGCTCCATAACCCTGTACCTCTTCTTCCTCCTCCTCAGAGCTATAGTCACGCCGAGCGAGCCGACGGTTCCTCCCGAGCCTTACCTCCTCTCCCTCCTCTTCCTCTTCCCTGTCCCCTACGGGCCTCAGGCATGGTGTGAGACCAAGCGTGGTTTAAGAGGGAGATGAACAGAGTGAGTTGTACAACAAAAGGGGACCACAAAGGAGGCAAAGGAAATAAAAGGGTAGCGGCGCAGACCATGCAACGATGTCGCGTGCACAGTACGAGGGAGAAAAGAAAAGAGAAGAAGACGCTATGAAAAATAGGAGAAAAAGAGGAGAAGATGCTATGGCAAGAAAAGGTTGACGGCCACAGAGTTCCGTGACGAATCACTGTTACATACAGAAGATGAATGAGAGTCCTGAATTACACACTGCTTTATACCGAGCGTTCCACGAGTTTCGACCCAGCGGGGACGCTGGGTGGGGGGTTGGTATTATGTAGGAGGGCGCGGTGTCCCGGCCCTCCTTTGTGTGCCAAGTCCCTGTCTAGTACCAATTTCAGACGTACAGTGGCTTGGTCTGTCGCCTAACCCCCACAATAACGCTGAGAATACCTGGGTGGTGCCCTGAAAAGGACTGGCCTATAGGTGCTTGCCCTCTGCAAAAGGATGCGGCTCAGGGCTTTCCTTTGGTCCACGCAGGCTCGGCGCCCTGCTGTACAGCAGAGCACTACCGGCCTGTGGCCGTGGTAGCCACCGGGCTCGCCCTGGGATGCGAAGGTGAAAAGGACTTGCGCTGTCTTTTCTAATGCGCTCCGAGTTCTTTTCCACCAGGTTATGGGATAGGTGCCTGGAGCGACAGTCGCTATCAGAGGAAAGAGGGGCTGAGCGAAGAAAACAAGAAGAAAAATGAAAAGTAAAAAGGAAAATGAAAAGAAAGCTGGAGGTCTAATCTGTGCAACTGAACTATCAGCCTTAGTTCTGGGGAAATCTGACGGCCTCTAGTCACTTCGTCATTACGTTTTCGTTCTTTCCTTTATTATTACTATTATTACTATTATTATTATTATTAGCGACGTTGCATAGAGTACACATACGGGGGCTTCCCGTACGAAACGTACAGGTTATTTCTGTACGGGATTTGTAC
>BFEA01000180.1:2521136-2532036 GCA_003427395.1 Chara braunii
AGTATAAGAGTATGAATCCGTATTCGTACGAGGGTGCATACAAGTGGCAACGTAGATTATTAGTAGTATCTTTGATTTCTCAGACGCGACTTTCCCTATTTGCCTCCGTCACTTCGGAGGGGAGGCGGACGGTTCGATTTTGAGTTGTGATTACTCTGACAGCCTAGGCTAGCTGACCCTTCGTAAATTGCCTGTGCCAGATCTGCCTGGCCGAGCTCCACGCGAAGGAACCTCAAAAGAGGGGCGACCTGAGGCCGCATTGGTAGGAGGCTTATCACCCTCTGTGGAGGGTCATAAGCCCCCTCCTTGCCATCGGACACGGGTACCCAGTAGAGCTAGGCTGATAGTGCGTTTTGAAGGGATAACTGTGTCTGTCGGTATCCCGTTATGGGATTATTCCTTTTGATCGGAGGTCGTGTCTGGGAATTTAGGGGTTGACGGCTTTAGAGCGAGAAATCCTGCCTGTGCACTAACTGTTGAAATTCCCGTCTTTCTTTTTTTGTTTTGTTCAAAATTATTTGAGTTGTGTATTTTACTAATTTTGAAATTCTAAATTATTATCAGACTTCCCCTTTAGTACGCGGGGATCGCGGCCCCTCTGAGCTCTATAAAACGGAGGCTGTTTTTTTGTGAGGGGATGTCATTGCTCCGTAAGAGTAGGCAATGATAATGCACTGAGGCTTCAATTCTCGACAGTCTGAAGTTAGCTTGTCTGGTAGCCTCACGTGCATTGTTAGTACGAACTGAGCGCTGGCACTGGCTGTTGAAGAAAGGACGGCTATAGCGTACCGGAATGGTCTGCGTGGCTATAGGCCGAGGAATATGAGGTACTCCTGGATGTGGGAGCGAGGCGACGAGCAGGGGCCTTTGGTTGAGACCATACTGACCTACGGGAAGTCTACAGGAGAGGTGAGGTTAAAAATTAACGTTTGTGGTCATCGGGAACAAGAAATAAGAAGGGATGAGGGACACTAGGCAGCTATTAGCGAGGCGCGTAACAGGGCTGCACGAAGGTGCAGGCGAGACGGAGTGACTGCGAGCATGCGGGTAACGGTCACCTACCATGAGGACGACTCGTCGACTGGGACCACGACCAGAGAGGTGCAACACAACGAGAGGGACTCAGAAGGGGAGTCGGAAATGAGTGATCACGAGGCGGATGTCCAGTCCTGGCATGGGCTGGATCAGATCCGCCGAAACCACCCACAGGCTGGACCAGTGGAAGATGGGCCTAAGGCCAGTTCGGCCCGGCACAGAGAAGCCAGCTGAGGCTGGACCATCAGATGCTCGACGCCTGTAGGCCTTCAGGGAAAGCGTGGAGGTGGTTAAGCGCATATGTTCCTTTTGGGGCACGTGGCACGGCCCGGAGGGACGCAGAGAGAGAGAGAGTGAGTGAGAGTCAACTTGAGAGAGAGAGAGACAGTCCGTGTGTGGGAATGACTAGTGATGTGAAAGGAGGTCGCTAAAGACAACGTGACTTCTTGGCTGAGGCCGACTGCTCTGGATGAGCTCACGTCGTGCGCCTGCAAAGAGGTACCGCGAGCTGGCTTGCTTGGCGGGCGTGGATTACAGACGCTGCTCTCAATGACGTCATCACTGACGAAGGGGTGAGAGTCACAATTGAGAGAGGGGTGCGTGCGTGTGAGAAGGGGTCAGATCAGAAGAGAGGGAAGGACTGGTATGTGCCCGTGGTATGTGCGCGTGGTATGTGCGTGACAAGTGTGCATGTTTCAAGAAAGTTGATGTCAGTTTGACCTCGACACGTTGGGAACTAACATGAAGAGGCACGCGTGGGAATCAAGAAGGGAGTGTGATGGATTACCCAATTTTTTTTGAGTGTAACGTGCGTCCTCCATGTTTTCTCCATGGCAGTTGACCCCACTACTTTCCATGTTCTCAAGCTTGCCTATGGTATCTAGAAGTTAAGTCACGGGGAATGTGTACATTCTGAGTGTTGGAAGACGGAGAGGGGGTCAAACGGATGCGAGAAACGACCAAGATTGTGGGGTGGCATAGGTATAAGCGTGCAGACGGAGCCGGGCTTTCGAACGGTGCTGTTGTTCGAGTTTCTCTCGTTGACGTCAGCGTTTCTTGGGCGGATTTGTACTGAGTTTGGGAGCCGTGGCATACACGATCCTCTTACTCTTCGAAGTGGAGCGGGGCAGTGAGCCGAGTCTGTGCTACGAAGGACTGCATAGCATCAAGTTTCGTTTTGAAGGTTGAGAGTGATGGGAACTGGCTATTGATTAGTGAACTGGGTGATCAGCGTTGGACTAATGAGATCTGACATCTGATAGGCTGAGGACGTGAGCTCGAACTTTACACGCAAGGGCTAGTCACTTTTAACGAGAGTGATGGCGGTGAAACTGAAAGGACTAAACTGAGTGACAGCTAAGTATGCTTGGGTGTCGAAAGGTCACACCGTTTAAGGGAATAGCTAATTAAGAATCATGACCGATAGAATCTTTATAAAACTCTAGTTGTTGCTCTCTTGCGTAATCCTTGACAGGGCTCCTAATGGGGTGAGCAGATAGTGTTTTTGGGAAAGTTAAATGACTTTGTACTGCAAGGGACTAGTTTTATTTTCGATTCTGATTTTTCTAAGTTTCGCTCTTAACAAAAGTACTTTCGTCTTGGTCAAGCACTCGACTTGGGTACTTGCCCAGTCATGACCCTGCCTGAAGGGCTTTTGTACTACTTCTCATGATTGCTCAGACTGATTCGGGCGTGTATCGTGACATCCTTTTTTTTTTTGTTGGTGGCTTAGTTCTGAGCTTTGGTTGATGAACAAGAGAAAGCTAGTCCTGAGGAAATGCGCTTACCTACTGGCTAAGTATCTACTCAATGGAGATTAGTTGTCAACACTCTAATTTAGTTAGTTCACGCATATAATGAACAATGGGTAAGTGATCAGGAACATAAGTGCATCTGTGCGTTTGAGAGAAGCATGTACAATTCACATCATGCAATACTCAGTGGGGCATTCAACTGAGCTTTGGTATGCTAATTCCCCTGTGAGTCAGGCTTCAAATCATAAGTATGAACAAAATAAAATCCTATAAATTGCTATAATGTATCGAGATATTTTTAGGCGGAACCTGGCTATAGTTGTTACCTTTTTTTTTTTTTCCAGATTGAGAGCGTGAAGGCAGAAGGCTTTATATCTGCAGCGTGAGTTTTGCGAGTAATCATGTGATTTTTATTGTATTTCCTGAGCAACAGTACTTGAGGGCTAATTGAGTGAGGCCTATTGTTGGGAGCCTTTGGGCGTGTTACCTGGGATGGGCTTTTAACTAGCTCGGTATTAGGCAAGACTCCCAGATGACTCAGACTTGGGTCTAACTCGTATTAATGACAAAAGTATTGTGTAGCGTCTGAATGGAATTCGTTGTTGCGCTATCCGTGCGAGAGAGACTTCCGTTGGCATTGCTTCTGCATGTTCTCCACGCATAATGGACTGTACGGTGTCGTCTTAGTCTATCGCACAAATATCCATCACTAACTAAAGCCAGATCATGTGTTGAACGTGAGCTAATTGATTTCGTGTATCGCCCAAGTGAGAGAGTCTATCTGTGCAGTCATACGTGAGGGACAGAACAGACCTTCGCCGAGAGTATCCCAAGACTTACTATCTGGGGTATCAAAACCAGTAGTAAACGGCTCCGTCGAGTCCTCCGGCAGGAAAAGTTGTCCGCTCGAGAGCGAACAACTTATGAGTCCTAGATTTCCTAATTGTGAGATGTTCGTCCATCTAACCCGACAATCCATGTGAGCTCGTTGGCAGCATGCAACCGACGAGACGTGCTGCAGTGAATCCACTGTGAATGATGCAAACAGGTTCTGGCCGGAAGAAGGGAACATGTTAGTAGCACTCAGTGTGTGACCAGAGTTACAATCTGCACACCGGTGTATCAGGGTGAAACACCTGATACTAGCGGGAGGAAATAAGATGAATCACGTTAGGATAGTTGGCGCAGTTCCAGGGCCAGCTGCACTGGCCGCAAACCCTGAACTGAGGGACTGAACCAGGGGGCTGTCGGTAGAGACTACTTTCACAGTCTTGCGTCTATACCCAGTAGACCAACGATAACCTCCAACTCAAAATGACATTGACTCACCTAAACCGGAAAAGTTAACGTTTTTACAACTGTTCCTGGAAACTCAAGAGGACGTCCGGATAGCAGACAAGTGAAAAGAAGCTGAGTGGCTGTGCAGCATTAACCTGGGCAACGGGTCCCTGCAAAGTAATGAAGAGAAATCATGGGGAGCAAATTCAAATTGGAGGTAACCTACTCCGTCTGTTTAGACAAAGGAGACGATTGGGAGGAGAAGGCAATCGGAAACATCTAGTGTGCCTGGAGGCAAATGAGAGAAGGAGCACTAGAGTTAGTGAATGATCAAAAATTCGTTGAGTACTCCCTCTACATTTATGGATTAGATAGAAAACTACACAGCAGCTACTCGTTTATTGAGGCGGTTGAATAGACCAGGGTGAAGTCTAAGAGAGCATGAGGGTGCTCAGATCCCTCTCTTTGAGGACTTCGCCAGCGAATCCAATCAGAAAGCAACACACGACTTNAGACCAGGGTGAAGTCTAAGAGAGCATGAGGGTGCTCAGATCCCTCTCTTTGAGGACTTCGCCAGCGAATCCAATCAGAAAGCAACACACGACTTTATACTCAGCGCTSTTAATGGTGAACGGTACTGAGCACGGGTATCAKWGAGCAGTGCTCAGTGCTGTTGGTCGGGATCAGTACTCAGCGCAGTTACGAGTGAGCAGGACTCGGCGTTGTCGAYAGTAATCAAGTAGAGTAYAGTTAATTTTCGATCAGTATTCGAGAGTAATCAAGCAGCGTACAACCAATTTTCAATCAGTATTCGACAATAATCAAGCAGCGTATAGTCAATTTTCAATCAGTAATCGACAGTAATCAAGCAGCGTACAATCAATTTCCAATCACTATTCAACGGGTAGTCAAGCAGCACACTAGCAACTTTTAATCAGTGTTCAACCAGTCATTAAGCAACTTTCAAATCAGGCATTCAGACAACATTTAATTCAGTGTTTAGAGCGGTTTTCAGAATAGTTTTCAAATGCTATTCAGTTAGTACTCAGCCAGCACCCTCAACAACATTCAGTTTTCAGTCGGGCATTCAGTCGGTTTGAGTTAGACTCTATCCTACCAAGTAACTTTCACTCATACACTCATCGGTCAAAAGCCGGCTTCTTTCTTTCTGTCACAAAATATCAATTTAATTGAGCACATGAGATAAATCAATCCCATTTCAGTTGACCCGTTCGTCCTTGACAGTCTCAACCGGATAGTTACCAAGGAGAGTTTCCCCTACAAATATGTCAAGATCGATGGGCTCAAGCGCGAATATATGTCTATCTTCGTCGTCCTCACTGAGTTTGCTGAAGGTACAGTCAAAGACCTGTAGATTTTTCTGAAGAAAGGGAAAGAGTCACACCCTCATTTTGATGCAGTGTGGGTTGCAGCAGCCAGGTTCGTGCAATGGAAAGCAGGGAGACTCCAGGGAGGCACAAAGCTAGTCTATAGCTTTGGTCCTAAGCTTTTGGTCGATTATCCTAAACCTCCAGTACCCTTCACCCTCACTGACGGCTCTTATTGGGGTGGACTGGTGGACTTGGTCAAGAGATACATATCGCCAACGGTGATCGACTACGAGGCAATGACTGAGCCCTCCGAGTTTCCACATCTCAGGAGGGGCATTTTCTCTCAGCCATATCTCCCCACTCTATGGGAGGAGTTTTGTGTCATTATTGACTTTCGTATCATGGGACTTGGATGGAAGAGTTGGGAACTAGCAGTCTTCAGGTGGCTTTACATACAGAGACCCCAACCTCAGAGAGTACGAAGGCATGGCAAGAAGCCCAAACGACATACAACAAAATGAGAGATTGAGTGTGGGGCTTAGAGGGATGAGTGGGGACTCTTGATTGGTGTTGGCCATGCTCTCTCCCATATGTACTTTCTGAGACTATTATGAGTTCTCATTCTTCCCTTATTCATTTAACTTTGTCATTACTCGAGTCAGTCGGTCTTGCTTCTTACATTGTTTTTACTTGATGATTGCTCATGTTGATGATTTTGTCACAGTTCTCAAAATCAGATTGACAAAATTGATGCATTTTTAACACTCCACAATTTTATGACTGTTATTTGCATGATTCTCTGCTGTTCTGAATCAAAATAAAGGTTTCCTGAGACCGGGCACCGGCGAAAACCGCAATTGAAGGGTCTCGCTCGAAGCCGGACGCACACAACAGGAAGGGATTTGCATTATTTAATTTATTTTATTTATTGCAATCAACAACAAAATTTTTCATGACAGCCTGTTGGCTTTCTGGTCGCCCGAAGTGGCCCGACTAGAAAAAGTGGGACAGCGTGTGACCTTCCAGACGAAGATAACTTACGGCGTGGCAATCTGGTCAGTGGGGTACCTCTGAGCGGAACTATTCCTTGACGAGACGGTGGCGGGAGCTCGGAGTGATATGTGCTAGGAGTTTTGGGCTTAGAGAGAAATGGGTCCGAGACGATGGACGATCTGGTTGAGAGGAAAAAGGGAGTCGAAGATCGAATTATAAAACCAGTGGTTAAACAAGTTAAGGAGCTCAGCATCAAGATTCAAGATTGTAGGCCTAACAAGGATAGGAGTGAGTTGCGTAGGATAGAAGCAGCGACGAGGGCATTAGAAAGGTTTTTTAGAAAGGATAGAGAATTCTTCGGAAGATGGCGTCTAGATTTTTTGAAGAGCGTCAAGAGGAGTGATTATAGTAGTGAAGAACAGGAGGAGTCACTTGACTCGACGGGAAGAAAAGAGTAGTTGTCAGAGGCTGCAACGTCAAAAGAAAAGACAAATGTTGGAGGGACCTCAAAAAATGAAAGGAGAGAATGAGCTTTGAGAAATATTTTATATGTGTTATAGGGAGGGCGGATGAACCAGTCGTTTGTGTAGTGACACAACTGGTCCACCTGGACAGACGCAACGTAATCGAAGAAGCGGAGTATACTCGACAAGTTGTTCAGAAAACGCGAGGGACCGGACTCTGGGTAGGAAAGGGAAGCGCATGTCTGATCAACTACTCGTTGTGCGTGTCTCCCTTCGATGAGCGGCCCTTGAGTAGGGCGTGGCACGAGACCTGTAGAGAGGCTGAAAAACTCCTAAAAAGTGAGTCGGAGGTGGCTGAAGATCTAACAAAGATCATAGTAGAAAGCTCTGTTCTCAGAATGTTCAAAGCGCACAATCGGTACTGGAGCGAGTACCTTAAGACCTTAGCAGATATTGAAGATTGGGGATATAGACGACTTTGAGACGTTCTACAAATTCTTGGAGGATTCTACGGACAGAGTTTTGTTGGCTTTAGCTTTAATCGCGATGGAACGTTAGGTGGATTATGCAGACAGACGAGAGATGCCACTACCGGAGGCAGAGTTAACGCGAAGGAGACGAAAGTTTTCAATATGGAGCGGACCTAGTAAACTGAAGCACGAGAAAGTCCTTTAAGATTTGAGCGCTATTAGCAGACGGGAATTTTTTTCCTACGAGGTAGTGAGGTATCAGAAGGCAAACAACGGTCGGGATAAGAATCAGTTTTATATGATGACCGTATACTTTCTTGACCTCGGAATATACCACATAAGTATATACTTACTTAGAAAGCGCGAAGAGTTCTGTGTTTACACGAGGTGTTGGAGGATGGTCGCGTGGAAGCTGAGGAAAGAGAGGAAGAGATTAGAGGACTTGGGAAAGACTGTCGAGGTCTGCGACGATATCTCCTTTTTTGACGGCCTGCCTAGGCCGCCGATCCCGTATAGAGGGTGAGGCAGAATGGATGGGAGCCGATAGTAGACTTCGCCAGGACAGTCAGGACGAGGAGTAAGCCCATGAAGACGGTGAAAAACGAATAGGATGAAGAGATGAGTGAAGGGAGAGCTATCTCTGATTGCGAATTGCAGTCAAGAAGAGAGAGATTTCTTGCTGGAAACAGACCATCCGAGGAGAGACTAGAGACTATCTGTGGACTTTTGAGTTCAATAGGGAGGAGAGAAGCGATTCAGTATGAGGTAGAGAGCTACGAGTTAGTGGATAGCGGATGGGAGGAGATATGTCTATATGTGATGATTGCTAGGTTTATCCATTTAGACGTATATGATGTGAGGATTTACCTACCTGCGGAGAGAGGAGTAGATCTTGTGTACGGTCGATATTGGGAGCGCGCTAAAGAGATTGTAGAAGCCGAAAGAGATAAATTACTATCGCTAGGGAGAAACGTTAACAGGAGCACGCAGATAACGATTTTTGGGGGACTTCCTAAGCCCCCAACTCCAAGTCAGATTGCGTAGAAGAGGAACCTCGGCACTGTGGTTGAACTCGCCTTAAGGCATCAGGCGTTTGATGGCAAGAGGCAGTGAGTATCCATTGGCGGGAGCTGGTGCAGTGCGCCGAGGGCTTAGCAATCTGGGGAGAAGGACAACTATCGATTTACGAGCGCGATTGCGAGATTGTACTCGTGATGAGCTGCGTGCGATAGAGAGTGCGATTTGTAAGAGAGTCAGGTACCCCGAGACAGGGGTGTTAGAGGTCAGGAGAGGTGCTGCTTGCATAGAAGATCAAGGCGGACAATTTTTTTCGACACCGGGGTACTAGGTGTACAAGGAACACACGAGATCCGAGATGAGACCGGGAGAGTGATAATGACATTGAGGGTAGTCGAGAGTTAGATTTAGGCATTTAGAGATCGACGGGACCAATTTAGGCATTTAGAGATCGACAAGGCCGGTTCTGCATTAGGTCCGGGCTGCCGGTTCTAACATTAGGTCCGGGCTGCTGGTTCAGACATTAGGTCCGGGCTGCCGGATCCGACATTAGGTCCGAGCTGCCTGTTCGAAGGGGGAGGACAGTAGACCCCCGATAAAGGCTCAAGTCGGAGAATGGAGTAAAGTGTATGAAGTCTGACACGATGGGACCGCATCCGGATGAGGAACAACAGACCGCTGTATACCGAGCATCGCCGGATCGTGCTCTGCGATACCTCAAAGAGCGTATCAGGTAGAACACCCCTTTGAGGTGTGTAGATCAACCCGACGACGAAGAGCCGGAGGTAATGGCCTATCCAGTCGCCACCGAGCCAAACAAGGTCGCTACGGTGGTGTGGATGGAGAGTCGAACCGAACCTCCAAGTTTTCGACGAGAGTCAACCATTCGACGTTCACCTACGTATGAACGAAGAGACGATAGAGGTGACCGAGGAAGGGATAACTCGAGGGACCAGTACATCAGCGAGCAGCTTTGGAGAGACAGAGAGAGTGTCGCGCCGCCCAGGCGAATTTACGACCCTCAAACGGGTGAGTCACACTCTCTACCATACGAGACGAGAGACAGGTTCATCATCTCGCACCAACCTTCGGAGTTAGACACAAGACCTCCCATTTTCAAGGGATACGGCATCACTGAGTATCTCGAGAAGTGGGAGCTGCACGCATACCGTAGTCAATGGTCGGAGGATGAAATCATAGATAACTTCTTATTTAACGGGGACCCGAGCTTGAGTCAAGCAATTAACGAAGCCCGACCCAAAGATAGACGATGGACTACTTACAAGGCCAGTCTCTACGAGCTCTTCAAGTTAGAAGATGTTAAGTATTCGATTCGAGACTTGGAGTTGATGACTCAGGGTGAGGATGAGAGTGTTCAGGCTTTTGGGAGGCGATTCCAGAAGATATTCGATGCCCTTGTTGCCAAAGGGAAGTTGTCGGAGGTCGAGAGATGCACGATCTTCATCGGGCGACTACCCAGAGGGAACCAGAAGGGAGTACTGAGAGAAATGCCTCACGATAAGCTAGACTTTGCCTCGGTACTCAAGTTGGCGATGAAGGCTGAGGCCGATGATTATAAGGATTTAGTCTGGAGAGGAATGCAGCGTCGGGATTACTCTCTCTATCGGGAATACGAAACGGATAGATGCCCAGATTTTAATGATCAACCTTAGGCAGAACGACGATATTTGATGGACAAAGACAGACCAGAACGAACCAGAGATAGAGAGACGGTGATAGACGAGGTGAGAGAGATGAGAGAAATGATGAAGGGAATGGCCAGGCAGATAACCAATATCCAGATGAAGACGGGAGCTACTACTTATTGGGACAAGTGTAACTCCCCCTATTCGTTGCGATAGGACCGCAAGAACACTGACCCGTGGAGAAGCATCGAGGATAGAAATCCTCGCACATTAGCGGACTATCACGCGAGAGAGAGGGACGATGATACCTGACGACGTAGAGATGACGACATTGACAGAGACCGTCAGAGTGGCAGATATCGGGGAGTAGACGCTTTCGGTCGAGGAGGAAGACTTGAGTAGTATCCGCTCAGTCCCAGATATGGAGGGAACATGGATGGATACCGGAGCCCAGACAATTTTAACTTGAGGGACAGAGACGACTCCCGCGGCAGATGGGAATCGGACAGGGACCGCCGTGATGGATATCGTGTCGGTTACGAGAGGACAGAGCGAGGTGGAGGTCGGCGGGAAGACCCGCGCAGACAGTATGATCGAGGAGGATATCCTGCGTCGCCTGGGTATCCAAAATCTCCTAGTTACCCCAAGTCCCCGAGACCGTCCACCCAAGATGTTAGACCCGCGAGAGGGCCGGCTATTAGGAGTGCAAACGAGAGACCCCCTACCCCTAGGAATTCCTGCATCTATTGCAGGGCGGATGATCATGTGAAGAGGGACTGTCCTCAGGGTTGTCGAGCCCCGGCCCCGGGGCCCCGGCGGGGGTCCCGGGGGCCGGGGGTCGACACCCCTGGCCCCGGCAAAAAAAAAAAAAAAAAAAAAAAAAAAAAGGGGGGTGCGCAGCAGCAGCCTGCA
>BFEA01000180.1:2535316-2552627 GCA_003427395.1 Chara braunii
AGCTGGAGCAGCCCTAAGCGAAGGCTGAGCTCACCGTCGCTTGTTGGTCCAAGCAATCTGAGTATTTTCTAATTTCGAAATTAATAAATTAGTAAGCTCCCGTGATTGGGATCATGGATGATCACCCAATCACGGGACCACCAGCAAGCGGGAGCAACCCTAAGTGAAGGTTGGGCTCACCGCCGCTTGCTGGTCCAAGCAATCTGAGTATTTTCTAATTTCGAAATTAATAAATTAGTCAACTCTCGTGATTGGGATCATGGATGATCACCTAACCACGGGACAACCAGCAAGCGGGAGCAGCCCTAAGCGAAGGTTGAGCTCACCGCCGCTTGCTGAGCCAAGCAATTTTTGTATTTCTGTAATTTCAAAATTAATTAATTAGTAAGATCCCGTGATTAGGATCAAGTCTGATCACCCAATCACGGGACAGCCAGCAAGCGGGAGTGGTCCTTAGTGAAGGTTGTGCTCACTGCCGCTTACTGTGGCAATCATTTTTAGTATTTTTTTAATTTCGAATTTAATTTATTAGTAAAATCTCGGGATTGGGATCACGACTGATCACCCAATCACGGGACAGTCAGGAAGCGGCGCACCAACCCTATGTGAGGGTCATATATGATCAGGGTGCCGCTAATGCGAGAAAGGACATTAAGTTAATTTTGTTTATTTGTTTATTTATTCTTGGCTATGAGATCAGCCGTTGTTTGGTTAATCAGTGTTAGCTCATCAACGGCACACGATGCCATAGGTAAAGGCCGCATGCAGTATACTAATAAGGGGCAGTGCATAGCTGCACCCCTGTGTTCTATTCGAATAGGGGCAACACAGAGCTATATCCCTGTGTTTTATTCGAATAAGAGCGGTGCAGAGCTGCACCCCTGTGTTCTATTCGAATAGGGGCAGTGCAGAGCTGCATCCCTGTGTTCTATTCGAATAGGGGCAGTGCAGAGCTGCATCCTTGTGTTCTATTCGAATAGGGGTAGTGTGGAGTTACACACACCTGTGGTCTATTTGGATAGGACCACGTGCAGGCAATACACTGTGCAAACACGTTGGAGCTAACTACACTGGTAAGCAGTGGTTGGCTGCTGCTGCATGAATGTGATGAACAACTGAAGGTTATCGTGTTGCTGTTGAACAGGCAACATATCATTAAAGTGTGGTCAAATAGATGTGATCACTAATTAGCGGTAAACAACAGTCATTAATTGCATTGGGCTATCGGACTATTCTAACAGCTCATTGCGCGGCTGCAGCAGTCAATTAGACTAGACCATCATTGAAAGGATGTCTTCTACTAGCTTGAGATCAATAGACACCTAGATCAATAAGTGTCGAGGGCTAGGAAGAGAGAGAGAGAGAGAGAGGGAGAGGAGACTGCAGCGTTGGGGAGAGAAGGTTGAAGAGGCAAGGGACTCGGCCGACCGCACTGCAGAAGGAGTGAGAACTAATAAAGGCGACCTGCTTCACCGTGCAGATTCTGATCTCGTGGTTTTTCTGACCGCGGAGAGCAGAAATCCCAGGAATGCCACTAGGAGTTTCATGAATTCCAAAAATACCTCGCGTGCTTGAAACTTGCTACACGGGGGAAATTTTCAGCGTTGGGGGTCGATTTTGCACTTCTGGAAGAGGGAGTTGGATGCCTATAGTCTACGCAGCTAGCGCCGCTGTACTGCTAGTGGTCTTCATTGGCAGTGGCTTATAGTCACGATGGCATTAATCATCAATCAGGTTCGCACGGTAATCTGGCTCACGAGAGGAAAGCATTGGCAGCAACTGTAGCTAACTATTGTACCGATGTTTAATCAGTTCGCCATGAGAGTTTGAGTGAGTTAAGATCAGCTACACCTCGTTGAGCCTTCCAAAATCACTTCAGGCCAGTACTGCATAAATCTTTGGCAACAGACAACTCTTGCTCAGATCGGACATGCCAGGCCTGTACTACGTGCGCTTAGAAGCATTGTGAGACTGAAGGACTGCGGGTTACAACCTACAATTTTCTGCTTAAGTACCTATAAGAACAACGAGGTATCATGGTTGTTTGCTCTCTCAAGCTATAGCTAAACTCGACGCATTAAGGTTTTCTTTTAGAGAAATGCAAAGGTGCATTTCAAGAAGGTTTTGACTTTGTCTGAGCAAGTCTCAAAATGAGGGCGGCTTCTGCACGGGGTTTTAACATAAGGATGAGTTAATAATTATTATTCTTAAAACGCTGCTCGGATCAAAGATCGGATTTCACTGGGATCTTGGGGACTTTGAAACGGAAGATATGACCGTTCTGATCTTTTTTCTGACGAAAATTGAACATAATGAAAAATTAATTTGCGCGCATAATTTTCTTGGGTACACGGTTTTGGTTCGCTGACACATGCTACTGCAGCACTGTGCTCTATTCGAGCAGGGAAAACGGACGCAGCAGGTAGCAGAGATAGACTCTGCAGACTCAACAGACCCAGTTTCAAACCCGACAGACTTAATCAGGACTCGTCAGATTCTGTAGAAGATTAGCAGATTCAGCAGACTTTGAACTGGAACTTAGCAGACTCAACTGTGAGCTCGAAGTTACCACCAAACTCAGAAGGCCTAGTTGAAACTCAGTGGACCACCTTACACTGGCTCTACAGGCAACTGAGCACGAGCTCAGCGGATAGTCGAGCACGGGTGTAGTGGACAGCTGAGCACGGACTCCGCAGACGCACGAGTGCGTAGTCGGCGCTTGGCTGCGAGCGGACTCAGCAAGCTCAGTGGGGGCCTAGCGACTCAGCAACGGACACGACAGCAAGCTCAGTACAGACTCAGTGAGCTCAGTGCAGATCCAGTAAACTCAGTACAGACTCAGTGAGATCAGTGCAGATCCAGTAAACTCAGTACAGACTCGGTGAACTCAGTGCACATCTAGTAAAACTCAGTACACACTCAGTGAGCTCAGTGCAGATCCAATAAACTCAGTACAAACTCAGTGAGCTTAGTGCAGATCCAGTAAACTCAGTACAGACTCAGTGAGCTCGGTGCAGATTCAGCATACTCAGCAGTAGACTCAGCATCAGATCCAACAGCATACTCAGTAATATGCTCAGTATCAGATTCAGTGACATACTCAGTTATGCACTTCGTGACAAGCTCAATTTTCCAGTAGACTCAATTTCTCCGCAGACTCTTTCTGAACTCAGCAGACTCATTCCGGACATAGCAGACTTTTTTCAGTTCTAGTAAGTTCAGTGTGATCAGTTTTATCTCTTCAAGTTCAGTTTAGTGTCAGTAAATTCAGTGAGATCAGTTTCATCTCTTCAAGTTCAGTTCAGTTCCAGTAAGTTCAATGAGATTAGTTTCATCTCTTCAAGTTAAATCCAGTTTTCAGTAAGTTCAGCTCAGCCTCTGAGAATTCTGTTTCATCTCAGCAAGTCAGTTCGTCATTGATTTCAGATCTAAGTGTGGCTTTCAGGGAAAGCTTCGGTTCAGTTCAACTATCAGATCAGTGTCTGCGAATTCGATTCGGTCTCATTCTCAGTGAGTTCAATTCTCAGTCTTAGTGAGTTCAATTCTCAGTCTCATTGAACTCAATTTTCAGTTTCAATAAGTTCAGATTGAGCGAACTCTATCCATGATATTAGTTTACTCTCAGTATGTCCCAGTCTCAAGGGACATAACGCTGGTCACAGCGGGCAGTTCCGGTGACAGCAGCACCAATGCTGGTCATAGAGGGCAGTCTCGGTGGTAGCAGCCATGATGCTGGTTACAGCGGGCAGTTCCGGTGACAGCAGCGCCAATGCTGGCACTAACGGGCAGTCCCGGTGGTAGTAGTCATAACGCTGGTCACAGCAGACGGTCCCAATGACAGCGGCGACAATGCTGGCCACAGCGGGAGGTCTCGGTGGTAGCAGCCATGATGCTGGTCACAGTGGACAGTTCCGGTGACATCAGCGAGAATGTTGGCCATAGCGGAAGGTCCTGGTGGCAGCAACAACGACGCTGGTCATAGCAGGCAATCCCAGAGACAATAGTAGTAACGCTGGTCTTAGCGGGCTTTCCTGGTGACAGAAGCAACAGTTATGTCACAATAAGTGTTCTCGGTGACATCAATGCTCAGCAAGACTGATCAGGCGATAAGTGAGCAACTTTAAAATCAGCGAGCATGATCTGAGTACAGCAGACTCAAGGCAAGAGCTTATTTGGGCACGACAGACATATGGAAAAGAGCATACTCAAGACTTGAGTACAGTCATTGGATACATACCGCAGCAGATCTTCTTAAGATGTACTTGGACGTGGTGTCATATGCTCTGAGAGATCGGGATTGAGGTTGAAAGTGAGAGGGGAGAGTGAGAACACAAACACTGAGCACTGACCATGTCCTTGTCATTGTACTCTTAAGATGAAACGAACTCTCACTTTTTCCTCATTCATTTTGTCATTGCCTTGAGTTAGTCAGTCTTGATTATCTCTTCCGGCATTGCTTGATGATTGTGTTCTTTGCTGATCATGTCACAGTTCTCAACCTCCAAATTGGCAAACTTGACACATACATGGCCTATTCAGTTTAATTTTAATTTATTACTTGCATGATTCTTTATTGTTCCGAATCAAAATAAAAGATTCCTAAGACCGGGGACCGACGAAGACCGCAATTGAAGGGTCTTGCTCGAAGTCGGATGCACACAACAGGAATGGATTTGCATTATTTAATGTAATTTATTTATTGCACTTACATACAAAACCCTGCGTGACAGCCTGTTGGCCTTCCGGTCGCCCGAATCGGATCGACTGAAAAAAGTGCGACACCGCGCGGGATGAGCTACAGATGATCACACGCAAGACGCGTATTCCTCTGGGGGACAAAATCCAGATGCCTTCCAAACCAGAGGCACCCTCAGTCCTGACAAGTTCTACATTCTAGGGAGTGGGACGTTGGAGACTGTTATCAATGACGAGGTAGTCCTCCATGTCATGATTGATAATGGCAGCGAAGTTGTCATCATAGGTGAGGAACTCATTGTGCACTTAGGGCTGGACCTCGACAGGTCCTACCTATTTGAGATAGAGACAGCTGATGGGAGAAAGCAGAAGATTTTCGGGGTCTGTCACAAGGCGGACATTGAGGTCGAAGGGTTCCGCGTGTTGATGCCTGTTTTTGCTGCCAGGGATTGCAGCTCAGAGTTACTATTAGGGCGGACGTGGTTGAGCTACGTTCACGCGGCGACCATAGAGCGACCGGATGGAAGTCAGATGCTATCCATCAAACGTCCGGATGGTGGATGAATTCCTCGTGATCCGAGAAACAGAGCGGTTCTGGCAGCAGGTGGCCGCAAGCCGGTCACGCTCACAAGCCGCTCGTTGCGCTATCGCGAAAAGAAGTATGAGACGTTGCTTACAGAAGAAGAAGGACGGATAGTGGAGGTTGAGGACTTAGGCAATCGGGTCCTTGTGGGAGAAAACTCCTATCCTAAGGCTGAAGATGAGAAATTTGGAGGCATGGCTTAGAAAGTGAAGGCGGCGGTAGCTCGAGAGCGATCCGCACTAGATGGGATATCTGAGGAGGAGATCGCCAGAAAGATTAAAGAGAGGAAGAAGAAGGAGTCACAACGGCTGGCAACCGAAATGATAGCGGAGATGGACATAGGAGATGAGAATTTGACGGAACAAGAGAAGGAGCGCGTGCTAGAAGTTCTTAAGACTTGCGATAAGGCCATAGTTTTTAGTGACGGGGAAAGAAGAAAAATCGATCCTAGGTATGCCAAACCTGCCAGGATCTACACGATTTTACATAGACTGTGGAATGATGCAAGGTGGAAGTTTGCACAAAAAGAGAAGGAAGAGGTGATCGCCTTTTTAAAGGAAAAGATGGCGTCGCATGTGGCTGAGCCGTCTGATAGCGCATACTCGAATGGGTGTTTTTTTTTAAGGAAACCTAATGGGAAGATTAAGTGGATTTAGGATCTTCAGAAGGTTAATGCAGTTACAATTCGGGATATGGGCTCTATACCGCACGCTGATCTATTAGCGGAAGGAGCGACAGGCATATCCATTTACTCTGTCTGTGATCTATTTTCAATATATGATGAGATACCCCTGGATCCTAGGGATAGGCATCTCACTGCTATGCACACACCACTCGGATTAGTGCAGATAATGGTTGTGCCCATGGGGTGGACCAATGGGGTTGCGGTCTTCCAGAGAGCTATGGTAGTTGTTCTGAAGGATTTCATCCATGATAAAGTTGAAGTCTTTCTAGACGACTTCCCGATAAAAGGGTCCGTACTGAAAGATGAGACGGAAGTTGCTCCCGGTGTCAGGAGATTCGTAGAGCAGCATATAATGGACATCTACGCGATCTTGGAACAGTTAGATGAAGCTAACTTGACGGTCAGTGGGACGAAGAGCCGGTGGACTCTCTCGACGATTAAGATTCTAGGGTTTATATGTGACTCAAGGGGGCGCCGAGCAGACCCGACAAAGTTAGATAAACTCTTGAACTGACCGACTTCATTACATAGTGCAACCGAAGTCCGCCAATTCCTAGGTGTTGTGGGCTACTGGCAGATTTTCAGACTGGATATGCCGAGAAGGCAGAACCTTTGCGAACTCTCCTTAGGAAAACGGGAGCGGTTTTACTGGGATACTCCTCAAGAACTTGTGGTACAAACACTCAAGGAAGAATTTAAAGAAGGAGAACGAACACTGGGAGTACCATTCTTCGAGGACCAGACCAACAGACCCTTCATAGTGTCTACGGATGCTGGGTCATGTTCGGTTGGAGGACTACTTTCTCAGAAGGACGCTGACGGAAAAGAAAGACCGCTGAGATTCGAGAGTGGTACGCTGAACACCGCTGAACGCAACTACAGTCAATTTAAGAAGGAAATGTTAGTTGTTCTACGGTGCTTGGATGCTTTTAGGCACTACATATACGGAAGACGATTCATTCTACACGTAGATCCTACCGCTGTGGCGTCAATTTTGCAGAAAAACTTCAGTCTAACAGATCCCACGATTGCGCGATGACTAATCAGGATCCGACTCTACGATTATACTGTGGAGAGAATCTCAGGAACGAAGAATGCGGTAGTCGATGGACTTTCGCGGATCCCGATCGAGACGGGGCGGCCGATAGTGGCAACCGCGCTGACTATAACTGAGCCCAGAAGAGCTGAGCGATTCCTGGTTAACCTTTATGAAAGAAAGTACCAGACTATAGGACTGCATCTGTCAGGAGAGGAGAGTTCTAACCCGGAGATTAGGAAACAGGCGGCACACAATACTGCCTTAGATCTAGGCATTTATTCCGCAGACCTACAGGATCAGGAATGCCTCTGCGAGTAATCTGTGATCTGGAGGAGAAGCAGTCCATAGTAGCAGAGCTACATGACGGTGTGGTTGGCAGACATAGAGGAGTGAAAGGAATATATGAGAAGGTTCACCGATTATACTGGTGGGAAGGACAGTACAAAGATGTTGAGAAGTACTGTGTTACGTTGTCGCATTTTTTCTAGTTGGGCCTTTTCGGATGACCAGAAAACCAACAGGCTGTCACGCAGGATTTTATACGTTATTTGCAATAAATAAAATAAATTAAATAAAGCAAATCCCTTCCTGTTGTGTGCGTCTGGCTTCGAGCGAGACCCTTCAATTGCGGTCTTCGCCGGTCCCCGGTGTCGATGCGAATACCCTTACAAGGGTATCCGCCCTGTTTTTTGCAGGTGACAGAAATAAGTTTGGTTTAAAGTTGAAGTATACCGCGCGTGTTGCGACCCTGTCTGTCGTTTACATTGACTGGATGGTTGACTAGGGCAGAGAGTGTGTGGGCGCGCAGACTTGAGGCGCGCGTGATCTTTTTTTCAATTGTTGTTGATCGACGAGTCGGCGTGATCACCGACCAATTTTTTTTTTTGATTATTTCTGATTAAATTAGGGTTAAAAGGGTTTTGTTTTTTTGATTGGTGCATTTACCTGCGGCTAGCGCATGCATACGGAGGACGACGTCGACGGCGGCATGATTCGGTATAGTCGCGCGGAGAGCGCGGAGGTTGGCGACCAATAGTTCGGTCGACAGACCGATGTGCGGGGTTAAAATGTTTCGGTAGATTGACGCGTCACGCTATATCCGTTCATTTAGTCTTTCGTTAGAGCTAGACCCGGCCTTGGGCCTAGCACTATTAGTTACAGTGTCGGACTTTCATCAGGGAGATTAAGGGAACGAGGTCGAGCGGCGACGACGTGGGGATATCAGAGTAGGGCGAATGGACCAAGGGAGTGGGGGTCGGCGGGGCTATCCCCCTTGGTTTTGCCATCGCCGGCTTTGGAACGATGCTAGCGGTCTCCTTGTTTCTCGATTTATTATATTCTGACGATTAAATTTTTTTAAATAATTTATTATTTAACGTCACATCAGTTTTATTTTTATGCCCGACGTCCCTTTTGCGTGTTCGGGATGCCCGTGGAGGTCCTTGGTCCCACCGTCTAAAGACGTGGGCCGAGGAAGTCAGCGTGCACGCGGGTGTACGTGATTGGCCCACGAGGCGGAGGGGGTTTTAGAGGCGCGGGGTCACTGCGGATGCCCGACCTGTCACCCATGATCCGTTATCAGTGGCTTGACCGTGAGCTTACCCGCCAGGGCCTGCAAAGATCATGAACTATGCCTGGGCGGGGCCCTTGGGGCACCAGTGAGGCTGCAGCGGTGTTGGTTGTGCGGCAGGGCTGTCCCAGCGGCGATTCCCGTGGGACCCCTCTTCGCTTGACCATCACAGTTCTCACTTGAATATTTGCTTGCGACTACCACCAAGATCTGCACTGGATCCGGCCTCACCTAAGGTTCACGAGGCGGTCGTCTCAGCAAGCCAGTGTGCTCCTACTCGTCGTTGTACCAGGGTTGCCACGGGTGAGCATAGGTAACACGCTTCAGCGCTCCTCGTTTGTCGCCTGGCGGACTGTATCAGTCGGCACCTCCTTGAGGTGCGGCCAGTGCCTGAGTTAGCGCGCAGAGTGATAGGTAACCGGGGCAGGACGACGATGGCGGGTACAGGGGTACTAAGGAATGGTCGAATGGACCGAGACGAGGGGCCGCACCAGATGCATTCGGAGCAGGAGAGAAGAAGGTGCGCTGGCCAGAGAAACGAGCTGGGTGACCGAAGAGACAGGGGCGGAGGGCTAAGGTAGCAGAGGCAAGGCAAAGCAAGAATAAGGGGCGCCAAGGTAGTAGAAGGGGGCAGTGGGAGTTGGTGAATGAACTTGGGCAGGGGCCCTGCCAGGTTCATGTGGGAGCAAAGTGGGCGATGACAGAGCTGAGCAGGAGTACAGCGGAGTGAAGGACAAGCGAGGCAGGGCAGCGGTACACAGCGGGCGACGGGCGGTAGGCCGGTGAGGCGCAAACGGGGACGAAGGAGAAGGGGAGAAAGTGAAAACGGACGAAATGAACCTGGCGCGGTTCCGCGCCGGGTACGTGCAACAAAGGGGATGGCGGAAGCAGGAGACGGGCGCAGCGGAGAACGCCACTACACTCTCGATCGTGAATGGAAACGAGAGGGGAAAGGGGCGATCCTAGGGTTTTTGCCCCGGGCGAGCGCAATGATGAGGTTAGTTTTGGAAGAAGATTAGTGTAGGAGGAGGTAGAGAAGAAATGGGGTGCGTTGAGTTACGGTGAACGGCGGGAGTGGTGAGCGAAAAAGGGGATAACTCCCCTGTTTCTTGACGAAAATGGGTGGAGGAAGATGCAAATTCGGGGTTTTGGGGCAGCGTGAATGTGATGGCAAGGTTAGTTTTGGCTTTAGGTTAGTAGATAGAGAGTTAGTAGAAGGTTGAGCTGCGCAAGGCTGTCGGAATAGGAAGGGACATGGTCGGGCGAAAAGAACATGACTCGCACGCTTACTCGACGAAAACGGGCGCGGGAAGTCGCTGAGCAGAAGTTTTGAGAAGCTGGCAGATGAACGGCGGGCATTGGGTCTCACGAAGAAGCAGCGTATTTGCCAGCGCGGCTATCAGATGCTGCGCCCGGGAGTGGCTTGAAAAGGTAATGAATAGCGGAAGATTCATTCGTATATTTTTATTCTATTAAGGGTATAGTGCGAGGCAAACTGCGGCTGGAGACTTACCTGTTGGCCGAAGCGTTGCTCCGCTCTCGGTTGAAGTTCGCACACACACGCAGAGAGAGGGAGGGAGACGGCACGTACCCTAGCAGTAAAGGTGGAGATTTACCCATTATCGGGTGTGTTGATCCTCCTGCTAACGGGAAACTCGCTCTCTCTATCCTGTGCAGGAGTACGACAGTCTGTGCACCCGACTGTGTCCTAGCGAAAGGATCATTCGATTTCGGTCATCGTCCCTGCAGGGACTTGCAGCGTGCGGATAGTGGTGTCGGAGGCTTATCTGTTGCCTGGTGAGTTGCTTGGCATGTAGATACGCTTGGCATGTCGATAGAAGTATAGCTCTCCTACTTATCTGCGTATGAGGCTGAGGGCGATGTATCTGTCCGCTTTTTAGCGGAAGGTTCATTCCGATTTTTGCTCATCCCCGCTGCTTATGCAGGGAAGGGGCATTGTATGCTACAGTCGAACCACCATACTTACCTGGCAGGACTTCCGTGAGGGGCAGCGCGAATGCATAGGCGCAAGGGGCAGGAAGGGCGCAGAGTCGAGGGGAGGAGGGGCACTCACCTGACAACTGCAGCGGGCCAGGCACATCGAGGTGGGGGTCGTCCAGTTCGGATGTCCGTGTTGCCTGTAGGTGGTAACGAAAGCTCTTTGGAGTGACTTTTTGGCTCAGTGGGCGGTAGGAACTGACAGTCTGTAGGGTTCAATCGTGATGTGGGTTTGTTAGCTGTTATTTTGCCCCGTGTTGGCTGTGTGGGCATCTTCGACTGCGCCCCGTTGTTGCGCTGCTGCCTGGGTCCCGCGTACTTCGCATAAGGATCTTCGTAGAATTATGTGCACGCCGTGCGGTGTGAACGGGTTGTTGGCGGGGCCATGCGCTTCGCCGCTTCACTGCCGTGCTGCCCATCCATAGGTTGTGCCTTTCCTGTTTGCCACTTGTGTGCCCTGTAGGTTGGCGGCCCTGTTGTCGGTGCCTTGTGCTCCGCTCCGCAGTTACCAACCTGCTGGTCCGCTCGTCTCGTCGTCTCCTGCAGTGTTGTTGCCTCGCTCGTGTTGCACTTCAGTTCATGGTTTTCGCTCAGCGTCCTGCAAGCCATGGCGTTCCTTGCGGTTAATTGAGTAGGAAGTTGAGTGCTAAGGGTAACAGCGAGGCTAGCCGTGAGGCTGCAGGCCCACCCGACAGTCGGCAAGTACAATTTACTGCTGAACGGAACAGCGGTGGGCGAGCTACAGGGTGAGGACTTGGGAGCCAGCTGAGGCGGTGCTGTTACTGCAGCATGAGGGGGAGTCGCGAGTGTGTCAACCTTGCTGCGTATTGTTGTAGTATTTGCAAAAACTGACAGATTGAGAGCTTCTTCCTGATCTTGAAGGTGCAGTGCGGCGAAAACTGTTCGGAGAGGGGGTATTGAGACTTAGAGAAGGGATTAGGCTTGAGAAGGGAGGTTATTGCCGCGAATTAGGGGGTCGTTAGAGGGGACTTCGACAGTTGACTTCAGAGTCGACCAAGTTGTTGTATACTTTGGCTGCCACTGCGGGGCCTCAGGCGCTTGAAGGAAACAAGGCCCTCTCCCGCGAGTCTGAAAGCACCCCTCTTGGATCTGAGAGACTTAACGATTTTCTTTCTGCCTTTCTTTATCTAAGTCTAGTCTTGTTCTGAAAGGAAGGCGGCAAGCGGGATTGCAACCCGTAAGACCGCAACAAGGCTCGGTGGGGAGTCAGCCCACCAATTGTGGGAGCTTTGCCGGAACTCAGAGGAGTTCTGGAGTCATGGAATTGAAAGGTAACCATTACTTTTCCTCCTATAAACCCAGGTTATAGCCCCTATCTGTACCGCCTGTTGTGTTTTGACTGAGTATATGGTATGCGGCCCTACTTTGACTTGTTGTTTGACTTCCAGGACATGAATCAGATAAAGTAAAAGAATGCTTGAACAATCTCACTTTCACTTTTGTTGATTGTGTGAAAGCAGATTGTAAAAAGGGAATGCATCTGGGGGAAGGTTGGGAGGAAGGTTGTATTGCATTTAAGTTTGACTGGGTCATTAAGGATGGGAAGTCCCCATAAGTTTGGGGAGACCAGTGCTTTGTTTATTTTGGATTGTGTGGAGCATTTGACCACTCTATAAGTTTAGGTGGTCTGATTGCTCTGGAGGCTGGGAAGTCCCCATAAGTTTGGGGAGACCTAGTGTTGTGGATTTGCATTGAGAATCAAATCATTCTATAAGTTTAGGTGATCTGGTTGCTCCGACTTGCGAGGGTTACTTGTGATTGACTTTTCAGGGATCAATTGCGTTCTGTAAGTTCAGGTGTCTTGGTTGCCTTGGTTATTTTGGGTTTTCCTCTGTTTATTTAGTTCTGAACGAGGAGGTCTGAGCCGTTCTATAAGTTTAGGTGGCTCAGTCCCTTACTGCTTTATTTTGAGAAAATGAACCTGACAAAGGGCAGGTCATTCTGTACATTCAGGTGGTCTAGCCCAATGCCACGCACAACTTGAATCAGAGAGGAACGAATCAGGCAGAGAGTCAGACTGTTCTGTAAGTTCAGGTGGTCTGACTCAAAGCCTCGTACATGCTGGAACCTAAAGGTTGTAATTTGGCTAAATTTTATTATTATTCTATTTATGAACGAGCGAATGAAGTTGTTCTATAAGTTTAGGTGGTCTAACTATAGCCTATCACAATCTGAAGAGAGTATAACTAAGAGTATAACTAAAAGTAACTTGGGCCGACTAAGCATTGTTTCTAAGATGAATGGCTGAGTCCTACGCCTGCTTTGAAGATTAAGTTCAGATACATATATACAATCTGGCTATTTCAACAGTTCAGGGCGACTAGAATGACCTAGTCATATGCCCAAAGAAGGGAAAAGTTGTTGTGTCATATGTTTGTGTATACTTTGGCTAAGTTGGACTCATTCCATAAGTTTGGGCGGCCCGGCTTTAGGCCTGGCTAAGGTAAGGTTCACTCCATAAGTTTGGGTGTCCTGAACTTATGCCTTATGTAAGCTGGGTATAAGGGGTTAAATCATTGAAGGGTCATGAACTATTGTTTGTTCAGGTATACTTTGGGATGGTGAGAGTACTTACCTTTGTGGTTTGGCCTGCATGTGACTGAGTGAGGCTACTACTTAGAATGAGTTTCAGTTTGATAGGTAGTTACTTTAGTTGCTCGCTACGTGCTAGAGTCATAGGAGTTAGTCTCAATTCCTGCATTTTCTGAGTTGAGTTTATTTTTACTCAGGTGAATTTCTTCATTTCCTGGGATTTTTTATTATACTTGGCTTTGTATAAATTTTGGTAAGTTACTTTCTCTACGGGAAGCGCTGCCAAAATTTCTGCAAATCCAAGGAGTTAGTCGAATTTTAACTTTTCAAAGTTCAACTTGTCTAAAATTCATATGTGGCTTAGTAAAAATCTGAAAAGTCTCATTTTCTAAAGGGAGTGTTGCCCAAATTTTTGCTAATTCAGGGAGCTATACAAAATTGGACTTTGGAAAGTTAAAGACTATGTGTCCTTCCATATTCAGGTCGATATAAATTCTGGAAAGGCATTTTTCCTACGGGAAGCGCTTCCGAAATGTTCTTAGTTTAAAGGAGTTAGATTATATTTTGACAGGTGTCAATTCTGACAATCCACCCTGAATAGGGGAGATGTTGTCATAGGTCTGCCTAGCGTTGGGCACTGGCTCAGAGGCAGGTCTAGGCTTAGCTCGTAGAAAGGTCTTGGGTGAAAATGTGTTATGGGGCTGTATTCTCCATACACTTATGATTTTAGCTTGAGGATTGGTCTGTCTTGTGTTTTTGGTCTTCTTGGTCGCATGATTTAAGATTTGGGCTAGACTCAGCTTGATCCTACAAGGATCACCTTCTGTTATCCCTGATAACAGGTCGGTTGCCGATTCGTCGGTTTACGATTCAACTCCAATTCACTCTCGCTATTCAACCTAAAGGCTTCAACCTTGTGATTTGGATTGTTTTGTTGTGTTTTCCCCCGGACTTTATTTGAATGGTCATTTAAAGAAAAGTAGAGAGTATTTTGTTTTGAGGAGTTCCACAAGAGTGAGGCTTGCATGGCTAAAGCGAGGGGTGTGAGTACAAAGAATGGTTGAAGTTGCCCCCGTGTAGTGCATGGACTTTCTGGTTGAATCTTTGATGTGATTGCAGTTATGCTTGGTGATTCGGACTTGGGATTTGACTGTCTGCGCTCACATACTTATATATATAGCTGAGAGGAGTTTCACTGTGACTGTGATAAGTGATCGTCCTATATTAATAACCCTCTCTATATATGTGTATATACATGTCTTGAGTGTTTTGTGCGGCGTATTGTGACCACACGTAAGGGTTAAACAGATTATGTGTTTGAGAGAAAAGGGAGATCCCCTTTTATCCTTCGTTTTTTAAAGATTTTTATAGTCGGACGTTGGTCCTGGGCCGGGAATCAAGGTCCTTGTCCAGGACATCACAAGCCCTAGACTTTGCAGGGAAGGAATCCGCCCCCGTGCAGAGTCTATTTGCCTTGCCTACCGAGACGCCCAGACCAAGGTCGGCGGTCTCGCGGCGGCTGCACGACTATTCCTTCAGCCGTGTAATATCGTGAGGATTAGACCATCACGATACTTCGAGTCTAACGCTTGAGTGTCATAAGCGGTACTCGGATCCACGAGGGACCGCTTGATTATGGGCACTACATAGTACACCATCATTGCGACTGCTCGTGTACGCTTGCATTACGAGTCGATATGAGTAAACCCTACGTCCGCGCGGTTTTATACTAAGTCTCGCGCATGTCGCCTATCCGATTTCCGCGTCGGAAAGTTATGGGATGACTACTAAGGGAGTAAAAATGTTGTCGCGTTGTTTGATGTGTGTGGGTGTGTGTATTTTATCTTTGCGTTCGTAGAATGGTGTATGCGTGGTGAGTGAGATACGTCCTAGTCGACCGACGACGGGCTGCACTTGGGACTTCAGCCCCCCAAGTTGACGGTTCGCGTGCGTCCGACAGAGGCGTAATACTGTGCGTACCCCCTATGCTACAGCAAACGAGAAATATCCTCGGCTGGTCCACCTCTGCGTTTGCAACTGATTAGCCTTCGTACTGTGGGTTGGTAGCTCGGCGGGGATACGCCCACCTAAGGGAGATGACAACTCCCATAAGGTGGAGGTAAGTCGTGCCTCGCGTAGGCCGTATCCTCTCGTAGGGACTCGCGGGAGGTATGGCTGGCGCACTCGGCCGTAGCGGCTTGAGGAAGCTCCATGTATATTTGCGACGAGGGAATTAGACCAACTCCTGCGTGATGCGACCAGGAGGGTCCCGCGCTGCCCTTGTGCGGTGTCGGACCGATGCGCTCGACACCGGTCTGAGGAATCTTTTATTTTGATTCGGAACAACAGAAAATCGTGCAAATAATAATCACAAAATTATGATGTATCATGCATACATCAATTTTTCAGTTTACTGATTTTGAGAGCTGTGACAGAATCATCCACGAATACAGTCATCAAGCAAGAACAATGCAAGAAGCAAGACCAACTGACTCGAGCAATGACAAAAGCAAAGTCAGATGACGGAAGAATGAGAACTCATAATATCCTCAAAAAGTACACATGTAGGGAGAGCATAGCCAACACTAATCTCGAGTTCTCACTCATCCCTCTGGTCGCGCTCACAATTTCTCATTTAGTTGTCTGTTCATTGTGCTTTCGGCCATGTCTCCGTACTTTCTAAGATCGTGGTCTCTGTACGTAGAGCCACCTGAAACCTTCTAGTTCTGAACACTTTCATCCAAGGTACATGACCTGAAAGTCAATCATGGAGCAAACTTTTTCCCATAGTGTAGGTAGATAGGGTCTGGAGAAGATTCCCTGTCTGCGATGCTTGAAGTCTGAAGGCTCTGTCAAAGCCTGATAGTCAATCTGTGATGGCAATATGTACCTCTTTGCCAAGTCTATCAAGTCGCCCCAACAAGAACCATCTGTGAGAATGAAAAGGTACGGGAGGCTTAGGATAATCGGCGTAGAGCTTTGGTCCGAAGTTGCGAATCAGCTTGACACCACGTCCATCAAGTTCCTTCTCTCTCTCTTCAAGATACCTGGTCGCTGCAATCCAGACAGAGTCAAAGAGCTCATGAGCTTCCTTGCCCCTTTTTACATAGGGTCTCAAGTCATAGATAGTGCCGTCTGCGAAACTGGTGAGGATCACGAAGATTGACAGATCTCCCTGCCTGAAGCCAACTGCACTAACATATCGGTACTAGAAGGCCTCCTTGAGCGCAATCTGATTAAGGCGAGTCAGGATGACCCCTGGGGTTGAAAAAGACTGAACAATACTCATATGGCGAGTTGAATGCTGGAATTGATCACTTCGTCTTTTGGTAATGATTGACTGTTGGCTGACAGTGATTCCTGACACAAGTAGAATAATTTAATGTTGATTGACGGATGGTTGGATGCTTCTCGAATAGTGTTTGAAAGTTGTTGATGATTAAATACCGGGATCCTGATTTACCGACTTCTGACCTCTTAGAGTCAGAAACACCGAGAGTATTGCTGTTTGCTGGAGGTATAGATGACTGTGACTTGAAGAACAACTGGTTACGGGTTCGTTGGCTGTGATCGTTTGATACCAGGCATAAGACCTGTTGAATTGCTCCGCTGACGAGATACCGAAAAACTGGAGTAGACAACCCACTTCACCCGAGTTTGGCCTTGGCCTCCTCAACAGTCTCTAAAGGCGAGCAGGTATTGTGTAGCTTACCGTCGTGACTGTAGAAGTAAGTCCCGTATTCTATGAACCTTTCCCTCGTGACCATCCAAACTGTTTGTTCTCGCTGATACTGCCTATGAGATTCCGTATCTTGACAAGCCTCATCTTCCCATCTCTCTACTCCGTCTCGGTAGTTGGTATAGGACATCACCAGAGTATCACGGTTGTACATGATTCTCAAGGAAAGAAACGAAAGCCCTGCTAATCGTAGGATTGGTGTAAGAAAGAAGATATCGTTAGGTTATGACCATTTGCTGCAGTTAAAACTGCTAAGATTCTTCAGCTGGCTGATTACCTGTTGCATGTTTTCAACCAATAAGAACCAGGACTACATAGTTCCAATTTGCTTACTATATGTGCTTCCCATATCACTGACTTTGCTTCACTCTGCTTGTATGCAGCACGGAGGCGGGGTTGTTACTCGCACGCAGAAGCTCTCCTGTCTACTCATCCTCTTTCGTCCTACC
>BFEA01000180.1:2554002-2571364 GCA_003427395.1 Chara braunii
ACAGTTATGGCACTCTAGGGCAGGTCATTTCGACTATCTTAATATCGATGCAATAACTGAGCTAGTAACTTGCCCTGAGGGCGAGTTATAGGTCCTCTAGCACAATCACTTAACTTAAATGGGTCATGAGAGTGCCCACGATTCAACAAGTGCCTCTTTGGCTTTACTGTTCTCAGTGATACACACACCATGTAAGTAACAAAACTTTATTAAGCACTTGTACCTGCAAGGAGCTTCAATGAGCGATGCCATAAGACTTGAATTCACGCATTACCCAGGAACCCCACTATTGCTCTGCAGACAAAGAGCACTTCCATCCATTCAAACTCACTTTGCGCTTTACCAGGGGACGTCAACAACAGGCGAGAAAAAATTTGTTTAACAACTGGAAGACCACAAGAATTGCGAGCTGATACTTCACTCTTTATGTTGACAGTGATGCTTACGGCAGCTACACCAGATTTGTGAATGTCTCATGTTACTCGCTTAATGAGTACTCTACACAAGATCCATCTGATCAGATACTGCTCGCTCCGCAACCTTTCACATTTACATGAACAACGACAAAGTTGTTTCAAATTTGTACACCGTCTAAATTTATTATTCCCTAGCTAATCACCGATGCAAACAGGCGCCTTAATCCACATTTTGCCCATAGTAATACCTGACAAGATCTTACCCTCAGTCGCAGCTTAGTTGATAATTTTCCCCTGATTAGTCATGTGTCCCGCATTGCCACTAGAGGTCACGGAAAAACTCTCTCCCCTTTTATTCATTGCCATTAAATGGGGCTTGTCTAACCTTGGTATTGCAGAAGATATGGTTGCGTGTAACGACAAAGTGTATCTCCTGTCAGCCCCTGCTCTTCGTTTACGATATCCCCCGATTGCGAACTGTATCACATCGAGTATACCACTACAAAATCAAATCGACTCATGGAGTGGGAGTGACAAGGATCGTGACTCAAAACCAATAGAGTAAGAATTAATAGACATCACGAGCTCCATAATTGAGTGGCTTATGCAGGGTATGACAAGAACGTCAGTTCACTCTTCCTTCAGTGTACCTTACTGATGTTGTCCCGTCTACTTACTCTCTGATCACACAAGCAGTAAGAGAGTGACACCATGACCAATGCCAAAATCAAGCGACGTGTCGCGCGTGCTCGCACATTCCCGTGAGAAAGACTGACCCCATAATTGGTCACGTGGGGGTATGCAAGCTAACCGAACCCTTCGATCATCCGGAGCTCTGGCGAGAGCTCCCTCTTTCTCTCGTTCGTGCACCACTAGGCATTGTCGTAGTATGAGTGTCGACTGTCACACAAGTATTTTGGCAAGCCTGAGAACGTTCCCTGTTGCCAGCAATGATTAGTAGTTGAGTAACGGACCATATAGATGCAAGCGTAGTTTTGAGGCAATCAAACACCTGACGCGCCTTAATGCATTTGCCCAGTACACGTGACTTAATCACAGCTGCCACCTCGGCTGTAGTTAGTTAGCGCGCCTGGCTTCCCCCCTTCACCCCATTGTCCCGCATGTGCGTCTGCACATACGATGTCCTATGTAGTCCGCGCACACTTGACGGTTAGCTCCCTATCTTATTGTCGCGCGTGAGCCTTACAAAGTGAGCGTGCTAAAACCTCCCTCTTGTTTGCTCGTCCAAGAATGTTGTCGTAGTGACTCCCTCTCTTTGGTTCTCACGCGTGTCCACCTTTTCTGGCTCGTCTCACACTGAAGTCAAGTTGACGTCAGCTTACTGCACGCCCTCTCCACACGGTCTAGTCCCTCTCTCGTACCCGCTGCCCGTCTCGTCCCTGCTGCTCCCGTCTCAGCCTCAGTCCCCTCGCGGTCGTGAGCTCGGTTCGGGCCCGCGCTCTACTGGGCTTGCCAGCGGGTGATTTCAGCGGATTTGGTCCAGTCCATGTCAGGACTGGACATCCGCCTCTCGGTCACTCATCTCGGACTCCCCTTCAGAGTCTCGTTATCCATGCTGTACTTCCCTAGTCGCGTTCCCGGTTGAGGAATCATCCTTATAGTAAGTGACGGTCACCCTCATCCCTGCAGTCACTCCGTCACATCTACACCTCCGCTCGGCCCTGTTGCGCGCCTCAGTAATCGGGGCCTGCAAACCTTCGTTCCTCCTCATTTCCTGCTCTCTATGGCCCCGCACGTTAATTTTTAGCCTCACTTCCCCTTCAGGCTTACCGTAGGTCAATATAGTTTCAACTATAGTACCCTTCTCATCCTCTCGCTCCCACCCAGGAACACTTCATATATCTCGGTCTGTAATCACGCAGACCATTTCAGTCCACCATAGCCACTCAGCAATAGCCAGGGACTCGCCTCCGGGAGCACGCACTCAAATGGCTCAGACTATCCCTCACTGCCCCGCGCTCAGGCCCCCAAACCAGCAGCATGAATGTGACGAGATAACTCGCAAACACCCACTGGTAGCCCCCTGACAGCCAGCCTCTCCCGTCATTTATAGGCCTGCCTCATAGCAAGATCCTCGTGCTTCAAACCTTCAAGAGTTGGTGTACATTTGAAAATAATTGAATAATTAAAATTGAGATTTTACACACAAGAAAGACCAAGCGAAAAACGGCACTTACGGCCGCAACATCTACAGGCCTTCTACTATCGGTCCCTGTTGCTTCGTCCCGCTGCGAAGCGACTGCAATTCTGAGGTGGTGGTCCCATACCGGGATACCGACGTGCGTTTTCTTTTTTTTCAAAACTCATCGTCAGTCCGTTTGCTGTCAGGTACCCGTGTCCTATGGCAAGGAGGGGGCTTATGACCCTTCCTTGGAGGTTGATAAGCCTCCTACCAATGCGGCCGCGGGTCGCCCCTCTTTTGGGGTCCCATTACGAGGCGCACTACCGGACAGATCATCCACAGACGGTATACGAGGGATCGGCCAGGTTAGGCCATAGACCACAGTCTGAGCTCAAAATTCAACCCGTTGGCCTTCCCGCGAAATGACAAGCCAAACGAAAATTAAATAATAGTAATAATAATAATAATAAAATAATAGTAGTAACAAAATCAGAAAGGTAAGGAAATCGTAACTTCACAGTGGCCTGAAGCCACCAGATTTTTCCCGAACTAAAATGCGGGTTCAAATTTGACGATTTATTTTTCTTTTTCCCTTCTCTTTTTAACAACGACTTCTGCCCTGTGCACTTTACCCATAACCTGGTGAAGGGGTACTTGGTGCGCCGTAGAAAAGGCCGCGCAGGTCCTTTCACTTTCGCATCTCAGGGCGAGCCCGGCGTCCACCACGGCCACAAGCCGGTAGTGCTATGCTGTACAGCAGGGCGCCGAGCCTGCGTGGACCAAAGGAAAGTCCTGTGGCGCACCCTCCCTTTTGTTGCGGCAAGCACCAACAGGTCCACATCGGGTACTAGGGATTGTAAGGGTTCGAGAACACGACTACTGGCCTCAACATCACAGCAAAAGGTTGGTACCAAGCAGGGACTTGGTACGCAGAGGAGGGCCAGGACACTGCACCCTCTGACATAATACCAAATCCCCACCCAGCGTCCCCGTAGGGTCGAAATGCATGAGCAGCCGGTATAAAATGGCCCAGACTAGCAGTAGACTCACTCATTCCCATCACCACTTGCAATGGGGTTCGCACCGCAGTTTTTGTGCTACCCCGGCTTTTCACGTGCCCGCATCACTCGCGCTCTTCTCTTTAAAGCATGCAGCAATCCTTTACGATTTGCGCAGTCATTCTTACCCCCTTTTCTTTTGCAGTTCGTCACTGTCATTTTGTAGTCCATTCCGCCACAACACACCTTCTCTTTCTTCTTAGTAGCGTGTCCACTTTTCATTCCCACGATATTCTTTTAGCCTAAGTTTTCAGCGCTACAACCCTTTTCTCTTTTACTTTTAGCAACCATCTCGTCTTCAGCTATGCCTGAGGTACGTAGGGGACAGGGAAGAGGTAGAGGAGGGAGAGGAGGGAAAGCGCACGAAGAGCCGTCGGCTCGCCCGCGATGTAAATATAGTTCAGAGGAGGAGGAAGATGAACCACGAGGCTATGGTGCTCACTCGAAACCTTACCCTCGCCACTCGCTGCCAGCGTGGTACGAAAGAACTCCATCTCCAGACAGGATGGAGTATTTTCAGAAGAAATACGAGGCGCGCTACGGCGCGCCCGGTACTTCTTCCCCTCCGTATACTCCCAGAGCCTCCATCACTCCCACAGCGAGCAGAGCCTTATTGACCGTCCCCTCCGTTCCTTGCACTACCCCCTCTACTCCTCATCCCAATGGTTGTACCCTTTTTTGCATCTTTTTCCTTCTTTCTTTACTTCAGGTTGAATTCATGGCCATCTTCTACATCCTGTACAAACGCGACTTTCTTTCAAATTTCAGAATTCTCCTTTCACCAGTTTTGCGTTACTCTTCATGACATCCCTGGCTTGAGAGTTTGAATACCTTGAGGTCGGGGATGCAGGTTCCTCGTGAACCAGACCACTTGTCGGCCACCAAATAAATTTTAAGAAAGATTATATTTTTCTCTTCCTGATTCGCTGCTGGCTTTGACCTTCTTGTCACTCTGAAATATGGTCCCTGTCAGAATTTTTCAGCAGACGAATTACCTTGCTCTTCATCATGGCTTCAAAATCGCGAATCTGATCTCAGTGCTCACAAAGCCCATTTTGTCTGCCATGCTGGGGATGGGGCATACCAAACCCTTTTCGTTTTCTCTGGCCTGAGTGAGACGTCCTCTCAACTTCTCAAGCAACTCAGGGGATACCAAACCCTGTTTTCTTTCTCTCATCTAAGTGAGGCGTCTCCTCAACTTCTCAGGTAAAAGGAAGAGGATACCAACCCTTTTTTTTTTTTTTTCTGGTTTGGAAACTTTTGATAAGTTTTTATATACCTGCAAAACAACGAGTTCCACAGACAACAGACTATGCCCCAACAAGCAGACCTCCCGACAATTAACAGCCAAGCAACAAGTGAACAAAAATAAAACCCAGAATAAAATAAGATAATAAAACAATAAAATAATAAAAACAGCAAACAATTCTTCACACCCAAGAGTCATTGATTGCCTTGATTTTGGCCCACCACTGGCCAGGAATGACAGACGTCCCGTCAGTTTGACATACCTCATTCGGCCCGCCTCAGGCCACGACTAGTCAGACCATTTGTCTTGACAACCCCTTTAACCTGCCTCCAGGTCAAGACCAGCATACCCACTACTCGAGTATGGTAGCCCCTTGGCCCCTCGCCAGGACACCCAGACTATAACGGGTCTGGTCACCCTTGACAGTAGACCTCCCGTCAGTCAGACTATCCCGAACCCAGATTTGACCACTGCGTCGGGGACCGGCTCACCCACCAGTTTTTGGCCTAGGGCGCTGGCTGCCCCGCCCAAATTTTTTAACGTGGGACCCGGTCTAACCACAGTTCCAGGCTCTGGCGAACCTCACTGGATTCCATCCTCTGACTGCGGTAGGGTTCCAGCCGACCCCTTTCGACCTCACAGGCCAGACCCTCGGAGTCTTAGCCTCAGTCGACTATGGAATTCGACACTTTCGTCGGGGACCTGCTGACCCCACCAGATTGCAACCTACTGCGGTAAGGCTCTGGATGGCCCCGACAATCAATGCATCTTTAGGTTAAAGAAGAAACCCCCAGGCAAAGACAATCAAACAAGCATATCATAGCCCACAAGCAGACTGCCCATGCCCCAAGTAACATGACAAATATTTCTCAAGAGACGTCACTTCAGTCTCAAGAGGCACTGAACAACAACATGATAACCAACATCAAGCACTTGCAGGAGACCTCCTGTCAGCCTCAAGAAAGATGCTTAGTGATGGCCCCAGAGAGGTCCCTTCCCTCAACCGGGAATTTCTTCCAAGAGACGTCCCGTCAGTCCCAAGGAAATCCTGAAATGCTGATCTTGGAGAGGTCCTTTCCCTCATCCAAGTGAAGACAGACAACTTAGTCAAAAAACACGAAGTCCCTTTACTGACCACTCTCAGTCAAGTAAAGTTGAGCTTCTTTATGTCTGTCCTCATCTGAATTTCTCGGATGGACAAGTTAGTCAAGAGACACGAATTTCTTTTACTGACAACTCTTAATCAGACAGAACTGAACTTTTTTATGCCCATTATGTTTTTTTCTTTATTATAAGAATAATATTAATTACATCTTCTGATGTGCCACAACCATGAGTTCCTCAGATCTTTGACACTGCGTCAATGCTCACAAATACTGTCTCTCACAGTTATCCCTCACTCTCAGGGACTTAACACTCATGGGTCGATTGTAGCACTACATCAAAGATACTGTTGCTCGTTGAAACAGAAAATTAACTGACATGCTGAATTGACCATGCAAAAACGATCACTGTCTGCTGAATTTTCATTTTTGCTGTCTCATTGTCTTATTGTACTTTCTCTTAGTTCTCGGGAACTGTTCTCTTACTGGATGGTTGACCCTTCTTTCCTCTCTTTGTGGTCAGATCAGGGTCCCTGAAAATAAAATTCTAGACTCTGATAAACCCTGGATCCATCCATTTCTGATATCTCATAAACTTTGTCTTCTGACTCTCATGTGATTCTGTAAGGACCAAGCCATCTGGACTCCAATCGTTTAGTCCATTGAGTCTCAAAAGAACTATCGAACAGAATGACAACTTCACCAACTTTCAGTTTCTCTTTTCTTATATATTTTTTCTTGTTCCATCTTTCTTGATCAAATATCATGTTGGATGTCATTCTCTCTACAACATCCATTATTGCTTGATCAACTTCTGATATTTGTCTCATTCTGATCTGAAGTAACTCTGAAATAGTCTTTGTCACTCTCTTGACTTGACCACGTCTTGACTATGTTCTCAATAGGCAATGTTGCATATCGACCATACCACAGAGTAAATGGAGCATAGTCAGTATTCCTCTTGACAGTTATATTGTCAGGATAAACAACAACTCTTAATACTTTTGGCCAATTACTGAGATTTCTTTCACACCACTTGGCCAATGAATCTTTCAAGGTCCTGTGACCTCTCTCGACTGGCGCATTCGCTTGAGGATGGTAAGTAGTCACATATCGAATTCTGACACCAAATCTGAGAGTGGTTCTTCTTACAAGCTCATTTCTGAACTCTGGTCCTCTGCCTGAGACAAACTCTCTGATGAAAGGATACCTGAGATAGACTTCCTCTATCTAGTCAGCCACTTGCGTGGTTGTCTTTCTTTTCAGAGCGTTTGCCTCAACATAGCGAGATAAATTATCTCTCATGTTCGATATATATCTCATCCCGCCCTTGCCTAATGGCATGGTGATAAGACCTAAATGAACTCGACTTCTTGGCTCCACCAGAATAGTGGGAAATAAAGGTTCAATCATTCTTGTAGTAGACCTCTTCTGACATAACACACATGATTTACAAAATCTGAAAATCATGTCTCTCATGCCGGGCCAAAAATAGAGTTTGACAGTTTTAGAGTAGGTTGCCTCAGCAGTTCTGTGGCCACCTGCAACCCCTTCATGTTGAGCAACAATTATCTCTAACTGTCTCTCTTTACCACAAACCACTCTTAATGAAGGCAATCCTCCTTTACCATCCACAAAGAGGTGTCCTCTTTTTAATCTGAATTTTTTCCTTGAGTTTTTACAATAATATTCCTTTAGCTGTTCTTTTTTCATCCTCGTACCAAACTCCTGATAACTTCCATCGTATTCTTAAGAAGTGAAAAATATATTTTCCTTCTTCTTTTCACCTTCTTCTTCTTCCTTTGAACCAGAGTTTTCCCCCATTTGATGAGCTGCCACAGCTGCTGCAATAACTCTAGTATACCAATCATTTGGCTCATCCTCTTCTTTTTTCCCAAGAATCGACTCATAAACATAGACATTAGGGATCTCTCCCCAGTTGTCTCTCTCTTCAGGCCACAAACTCCACTTATAGGAGCGTGGTACTTCATAATCTTCATCATCCTTTTCATTCAGAAAATTATCAACATAGGCTGATTCTTCAGTCGTCCCGTTTACATCTTCTTCTTCATTTTTTCTCCATTCAATCCCGCTCAGGCCATCTGCTCTGTTCTTTTCAGTAGGAATTTTTTCCAACTTAAAATCAAAAGTCCAGATGAAGGCAATCCACGTGCTGACTGTTGGATCTACTTGTTGGTGCTTCTTAATAGCACCAATCATAGCAGACGCATCAGTCCTCAAGATGAATCTCCTCCCTAGTACATAGTGCCTGAAGCACCTGAGGCTATGGATGATTGTCAGCATCTCTTTTCTGAATTGGGTATAACCTCTTTCTGTAGAGTTAAGAGTCCTGCTCTCAAATATCAGAAGCCTCTCTTTCTCATTTTCATCTTTCTGAATGAGCACACCACCCAGAGCAACTGGTCCTCCATCGGCCTCAATGATGAAAGGTCTCTCTTCCTCATCATCATAAAAAGACACTCCCAGCGCTATGCCCCCATCTTTTAATTTCTCCTGTTGAGTTTCTGCAACGGCTTACCATCTCCCTCAGAGGCTCTGCAAGGGTAGCAAAATGAGGAATAAAAATCCTCCAGAATCCACAAACACCCAAGAAGCTTCTGACGTCTGTCACTCTCTTGAGTGGTAGAGGCCAGTTTAAAATTTTATCTATCTTTTTGGGGTCAGGACTCTTACCCGTGGAGAAACATCTGAAACCCAAGATGATTACTTCTTGCTGAAAGAGAAGGGACTTTAGTCCACTGGCAGTCAGGTTATATTTCTGAAGCCTCTCTAGGACCGTCTTCACTCCTTCAGCGTGTTCCCAGGCAAGCTTTCTGACTCCGCCTGCGACCAAAGTCTCATCCCTTACCAGGGGTCCTATCGCGAGATTGTCATCAATATAGGGGTTGGTTACTTCAGGAGAAATATCTTGCATGACTTGGATCATATCCCTTTGAACCACCGCCACACCATTAGTCCAACCCTGAGGTACCACACACATCTGAACGAGCACTCTTGGCGTGTGCATGGAGGTTATTGGCCGGCTAGTGGGATCAATGGGAAACTAATCACAGCCAAAATATAAATCAACTAAAGAATAAACGCATCGACCAACAGAAGATTCAAAGAGGAGATCAACATTAGGAAGACTACCTGCATCACGTACCGTCACAGAGTTGAGCTTCTGAAGATTCTGCATCCATCTCAATCCAACCCTGGTTTCCAAAAGCAAAGCCAGTGGTTAGTATACGGTCCATCAGCAGGTTCAGCAACGTTAGAAGAAACTTTCTTGTCAAGATATTTTACAACCTTTGCTTCTTCTTTCAAGGCATACTTGGTCAGCCTATCATTCCGTGGAACATGATCAACTGTCCAAAATTTGGCCATCTTTATCATATCCACGTCCAAACGTCCTCTCTCTTCATCATTAAAGGAGAATGCACCAGAGAATTCCTGACACATTTTGAAGATATATTATTTCTCTTTAAGCAGGATAAACTGATCCGAGTCTATCTTCATTGTGTCAAATCTCTCTTTGGTGACCCTATTCCCCAATTTTGCAGACTCTCTTAGTGCCTGCATAGCACGGCGAACATGTTAGCGCCCCTTCATGTTCGCGCGAACAGCTCCCGAACATGTTCGGGCGAACATAATTTGTTTTCGTAAAAAAAAAAAATCGATTTTTTATTTTTAACTCATGATTGGCTACGAATTTGAACATGACTCCAAGGCAAAAATTGCTTGTATTGTTATTTTACGTGACATATATGGTTTTTAGATTTTTCTGAGAACGTTTTTTTGTTTTTAATAAATATTTTTTATGTTCGCGTTCGGAGGGTTTTGGGCGCTGATTCGCGTTCGGGCGAACATGTTCGCGTTCGTCTCTGAACGCGAACACGGTGCTATGTAGCTTAATGCTTTAATAATTTTTCTCTCTTTTTTCAATGCTTCATCATAATCATTTTCTATTAGGACTGCCACCGGGTTTTTCTACACCCCTTTAGGCTTGTATTTTCTCTTTGATCCAGTGACTATTTTCCTAAAAAAAAATGAGTCGATGCAAATTTTAATTTCATCTTTCCTCCCTTAACAATCTCTACAACTTTTTTAAACGCTTCAATTTGTCCGTTTTCATCTTTGAGCTTACCAAAGACTTTTATCATTTTCGAAACTTGATTAATATCTACTGAAATTTCTTCTTTAACCTCTTGTTTGCCTTCTTCCCTTAGTCTCCTAATCCTTTCAGTAGACTCTTCTTTTTTTATTGAATTAGCAGATAACTGGTGCTTGAAATCATTTTTAGTGCAGACCATAAAGGTCTGTTCCTGAGCAGTCTCCGGATCTTGTAGGCCGATCTAGGACGACCTCTCATAACTGAAAAATTGGACTGCCTCCATTCTATGCAAGAATTGACTGCCAAAGATACAATCGTGGTCCAATTCTGACACTACAAAACCCAGTAATTCAACTGACATGGTTCTAACTCTGGTAGGCAGATTGTCAATAAATCCAACCATAAAAAGTTCTCCTGCAATATCACTCAGTATGTTTTGTGCAGGTCTATCAATAGATAAGTCACAAACCTCCATTGTTCTCTGAGAAAGAAGTATCATCTCTGCCCTAGAGTCCACTAAGGCTTGAATCTTCACTTGATTAATATAAATAGTAAGGTGTCCACATCTCATGGTTGCGAATCTCATCTTGCAACCTGAAAGTGATTTGTTTACCTTACTGGAAAAAATTGATCCCAAGTAATTAACTTCTAATTTCTTCTTTTCAATCAGCGTCTTTAGTTCCTCTCCCAGCTTAGGTGCTAGAGTCATTGTTTTCTTGAAGGACAGGGTCACTTCTGTCTCTTCCAACATTTTAGTAATCACATCAGTAATCACTGTCACGTCTTCCAAATCATTCTTGAGAATAAATTTCATCTTCCTTCCTTGCTCATTCTTCTTATGCGGAAGTTCTGCTTCTGGATCATCAAGAATATTAATCAGAGACTCCTTAGCTTTCCTTCTTTTCTTTTCCTCTATCATTCGGGGCGTCAAGCGTGCCTGAAGGTTTTTCACTTCACCAAGCACGACACTAGGTTCCATGACGAGTTCTGGAGGTAGATCGCCATCAAATGACGTCATGTTGCCCAGAAAGCAAGCCGTTTTATAAGAAGGAGATTCTACTAATTTAGAAGGGTTCTGATAAGTAAAATTTCCCTCTAATGAAGGCTCACTTGTAGAAGCCTCGTCAGACATATCCTTTATCAACGTTAAGGATTGCAGAGACAACTCAATCGCAGTATGAGGGTCACTTGTTTCTTGCACAAGCTCGTTAGGCAACTCATCAATAAAAAAATGAACATTCACATTAACCTTTCTCTTCTTCTTCTTCTTCATTTTTTCATCATGTTTAAGAGCGAGGAGCCTCATACGTCTTAGATGCCTGTGTCCAACTTGTTCCTTGAACCATCACATACATGACCCATAACATCTTTCTTTGCCACCCCACTCTTCACATCCTCCTGAAGAGGCCTTCAATAGGTGAAAGTATGACCTCCTTCACCACAATGATAGCAGACAAAACTCTTCTTAGGACTGTCATCAAACTTCCTTCTTTCTCTGTTTCCTCTGTCACCATTCCCCCCATTCTTTCTGGATCTAGAAGAATCTCCCTTCTTACCATAGCCTTCATCATCATCATCACCATCCTCCTCTTCACTTTCAGTTTTTTTTTTTCCTCAGTCATCCACAACATGGTTTGCAGACATATAATTAGCCATCACTCTTTGAATAATATTTTCAGCACTCAGATTGTTCCCTCTGTTCACACCATTCTCAGTCTCCCAGTCCTTGGCCAGTGTACTGATCTGATGCAGTGATCATTTCTTATGAGAAACTATGGGTAGAGTTTTAACAATTGCAACAATTTCATCCCATCTGAGAGGATAGCGTTGAGCCTGATTGAGAACTGTCTGTCTTTCAGCGTCAGTAAAATTTGTCAAAAATATATGGAATCTCTGAGCTTCGTCCAAATATGGGATTCTTCTTGCTGTTCGGATGAAGGTTTGAAGAAAAACATTGAAAGTATGATACTTAGCTGTTCTGATGTTGAGTAAATCCTTAGTTGTAGTTGAAACTGAGTCTTTCTCAAATTCTTTTTTCATTCTCTTTTTGACATTTTCCCATGTACTGACACCTTCAATCAATTCCTGAACTGTCAATCTTGAGTCAGTATCACAGTAGGATAGGAGGTGCTTAAGTCGTTGTTTATCTGTCCAACCATAACTGAGCCCAAATAATTCATACTCATCCAATAAATCATTTACTTGAGGTCCTCTGAAACAGGGAATTCTCTCATCTGGCCTCTTTGCTCTTGCAATGTCTGATCCTCCTTTGATTGTGTCGACTCTCTCGACCGATTTCCGTATAACCCCCACCAAGGCCTCTTCATTGGTCCCTGCAGATGAGCTAGGTCTCCAACGACCAGCCATCTTGACCATAGACTTTCCCGGATACTCTCTTCTCTCTTTCTGTCACTTTTATCCTCTATTTTTCTTATTTTTCAATCTCTCACTCTTCTCGCAAGAGATACAGGCTCGTTTCTGTCTTCTCTTGTTTGCTCTACCCCTTGAGAATTTTGTACATAAAGAGTATATGCAATAATAGACTAGGTAGTGATCAAAGAAAAATCAATATTTCTCAGCCTTCCAATGTAATCTTCAATCAACTCTCTTTCATCATCCCTACTCAATCTTCTATTATACCGTTTTAAAATACCCCGAATCATAAAATATCGAGTCACGTTTATAATCTTATAATTAAATTACATTGCTTACAACCCGTTGCTGATCCTCCTGGCAAGAGAGACTCATTCCCTGGAAGAATGATAAGATATTATTTCAGTAGCCCCTACTTTCACTACCTTCAGCAGGTAGCTAATCTCAGTCTGGTCAGTGACAACTCTCAGGGCAGAATCTCTCATCTGATCAAGAAAGGGTTGCAAAAATTCAGAGGTTTCTGTCAGAGGTCCGAAAAGTCCTTTCTATCTTGATTATTCTTCCGTCCAATACAACCCCAAATGTTAACTGTTCAACGAAACATGGCATCGTTAACCATCAAAGGAAACATCTGAAAGATAGATCGCAGGCTGGACATAATCAAGGATTTCAAACCTTTGCTCAAAGGTTATCAAAAGTAGGGATTTTATCAACACAATATAATGTTTTTCTCTTGCCCTATCAACCTCAGCAATAGCCTCTAGTAGAGGCATCCAATCTCTTCTGTCTTCAAATTCGTCAACAATTGAGAACTTAGGGAGCCTTTCAAATTCTCTTACGCTCACTCCCCATGTTACTTTCCTTCTTAGCTTCTCTAACCATTCTTTTGTCTGCTCAAGACTGACATACGCCCCTTTTAAATACTTCAAGTAGTCAACTTCCTCCTCTAGACAGGTAGAGGAGTAAACCCCCATATCCAAACTGTAAGAGTTCAGGAATTTCACTACAAGAATATGAAATATTATATGTCATTTCCCACAAGTCTCACGTCTCAGGATTACAAAGGGTCTATCATACCCTGTCACCTCACAAAGTTTACCTCTCACAGTAATTATCCTGAGTATTGAGAGTATTCTTCTTGGATTCTCTTCACTTTCCATACAAGACCTATCATGGATGACCAATTGTGTCTTGAGAATGTAAGTCCCTCAACAGGTGGTGATCGTATTCCAACAAAAGGTCTGACATAGGTACTGAAGGAGAAATTATCTCCCTCTAGCTATAACCTTCTTTTCTCATCATGCACAAGGTCCGACGCTCGTTGCTAACACATACCTTTCCTACACTCTTCAAATTTTTGTTTCGGTACATAAATCCCAATATCATACTCATCAGGATCAATAAAATAGTAGGTAAGAACATATAGACTGTCTTGTTCTTGCCCTGGTTTTCTTATGGCCTCGTACCTCACGACCTCATAGGAAATTACGACTCTACTCGTTATAGAATTGAAGGAGTTTAGCAGTTTATCTGACTCAGCCTTACTCAACCCTCCATAGCCTCTTATCAGTCTAAGTCAGAGTTTCTCTATTGAGGGTACATAACGTTGGTTCATTTGACTCTTTGGTCTCGTTTCACCTTCAGAGCAAACTCAACCACCGCAAACCAATTTTCTCTTGACAAATTAATATCGGGCAAGGGAGGAGCTAAAAATCCCTCAAAGAAAGTAAATCGAGTAGATCCAGTGAAGCATTTGTTTTCCCTCTCAAGTCTCTCTTTATCTCTCAGTACAACCTCTTCAGCAAATCTCCAACATCTTCCATACACCACTTCAATACTTCTTTCCTTTGGAACATAAATCCTCACATCGTATGTATCTAGGTCTATAAAATAAAATGTCAGTACATATAATCGCTTCTGCTCCCATCCACTCTCAACCATCTCATACCTGACAGCCTCATATGAGAACACCTCTCTCTTACTCAGAATATTCAGTGACCTGAGGAGACACCTGACCTTCTCTTGACTTGGGCCTGAACCTCTGTCAAATTTCAACCTTCTCTGTACGATTTCCTCTACTGAAACCTCTTTGGTTATTTTTTCCCACGTCAGTACCATGCTAATAATTGGCAACCAGTTAGTCCCATCACAAGAGCTGTCAGGTATAGGAGGGATTGGAACAGTCTCATACGTTACTAGCATTACACCCCATTCCACTCTCTTCTTCTGCTTGATTAGGTCTACTTTCTCATCATAAAGAGATTGGATTGCAATTCCCCATAGCCAGTTAAAGGTCTCACCTTCTTCACAGTCTCCCTTCTTGACATAAGGACGGATATCATAGATATCTCCCTCCAAGAAGCGAGCCAGCACTACGCTAATGGTCGAATTGCCAGAACGGTAGACCCAACAATGCTCATATTGATAGGGGAATATCCCTTTGAAAGTCACTTTCAAGAGCTCTTTCAATGCATAAGAAGTTAGCATTTTTAATGAAGTCTCCAATCTCTTGATTCTTTCTTTCCTTTCTCAATGTTTCAAGGACATCATAGGCTCATGAGGCATACCTGAGATCAAGCCTGGTTCTCTCCAGTAAGTAATATCAGTCTCCTTCTCCAGTCGAGTGTGGTGCCTTACACAAGGAAAAATAAGACTCAGTTAGCAACTAGGCTTTCTCAGGAGAGTAATAACTCAAAAAAAAGTTGCAAAATTAGTTTGGAAAAATTCAGAATTTGTCAACAATTCTCAAGGCCTAATCAAACCTAAAAACTGTTTGCTGACCCAGGCTCGTTCCGGACACGAAAATTTTTCATGTCCCCGACAACGACGCCATTTTTGTTGCACTTTTTCTAGTCGGGTCTCTTCGGGCGACCAGAAAGTCAACAGGCTGTTACTCAGGATTTTATAGGTTATTTGCAATAAATAAGATAAATTTAATAAAGCAAATCCCTTCCTATTGTGTGCATCCGGCCTCGAGCGAGACCCTTCAATTGCAGTCTTCGGCGGTCCCCGGTCTTAGGAATCTTGAAGATCATGAAAATAATAATCATAAAATTATGGTGTATCATGCATGCATCTGAAAAATTATGGTGTATCATGCATGCATCAATTTTTCAGTTTACTTATTTTGAGAACTGTGACAGAATCATCCACAAATGCAGTCCTCAAGCAAAAACAATACAAGAAACAAGACCAACTGACTCGAGCAATGACAAAAGCAAAGTCAGATGAGGGAAGAATGAGAACTCATTATATCCCCAGAAAGTACACATGTAGGGAGAGCATAGCCAACACTAATCTCGAGTCCTCACTCATCCCTCTAGGTCACGCTCACAATCTCTCATTTAGTTATTTGTTCTTTGTGCTTTCGGCCATGTCTCCGTACTTTCTGAGATCGTGGTCTCTGTACGTAGAGTCACATGAAACCTCCTAGTTCTGAGCACTTTCATCCAAGGTACATGACCCGAGAGTCAATCATGGAGCAAAACTCTTCCCATAGTGCAGGTAAATAGGGTCTGAAGAAGATTCCCCGTCTCAGATGCTCGAAGTCTGAAGGATCTGTCAAAGCCTGATAGTCAATCTGTGTTGGCGATATGTACCTCTTTGCCAAGTCTATCAAGTCACCCCAGCAAGAACCATCTGTGAGAATGAAAAGGTACGGGAGGCTTGGGATGGTCGGCGTAGAGCTTTGGTCCGAAGCTGCGAATCGGTTTGACACCACCTCCATGAAGTTCCTTCTCTCTCTCTCTCTCTCTTCAAGATACCTGGTCGCTGCAATCCAGACTTAGTCAAAGAGCTCATGAGCTTCCTTACCCCTCTTTACATAGGGTCTCAAGTTATAGATAGTGTCGTCTGCGAAACTGGTGAGGATAACGAAGATTGACAGATCTCCCCGCCTGAAGCCCACTGCACTAATATATCGGTACTGGAAGGCCTCCTTCAGCAAAATCTGATTGAGGCGAGTCAGGATGGCCCCTGGGATTGGAAAGGACTGAACAATACTCATATGGCGAGTTGAATGTTGGAATTGATCATTGCGTCTTCGGGTAATGATTGACTGTTGGCTGACAGTGATTCCTGACGCAAGTAGAATAATTTAATGTTGATTGACGGATGGTTGGATGCTGCTCGAATAGTGTTTGAAAGTTGTTGATGATTAAATACAAGGATCCCGATTTACCGAGTTCTGACCTCTTAGAGTCGCAAACACCGAGAGCATTGCTGTTTGTTGGAGGTATAGATGACTGTCACTTGAAGAACAACCGGTTACGGGTTCGTTGGCTGTGATCGTTTGATACCAGGCATAAGACCTGTTGAATTGCTTTGTTGACGAAATACCTGAAAACTGGAGTAGACAGTCCACTTCACCCGAGTTTGGCCTTGGCCTGCTCAACAGTCTCTACAAGTGAGTAGGTACTGTGTAGCTTACCGTTGTGACTGTAGAAGTAAGTCACGTATTCTATGAACCTTTCTCTCGTGACCATCTGAACTGCTTGTTCTCGTTGATACTGCCTATGAGATTCCGTATCTTGACATGCCTCATCCTCCCATCTCTCTACTCCGTCTCGGTAGTTGGTATAGGACATCACCAGAGTATCACGGTTGTACATTTTTCTCAAGGAAAGAAACGAAAACCCTGCTAATCGTAGTATTGGTGTAAGATAGAAGAGCTCGTTAGGTTCTGACCATTTGTTGCAGTTAAACGCTGCTAAGATTCTCCAGCTGGCTGATTACCTATTGCATGTTCTCAACCAATAAGAACGAGGACTACATAGTTCCAATTTACTTACTATATGTGCTTTCCAAATCATTGACTTTGCTTCACTCTGCTTGTATGCAGCACGGAGGCGGGGTTGTTACTCGCACGCAGAAGCTCTCCTGTCTACTCATCCTCTTTCGTCCTACC
>BFEA01000180.1:2607001-2630067 GCA_003427395.1 Chara braunii
GAGAGAGAGAGAGAGAGAGAGAGAGAGAGAGAGAGAGAGAGAGAGAGAGAGAGAGAGAGAGAGATTGGCCAAGGTGCATGGGCACGTACGAGACGGGGACGACGACAAGGAGGCAGTCGTCGGGGGTAGTAGATATGTCTTCCTGTTTATTTCGATCTTTCTCATGGTTCGGTGCGTGGTTCGCAGTCGTTTTCTTTGTTTTTCATATGTACTTTGGTTTCGCAGTTCTTTCGTATGTTTTTTTCCGCCTTCCCAGGACTCATGCGTAGTGGTAGCCTTACACGGGTCGTGGGGTAGTGGCAGTGCAGGCGTGGTAGGGTTTTTTATGTCTTCCATTTTGTGAGACACATGTATACTAGTGACAGCTGTACTGTTCTATTTTTTGCCAGAGGATGACGTTTGTACATATGGAGAGTATGTTCTTTCTTATGTAGGCAGATATGACTTGTAGGAGGAGAAGATGTTCGATGAAACATTTGTACTTTGGTTTCCATATTTTTTATGTACGTTTTTTTTTTAGTCTTTCTAGGACTCGTGTGTAATGGTAGCCTTAGACGGTACGTGTGGTAGCGGAGGTTCTTTGTGGTAGGGTTTTTATGTCTTCGCTTTTGAAATACATATGTATACTAGTAACAACTAATGTGTGCAATTTTTTTGCTAGAGGATGACGTTCGTACTTATGGAGAGTATTTACTTTTTTATGTAGGTGGATAAGACTCATAGGAGGAGTTCATCGACGAAACATTTGTACTTCCGAGGATATGAGTCATATATCACATATTGTTCGACTCGTGCAATAGTTGTATTGCTTTTCCCCGCTCGTTCTATGATTGTGTTGTATGAGTTCAAAACTCACATGATCTCGGATGTACATATTTGTTTCATGTTTCCTATTGATTGTAAGTTATGTTTGTGTTTTTGGCAACACGGTGTGTTTTATTGCATGCATGATATCACAGTTTCATTGTACATAATGCATCGTTTCGTAATGTGTGAAATGTAACACTTGCGTCTCTATACCCTATTGCATATGTTTTGAAGCCATCAGTTCATGTTAACGGAAATACGCTATCAAAAATGTCCCAATTTGTTGTACTTTGCTGACTTTTGTTGACTTCTCTACAATTGTACAGAGTCGAGATGCACGAAACCACCCCATGATTATGTGGAACAGATAGAACGGACAGTCGGCCTCACCCCCAACCACCACCAACCACAATCACAAGCCTTCAAAGCACTGCAAACCTCGCAGACCAAACAACCCGAAATGCCTGCAAACGAAAACGACACCCTACGCCCCCCAAGGGCCCCGACAACCCACGAATATCGAACCCCAAACCATTTGTCATGCAAAAGACAGGAAAAACCTCCTTAACAATGAGCCGCTCTTCCACCCCCCTTTCCCCCCCCCCCAACATGACCAATGAAAAGTTTTTTTTTGGGGGGAAACTACACGGGAGTCACAAAAACGAGTTGTAATTGCATTGCAGGCCAATATACTGTTTCCAATTGCATCCACGTCATAATACAGTTTTCCCTCCGCGTACGGTGCCAATCGTCGCAATTGCAAACCATATCTTGGCCCAGGGTGCAATCATAACTCGTTTTTGTGACTGTACTGAAGTTACCCTTTGTTTTGTTTTTTTTGCCCAACAAGTACCTTACCACGTATCACACACCCCCGCTTTCGGAATGTACAAAAATGGGGGGTTGGAGGTGGGGGTTGGGTATTTTTTTTTCTCACCCTGAAAGGCGAACAAAATCCTACTCCCCCCAGGCCTATGTAGCACTGTGTTCGCGTTCAGAGGCGAACACGAACATGTTCGCCCGAATGCGAACAAGCGCCCAAAACCCTCTGAACGCGAACATAAAAAATATTAAAAATAACAATACAAGCAACGTTTGCCTTGGAGTGATGTTCAAATTCATAACCAGTCATGAGTTAAAAATAAAAAACCAAAAACAATTTCTTTTTTTTCTCTTTTTACGAAAAAAAATTATATTCGCCCGAACATGTTCGCGAGCTGTTCGCAGGAACGCGCGAACACGTTTGCGTGCACATGAAGGGGCGCGAACACGTTCGCTGTGCTATGCAGCCCGAGGCCATGAGCCCTGAAATGACACCCTGCCCCCCCCTGAGGCCCCAACAACCCAACAATTTCGAACCACACAAACCCCCCCCCCCCCCCCCCCCCCCCCCCCCCCCCCCCCCCCCCCCCCCCCCCCCCCCCCCACCCACCCACCCACATAGCATGCATTACCCTAACCCTTCTTTAAAAAAATCCACACAATTGGGTGGTTTTGTGGGGGGTGGTGATGGGTGTTGTAGTTGGTATTATAGTTTTCACCCTTAAACGGCAACCAAATCCTAAATCCCCCCCCAAGGGCCTGCACCAGAAAATGACACCCTACGCCCCCCCCCCCCCCCCAAACAGGCCCCAACAACCCGCCAATCTCTCACCCCACAACATTTGTCACCCCAACACGCGACAAAACCCCTAAAGAAATAAACCCCTCCCCACCCCCCCGACCACCGCCGGATTTTTTTTTTTTTTTTTCGCGGACACGTACCTTACAACGTGTCACGCACCTCCACTTAATTTTCGAAACGGGGCGGGGGGTATTTTTTTTTCACTCTCACAGGGGATCGAAATTGACCCCCCCAGAAAATCAATATGTTTCGTTTTTTTTAGTTCGTGGGCCTAGGTTCGCTTATGCGCCGCCTACTCCCGTTTTCAAAATTTTGAACCGACCTCCCTCTCGGCCGCCACGACGCCGCGCGTCCGCGCGGCCGCGGACTTGTCCGCCGCCGAGGGGGATTCGTAACCTGCAGGTTATCAGTTGTTCGGGCAGTCGTTCGCGATGCTGAAATGCAACTGGGGCGAGTCCGGTGGGCCTTCTTGTTGGATCTGGATCTGTTTTGAGCAGAGTTTCGCACTCCACAAACATAATTCCCCTCCAGTTCCCGCAGGTTATCAGTTGTTCGGCCAGTTGTTCGCGATGCTCAAACGAAACTGGGGCGAGTTTGGTGGGTCTTGTACTGGGGGCTGGGGGTCAGAGAGGCGGAGTCTGGCGGTCACAGGTCGTTATTCGTCTATGATATTGCCCGACGAATTCATCAAGTTCGCCGGCATCCGAACTTCGCATGAAGGCTGAAAACGGATGTGAAGAAGTGCAAAAGTTATGAGAATAAGACAAAAGGAGTAAGAATAAGACAAAAGGAGTGAGAATAAGACAAAAGGAGCGAGAATAAGGCAAAAGTTGTTTGTATTACTATTTTACATAACTGACATAATATATATATTTTTTATATTTTTTTTTATTTTTTTTTTATGTTTGCGTTCGAAGAGTTTCGGCGGTCGTTCGCGTTCGCTCCCGAACGTTCGGGTTCGATCACCGAACCCGAACACGATGCTACACAGGTGACGTTGATGTTGGGGTTGATTCTGCTTCTGACGGTTTTGCATTTGGGGGACCATTTGACGACCCGCAAAGCTCTTTCTCGAGATCGGGACGTAGTTCACAGCGTGGTTACAGGGGTCGCGGTCTCCCCCGTAGTGAAGGTCGCCCTGCTTCCACGCTTACGAGTGGGCAGGTTTGGTTCAATTGCGGGGATGGTGTCGACCAGTGTGGTCCTGGCCCAGATCGTTATGCTGTTTTGGATACGATGAGGTTGTGGAATGCACCTGATAGGCCAGACGTCGTTTTCTTGGAGCCGGCGAAGTTGCTTCATCTGCTAGGCCAGGATGGGGAGATACATCCGTGACCCCATAAGCACAGTCAAAACGCATCCCCCCTTCCCCCCAAAAAAAACAAACACGTCATAGGTAAGATCTCTGTTGGCGCCTTGGCCGGCCTGTTTCCCAGTTTCCTTGTCATGAGCCTCTTGCAACCACTGTTCCACCGGATCTCGACTTAGAAATCTGACCAGCTGTTGTCCTGGAAATGACCCTTTCACCCTGGTCCCATCCAAATCTTCCAATTCAAACGTGTTCATCCCCAGCCTCTTGGTGACCCGGTAGGGGCCCTTGAACCTTCTTCCCAGTTGTCCTGACCAAGTGCTCTCTAGTGTCGAATTTCTGACTAGGACCATTTCCCCCACTTGTAGTGGTTCTTTCCTGATGTTCTTCAGTTAATCCCACCTTGCCTTGTCTTCCATCCTGCTATCCAGAACCCTGCTCACTATTTCTTCCATTGCCTCCTCATTTTGAACAATCTGCTGACATTGAGCCTCGATTGACTGTTCCGTCATCAAGTGCGGGTCATCATCGAGCCTATTCCAAGTTGGTACTAGGGTTTCTACTAGGAAGTCGATTTCCCTCCCAGACCATAACTTGGTTGGAATACATCCTGTGGTTCTCTTTGGAGTCCTGTTTTCTGCGAAAACGACCTGCTTGAGATACTTAGGCCAATTTCCCAGATCATCTGTTGCTAACTTCGCAATTGTGTTTTTCAAGGTCCGGTGTCCTCTCTCCACGGGCGCTTTAGCCTCTGGGTGGTATGGCTCAATTAACTTGATGGGCACCCCAAGCCTTTTGCAGATGCTCAACACGTCTTGGTTCACGAACTCTGTCTCATTATCAACTATGAATCATTTGATGAATGGGCGTTTTAGGTAAAAGTCCTCGATCAAGTCTTCCACTGCCAGTCCGGTTTTCTTCTTAAGAGCTACTGCCTCCACAAACCCACTAAGATTATCTCTAGTGTCAAGTATGTACCTGTATCCTTTCGTAGATACAGACATGACCACGAGATCGAGATGAACCAGGTGTCCTGGTCCTAGCACTCGCGTGGGACTCAAAGACGCAAAAACCCGAGTCGTACTTGCTCTTGACAGACTAAGCAGGCCTAGCAATACGTGGCAACCATACTCCCCATTCCCGACCAAAAGTAGAGTGGCGCTATTTTCGCTAGGGTCCCTTTCAAGGAGCGATGTCCCCCTACCAACCCATCATGCATCACCTGAATTATGTTTACTTGCTTTGATCGTCCGCACACAACCCTTCTAGGTATTAGTCCTTCCTCTTTCCTGAATAGGTGCCCATTTCTCAGTACATACTTATCGAACTCCTCCCTTGCCTTGAGGTTGACCTCCTCAACCTCCTTGTTCCCTACCAATAATAGACCGATCTCCTTGAAGATCTCATCGTACATCCGAATGAGGAAGAATTCCTTCCGATCTCGGCGATCCTCCTGTCCATTATGTACTTGGTTTACTAAGTACTGTTGCCGCTTATGTTTCCATGACTCAACCAAACTCATGACTGCTTCCCGTCCTCCTTCTATAGCCATTGCCATTAACTTTTCCTGAGGCCCCACAATGTCACCCCATGAGTCCTCCTCTTCCTTATGGCCGACCCTTGTAACTGCTCCTTCCCTGAGTTCTAGCACTACTGTGGGCAACCTTTTTTCTAACACCTTAATCAATAATTCCCAGGCAGGCTCCACCATCTCGTTGTCTACCACAAGGGTCCCTCCCGCATAGTCGAGGAACGCATCAATTGGTTTCGCTTCCTCTAATCCTTCTGGTGTAATGCAAACCCTATTCAGGCCATCGACCCTATTCCTAAGACCGGCTATGCGCTCGATCTTGTAATCAAACTGTCAAATAAACCCTACCCATCTTCCCACAGTAGAGTCTACAGGCTTGTAGTTCTTCAATGGCCCTGTGACGTTTGTCGGATCGTTCCTCCAGATGAACCTCCTTCCGAAGAGGTAGGCTTGAAAGGTCTTAAGACAGTGGAGAACGACCAATACCTCCTTCTTGAATTGAGAATAACGTTGCTCGGTTGAGTTTAACGTCCTACTCTCAAATCTGATTGGTCGTTCTCTCTTTGGATCATGTTGAGTTTAACGTCCTACTTTCAAATCTGATTGGTCGTTTTCTCCTTGGATCAGGACTCCTCCCACAGCTTGTGGTCCCCCATCAGTTTCGAGTACAAACAACCACCCTACCTCATCATTAAAGCATGGAGCGGCAAGTGTGACCTTCTCAAACGTCAATACGTCTTTCAAGGTTTGGATGGCGACTTCTCGTTCCTCCGTCCAGTCCTATGTACCCTCTTCGCGAATCATGGCCCGAATGGGCTCTGCTATTTTAGAGAAGCCTTTGATGAAAATTCTCAAGAACCCTGCAACCCTTAGGAAGGCCCTCACCTCCGTTGTGGTTCGCAGGGGTGTCAGCCATTGAGAGATTTTGTCAGTCTTGGCTGGATCGGGCTTCCTCCTATATGATCCGCAATGAAACCCCAAGATGGTCACTTCCGCAACTGTCGGGATACTCTTGGGGTCACTGGCAGTGATGTTGTATACGAGGAACCTGCGGAAAAGCTCTTTAATATCGTGCAAGTGGTCTCACACAAATCTTCGTATGTCAGGCTGAATTTTCGTTTCATCCTTGTCCCGTGCGCATTTGATCAGATTATCATCAATATAAGTTTCGCATTTTGCAGGGAACATGTCTCCCGCAACTACGAGCATTCTCCTTTGCGCTTCTGCCACTGCATTGGTGAAGCCCATATGAGTCACTTGCATTTGTAGTTGGCCTTCTGGGGTATGCATGGCCGTGTAGGGTCTATCCCAGGCGTCCAACGGGAGCTGATTGCATCCAGAATAGAGGTCTACCAACGAGTAAATGCTTCGTCTGGTGTGGGATTCTGCTAGCAGGTTCGTTTGAGGCAGCGACCCCGCGTCCGGGAAGGTGACTGCATTTAGTTTCTGCAGATCCTAGATCCATCTAAGCGACTTGTTAAGCTTCCGGAACACAAAGCGCTGTCGGTGGGCAAGCTGAAAATCCACATTGGAAGCCACCACACTGATGCATTGGTAGACGGGGGGGCTGAAGTCACGCTAATTAGGAGGGATTTTGCAAAGATTACAGGATGTCCAATAAGCAAGGAGACAACTGGAAGCATACATGGGCAGGTGGGGAAATCCCTTTCTCCGGGTATGTTACTAAGTGTGCAGTTAAGGCCGGGGTTAGGGAGTCCATTTGGTTGTTCCAACGGATGACTGTCATGGACGAAATGGACCACGACATAATCCTTGGGAGACCTTGGTGCACAAATGTGAAGACGATAGTGATGCACCTGCATGATGGGACGTATATGGTAGACATAGAAGATCCGGTGACGGAACGTGGAGAGTTGCTCCGTCTCATCGAGACAGGGGTGACACACCAAAAAGGAAACTAGCAACATCATGATGGTCACCATCGTTCGAGGAAAGTGCCAGAAAGGGGGCCTTCGCACAAATGGAGGGAATGAGAGAAATGGTAGAAATTATGATCGAGGAAGCTTTCAGTAGAAGATAATGGGTCAAGATGGGATTACCGCAAAAAAAGCGGAGGCAGGAGGACGATGCCCTGGGTGTTATGGTAATAGAGAAAGAGATAGAGGTCGAATTGGGAGCCAGCTTGCCAAGAGCGAAGGAGGCTCGAGATGAGGAGTCTGGGATAACGCTTGAAGTCTCCGACTTACTGCACCTCGTCAAAGCGATTAGGTACCATAAGGTAGGCGCGCAACTCGCCAAGTTTGAAGGAGAGGTTCGAAAAGGCTACTGCCTGAATGGGAAATTGATCAGTATCCAGCCTCGGATCGCCGAAGCACCCCGGACGATTCCGGCTGTTCATTTTTTAGGAGAAAGATCTCGGAAGGAAGTGTTCACAAGTACAAACCAGTAGGAAAGATGGCTAAGGCTGTCTCGATCTTGCTCGAGACAACAAGGGAGGAAGCCATGGAAAAGGAGGAAGAAGTCCTCCGGATGATTAGAGAGAGAAGGGCAACGGAGGGGCACCGAATACCGAATGAAGTAGCAAAGACCATGAAGATAGGGGTGGAGGGATTCCTGACAGAGAAAGAGACGCGCTTGATCAGGGAAGCCTGTCCAGAATTCCACCTAGCATTTGCCTTCAATGACCATTAGAAGAGACGATTAAATGCAAAGTTGTTACCTCCGGTCAGGATCGACACAGTCAAGCATGAATGCTGGACTCGTTCGTGGCAGAACCCACCGCATCGCCATACATGAATCGTTCCGGGTGGCGCCCTCATAACTTCGCCACCTTCACGGTCTGGTAGGCTTAGCCAGATGTCTGTGAAGGCTTTCTCTAGGTTTTTCAGGTCCCTGGAAATCCTTTGGAGGTTAGCGACTTCTCGCGGTGCCTCCTCTTTCTTCTCTTCTTCCTATTGTTCCGGTCCTTCTTCTATCTCTACTCGTCGCCTCGTCAGTAGTTGGCCTTTCAGGAGCCTAGGACTTGCTTGTAGCATGGTTTGAAACGAAACCATCACCATGGTCCCTAACAGCTTGCTAAGGGTGTCATCGATCTCGGACATAGTCAGGATGGGAATCGGATACCGAAAATTTTTCTTGGCTGAGGTTGCTTTGTCACTCGGGACCTCCTCTCAAGGTTTCTCGTAAACCCTCTCTTGTTTTTGTGCCTCCGTTTCTTGTGGCGCTCCCGAGCCATCCCCTGCATCTTCCATAACTGCGTCCTGTACGACCTTCCTTTCTGTTGTTCGCTGCCTGGTGGTCACGTTCACCCTATCTCAGTCGTTATTCTCTAAGATAAAGTTTACATGTGGCCCGCGTCCTCGCGCTTGTTCCCCGACGAGTTTCGTCACAGGCTCGACTTCTAATGTGGCAACTTTAAGGTTGTTAAGTGCAATTATGGCTCGACGCATCCCTCCCGGGGAGTTCCAAATCACTTTCTCGCCTTGGGGCCCTATAATTTATCCTCATAGTGTCCTAGAGCATCTTTTGTGCATGATATCATGGTTAAGCCCTGGACATACATGCACAAAGTGTCCAATCATCGTACAATATTCGCATTGTTCACTGGGCGGGTCTCTTTTGTTGAGCGCTCGGTTAGCTACTCCCACCGAAGCTACAACTTTTTGCGGTGGGAGAGAGGGTCGAGCCACTTGGGTTTGCGTCACTTGGGCTTGCATCACCATTAGCGCGTTTTCCACTCTTTCGATCTTGCCGTCTACTCCGTGGACGCGCTCGTGTAGTCTCTCTATTCCCGTTTTCACCTTATCTCCCGTTTTTCTTGTCAAGTCTATGACCTCTCCCTCCTTCAGCAAAGCCAACGAATCGGTTACAACCATTTTCTTAGCAATGTCTGTTACGGTACTGAAGCCAATGTCCCATGTATTCATAAACTTTCGTGGTTTGTTGGTAAGCTGATTGGATCTTATCTTTGTCAAACTCGGTGAATTGCCTAAGGAAGTACTTACTCATTACACGGTCGGTTACCCTCGGGATTCGCAACGCCACGAAGGTGAATTCTCTCATGAAACCGTTATACGTTGCAAAGTTTTTCCTTTGCACCGCAGCCAGCTCCGTCTCCGTAGCCATCTTCTCGGCTGCCAGGTATTTTCTTATCATTACGCCCTGGGCCTCCTTCCAGGATCCGCTGGTGGTGACGATGGTCATTATGTCCCTTCCTAGGTTAAGTGACACATGCTGCCCTATGTGCTCCATCTTCTCTTTCTCACTTCATCTTAGCAGTGCCGCCAAATTCTCGTAGTCTATCTGAAATTTCGTGATATTTAGTCCATCGAACGTCAGCTTCTTCTTGAGATCGGCCAGGTATCCTAGATTTTTATTTAGCGCACGCATGAGGGAAGACACCATCTTGCTAAGTCCCCCCTCTACGCCTCTTGTTCCGCCGGGGGCGTCGGAGGCTTGTTCTTCCTTACCGACTTCTGGCCCTTCTCCAGCCGTCGTTCCTTCCGGGTCGAACCATCCTAGCACCCTCTCTCTTAAGCTCCAAGTCCTTCGCAACCCCTTGCAATTATGGGTGAGGTCGCTGGTCGACTTGCCCCGCTATCTATAGCAGGTGGGTTGGTAGCCTTTTTTGCCTCCCTTCCCGAAGATTCCGTTCTCTCCTTTCCTTTCTTGATCGGCGTCTCTCTACGTTCTCCGGTCCTACCCTTTCTTCTTTGTATAATATCATCTAGGTTTCCTTGCCTCGGATTTGTTCCCTGCTCTTCGCGCGGCCTTTCTCCGGCGGAGTCCCCGTCACCTTCATTCATCATGTCTTCCATGAGTTTTGCTTTATATTCTGTCGTTTCCTCTCTATTTTGTTTAATTTCTTCCGAGCGTCCGTTAGCCTCACCTTTTTTAACAGCTCGCCTTCCGATGCTTGTGGCGTCGAGCTTTCTTTATCCCTATCCCCCCTAGTCTCATGAGTTCCCCGCTTGCTTCCTCCGGTTTTTCCTGAGCTTTCCCCTGTTGCCGCTTCCTTCCTCCCTTCCTTAGTACCCTCCGGGTTTGTCGACTCTCGATCCCTCCGAGTCACGATCCCCTGGTTCTGTGCTACATCCTTATTTAAGCTTTAACTCCCCTTGCTTCGCAGACTTCCCGCCTCTTCTTCAACTGTCATCCTTCTCTAAACCTGCACATAGGAAAAAAAATTTCCAGGATGGGAGATTGTTCAAAGTTCTTAGGATTTCTCGGTCCTAAGGCTCACTGCCGGTTTCTTTGCCATTTTTAATATTTTTATTTTTTTTATGATGGTCGTAACAGGTCTGCCCTGCTTTTTCGGTTTGTGGGGTATCGCTCGCTTTTCCCGGTGGAAGCCTGCCGCTATGGTCACCGTCTTGACACCACCACGCATCGGCTCTCAGGCGGCGTGTCCATGGCAGGGTATCGCTCGCTTTTCCCTAAGGCTCCAAAGTCCCTCGCACCCCCGCATAACTATTGGTGCGGCCGGCCGATGGCTAACCCTGCTGTCTATGGCTGGCGGGTTTGTAGCTTTTTCCGCTTCCACTCCAGGAGAGTCCCCCCTTTCTTTCCCTCTCTTGTTGGGCGTCCTCCTATGATCATTATCCTTACCCCCCTGCCCTATTCCGCCTTGGCTGGTTCTCTGTTCGTCACACAGTCCTTCCCTCAAAAGGTCCTCCTCGCTTCCGATCATCACTTCCTTGATCAACCTTGCCTTGTACTCCGTGGTCCTCTTCTCTATCTCCTCTAGCTTGCCTCGCGCATCCGTGACTCTCACTTTCTTTGATACAGCCCCATCCGAATTCCTGGTTTCATAGATCCCTCGTTTGCTTCCTCCGGCTTTTCCCGAGCTTTCTTCTGACGAGAGTTCCTTCTTGTTTCCCTCAATCCCGTCCGGATTTGTCAATTCCCTGTCCTTCTGACCCCCCTTCCTTTCTACAACACTACCTCCTACGTCTTGTCCTCCCTCGCTCCTATGATCACCTGTCTCATCCTCTGTCGTCATTTTGCCTGGATCTGCATAAATCAGGGGAATTTGTTTCCGAGCACATGTCGCTCAGGATTTTAGGTTCTATGGACCCTTGATTTTTTGAATCGCCTCATTCAAAAAGTAGCCTTTCCAATCCTTCCATTCGACCACTTTCTGGGAAAAGACCGTAATTGGTCCGCTCCCCCGTCCGACTATGGAATAGTACTCAATTCCCCGGTTTGACAAGCTCTCTAGAGCGTTTTAGTACGACGTACAGGGTACGCATGGTTTCTGACCGTATGCCTTGTCGAAGAAGGTTCCCGCTCCTTCTTCAGGTCGACATTTTCCTCTTGTTTTCGAGTAGGGTTTCAACCTCTCGGGTATGATAGTTATTGTGATCTTATCCCCTACTGGTTTACATGAAAGGCGGGTTCTGCTAATATTACCTCCCGGTGGACGAAGGCATATTGGTAGCAGAGTCTTTCTCGCGGCCGCGCCTTTGTTTGGTATTTAGGAATACCCAATCCTCGTTGCGGGTGGGTAGGTAAGGTCCGCATCCGCCCCTAAGGACCTGCCCCAGCCGAGCGTGCCTCCTCCCGTGCTTACAATGCCTCACGCGTTTCAGGGCCCTTCCTACTCGGTACCTATTCTCACCTTCCGTTCGTTTGGCAGCTTCAATAGTCTCACCTATCTTAGTTATATGCGGGTAGGATAGGAGGAGCCGCTTATTCCCTCATTCCGGACATCCATGTTTTGTCCCGCTCTGGTCGCCTGCCGATTGGTACCTCCTCTCAACCGCCTAGGGGCTTTCCATCACGCCTTGACCCCTAAAATTTACGTTCCCCTTTTGGTCCCTTGAAGCTGGCCGAAACATCATTCTGGTGGTTCCTAATTACAAATGTCCCCGCGAGGCGCCCCTCCCCACTTCTCAGACTACGCGTCCTTATCATCTTTTTCCCGCCTTGCAGCGTCTTAATCTGATGCTCCCTTTTTTATCTTAACAAGACCCCTTATGTAGTAGTATTATACTGACTTTTGCTATGCTGGTTTGGTCACCTATGCTAGTCCCGCTCTTGTCCCCTCGGTCCTTCCGACTCCGCAGGCTCGTCAAACAGTTGGGCTACCCCTGCTAAATAGCTTTCCCCTATCTCAATCTCTCTCCGAATTATGTACTCATATTTCACATAGGCTAACCGCGGCATTCCGAATATCAGGATATTGATGACCTCAAGCAGTTCCTGGGCTTGGTTCCCCCAAAACGGCCCATGCTCCATGGAGATGTCTTAAAACATCCCGATGGCTCGGGGTGGGAAGTGGTCTACCTGTTACTAAGTCCGCCATATCTTGTGCCCTAGAAGGCTTCCAAAGATGAGGTCTATAATAAATTGGGGGACCTGACATCTTAGCGGGGTTGCTGGTGCACTAAACCCTCGCCAACTCCCCACTTCCACCTTGGTCCGTAAGCCCACGTTCCTCCTGCCCCGGAGTGCTTGACCTATCCGCGTTAATACCCGAGCGGCCCTCCGGAAGATCGGGGCTAGCTCGTGACCCTGTGCTATTTCGATCCCCACCGAGTGCCATCCAACTTCAGGTAGGTACAAAGTCCCAGTTATTTCTAAATTGGAGTATAGCTCATCCCTAGGTCACCGGTTAAACCGCATTCTGGTCCACAAGCATTCCACCATTACGAAGGCGTTGTCCCTCCCCAAAGTCACGGTCCGCCATTCTACGTCGATTCCTTAGACTTCGAAGCTTGCTGGAAGCGATACTTCCCACCCCCTGTCGTTATTCCAGGGCGGGCTGGGTTACCAACTTACCGGGGCTGGCGCGCCATCCGGACACGTCTTGCCGCCATCACTGATTGGTGATCTCCTATATAGCCCAAACAGAGAGGCTTACAGCGTTTCTTCAGCAACCGTCCATCCACCGCCTCTTTTTCCTTTTATGCCATCATTCTTCTTCTTTGGCTTCACTATTCTTCCTTTCTTTGTTCGTTTTTCAGGGGGTAGCATCTTCCTATGGCAGCTCGTACAACCGGTACAGATCGTCTATGTAGGTCGGGCCTCGGCCTACCTCCCGCCTGATGACGTCCCACAAGACGTAGTCATTGATTAGTGGAATCCTCGGCTTTATTGTCAAAGTTGTGTGTAGTATACGTAGTACTTCATACCTCTCCCCTCTGTCAAACGACCCCATTTCTAGAAAGATTCGGTAGTATTCCCTACAAGTAATTGTCTCTTCGAAAGTTAGGTCGGCAAGGGCCGCTAAAGATGGTGTGAGGTGGTTGGCTATGGTGGATTGGTGAAGATGACAGAGGAGGAAGATGGTGTGAGATGGTTGGCTATGGTGGATGGGTAAAAAAGATGGAGGATAAATATGGTGTGAGGTGGATGGCTATGGTGGATGGGTGAAGATGACGGAGGCGGAAGATGGTGTGAGGTGGTCGGCTATGGTGGATGGGTGAAGAAGATGGAGGGCGAAGATGGTGTGAGGTGGTTGGCTATGGTGGATGGGTAAGGGAGAGGGAGGAAGGAGACGGTGTGAAGAGTCCAATACTTCGTCCTACTCTAAGCGTCCGGCTTCGTCTCCTAAGTTTTCCCTAGTTCGGGACTTCAAAAAGTTCAGACTTGCGGCAACTAGTCCTATAGCAGATATGCAGAAAACACAAACTTGCAAAAAAAACATAGATTTTAGGAAACGCAGTTTTTGCAGACTTGCAGATTTGCAGATTTTCCAAATTTTCCAAATTTTTGTATAAAGAGGGAGAGCCGAAAAACACAGGTTTACGTTTCCTAACCCAAATGATGTCAGAATCAGTCCTAATTTTGTGGGCTCTCTGTCTGTACTCTACGGAAGGCCCCCATAAAATTTGGAGTGATTCCGTTACAGTTCGCCCCAACTTGCCCATTTCGGGCGCTGTCCGGGCCTCAAGTCGAACAGTTTGGTAAAGTCCACTTCCCATTCTTGGAGAAAAATGGACTGAGATGACCTGCAGGTTCTACAGATTATTTGTCTATGCATAGGACATGAGTTCTGAGAAGTCTCATCCCTCATATCCTTGGTATGGAAGAACTGACCAAAGTCTCTACAGATTATTTGTCTATGCATAGGACATGAGTTCCTTTTTCGGACCGGCCCCTGCTCCGGAGGTCGACGATCGGCTTTTCAGCAGCAGCAGCAGCAAGGGACTTGGCCAGGCATCAACAACAACAACAACATTATTATGAACAGCAACAACAGTCCTAGTAAAAAAAACTCTCTATTTTCCTACCTCCAATTTACCACGTTCGATTGGAGCACGGGGGGGACAAGCGGGATTCTAAATAGAGCACGGGGAAGGGTGAGACTAAACTTCAGATAGATACATGGGTAGGGGAATGTCTAAAACACTCATGACATTTGACTTGAACATTAATACAAGTCACGGGCTACCCCCGAGTGAAGATCCGGACGAAACATGAGTGGAGAAACTCACTCTCAAGCATGCACATACAAATCGAAAGTGGCGATTTGCATTGGTGGGAAGGAGTGGATCAAACATGGGAGATAGATCATACAAGACACTAGAATAAACGAAGACCAAAGTTGCGATTTACTACCAAGTGAAGAAATGGAGAGAGAGTGAAGGGAGAGTGAGTGAAACTCACTTCCATGCATGAAAACACAAAATGGAAAGTGACGATTTACTTTGGAGTGAAAGCATGGACAAAATATGAGAGAAAGATCATGCAAAACACTAGAATGAGCAAAAATCAAAGTTGCGATTTACTACCAAGTGAAGAAATGGAGAGAAAGTGAAGGGAGAGTGAGTGAAACCCACTCCCATGCATAAAAACACAAAATGGAAAGTGACGATTTGCTTTAGAGTGAAGGAATTGACAAAACATGACAGATAGATCATGCAAAATACTAGAATGAGGAAAAACCAAAATTTTGATTTACTACCAAGTGAAGAAATGGAGAGAAAGTGAATGGAGAGTGAGTGAAACGCGCTCCCATGCATGAAAACACGAAGTGTAAAGTGGCGATATACTTTGGAGTGAAGGAATAGAAAAACCATAAGAAAAAGATCATGCAAACACTAGAATGAGCAAAAACCAAAGTTGCGATTTACTACCAAGTGAAGAAATGGAGAGAAAGTGAAGCGAGAGTGAGTGAAACTCGCTCCCATGCATGAAAAGATAAAGTGGAAAGTGACGATTTACTTTGGAGTGAAGGAATTGAAAAAACATGACAGATAGATTATACAAAATACTAGAATGAGCAAAAACCAAAATTTTGATTTACTATCAAGTAAAGAAATGGAGAGAAAGTGAAGGGGAAGTGAGTGAAACTCACTCCCATGCATGAAAACACAAAGTGGAAAGTGGCGATTTACTTTGGAGTGAGGGAATAAAAAAAAAATGAAAGAGAGATCATGCAAATACTGGAATGAGCAAAAACCAAAGTTGTGATTTATTACCACGTGAAGAAATGGAGAGAAAGTGAAGGGATAGTGAGTGAAACTCACTCCCATGCATGAAAAGACAAAGTGGAAAGTGTCGATTTACTTTGGAGTGAGGGAATGGACCACGTGAAAGAATGATCATGGCAACACCAGAATGAGCAAAAACTAAAGTTGTGATTTACTACCAAGTGACGAAATGGAAAGAAAACGAACAGAGAGTAAGTGAAACTTACTCCCATTCATAAAAACATAAAGTGGAAAGAGGCGATTTACTTTGGAGTGATGGAATGGACAAAACATGAGAGATAAATCATGCAAAACACTAGAATGAGAAAAAACCAAAGTTGCAATTTATTACCAAGTGAAGAAATGGAGAGAAAGCGAAGGGAAAGTGAGTGAATCTCACTCCCATGCATGAAAACACAAAGTGGAAAGTGACGATTTACTTTGGAGTGGAGGAATGGACAAAACATGACAGAGAGATCATGCAAAACACTAGAATGAGCAAAATCCAAAGTTGGGATTTACTACCAAGTGAAGAAATGGAGAGAAAGTGAAGGGAGAGTGAGTGAAACGCACTCCCATGCATAAAAACACAAAGTGAAAACTGACGATTTACTTTGGAGTGAAAGAATAGACAAAACATGAGAGATAGATAATGCAAAACACTAGAATGAGCAAGAACCAAAGTTGCGATTTACTACCAAGTGAAGAAATGGAGAGAAAGTGAATGGAAAGTGAGTGAAACTCACTCCCATCCATGAAAACACAAAGTGGAAAGTGACAATTTACCTTGGAGTGAAGGAATGAACAATGGGAGTCAAAAAACTTTCCACTATCTTTTCCTATGTTTCAAATTATACCTATGGAAAGAAGAGATGAGGAAGGAGATGAAAATGAGGAAAGGGATAGAGATAATGGAAGAAAGGCGTGATGGAAGTTAGAGAGAAGAAGAAAAATTAGGAAGGAGATGAGGGAGTATAGGGGGGAGTAGAGGAAGAAGAAAAAGATGAAGATGAAGAATAAGAAAAAAAGAGAAAGAAGAAGAAGAAGAAGATGAAGAGAAGGAATCCTCTCATTTTTTTCCACTCACCTCCTTTAGTGCCTTGGAGTTGAAGTGTCAATCTTGATGGAGCTTCTCTCCACTTGGCTATGACTTCCTTCTTCCTGAAGCCCTTCTCATTCCTTCCCCTCAGTCCCTTTCTGATCGTGACAAACTCCTATCTCTATGGCTATGGAGTCCTCCCCTGTAGGAGGGCTAATGAGACTCTGTCTAGCCTTTCCTCCTTTCTCACTGTCTGGGGCTATGGCGGACCACCTTCCTAGGCCAGCCTCACTATTACCAGCTTCTAGAACTCCTCACACTAACCCACAGTCTCCTCTAAGCTCTCAAACTGGTAGGGGTTCCCCTCTTCTCACTCCAAGTGAGAGTGGTGCTCTCTTGGGCTCATGCCATCAGCATGTACTTGCCTCAAGCCAATGGGAATGTGGTGGGCCGCTCGTTCCATCTTAAATAGGTTGGGCACAGTGTTTCATCCAGCCCATGGGCCTCCGTATGTGCCCCATGGTGCACCGAGGTACCCCCAAGGCCAATTTACACCACTAGGCCTCTCCGGGGGCATATGGGTCTCCTTTTGGCCAGGTGCATGCAGTCCGAGTGACTGGTACTAACTCGGACTGCCCCTTGGGCCTCTTCAAGCCTCCTTTCCTTTTTAAAATGCTGCCCCCTTGAGTCCAAATGCCCAAGGGTAGCCTCTTTTGGGAGAAAAAGACCTAGTAGGCCTTTTTCTCGATTTTTTCAGTTTTTACCTCATTTTTGTTACGCCGAGGTATATTCCCATGCTTCGGTGCTTTTTCAGCCTTGGATCTGGTTGAGATCCAAGACCAACAATATTTCGTGCCACCCCCAAGTAGTCCTTGCTTCAAATTTGAGCCTCTAAGCTCACTTTTTCAGTTTTTTGTGCATTTGGCCCAAAAAGAGGGCCAAATGCACAGTTTCGTCTTCTTCTTTCTTTTGTTTCGTTCCATTTTGGGCTGCCAACTCATTCCGGAGTTGGCCGTTTGGGTTGACCTCATAAAAAATGGCCATATTACCTCATCCATGGATCTGAATCTCAGATCCATGACCCAAAACAAAAAACCGGTCATTTTCTCTTTGCCATTTCTCTCAACTTTGCGTTTTTAATTCAGATATTGCAGAGATAATGCCTCAAGGGTCATATCTCTGCAATCCGGATTGCCCTCCATCATTCTTGGAGGGATAAGGTCACAGTAGGGACCTGAGTCCCTACTGTGTCAGTCTCAACTGAGCGACAAATTTTCCTCCATTTTTTTTTCCCCTTTTGTCTCATTCTTCCTCCATTTTCTTTCGTTTTTTTTTCTTTTCTTTAATTTCTGATGTGACAAGTGTCAAGTGGCTATTGAGACCATGAATTTTCATCTATGGCTAGATTCAGACTCAGCAGTTGACCGTTATATCCCGGATTACAATAATGAAGCCCCCACACTCAAGGGGGCTACATTTTGCCTCCGTTAGTCTCAATTTTGAGCCCCTTCTGCTCCGATTTTCTTTTGGTAGCCTTTTTCTGTGTTGAGCCCCTTGGGGTTCCATTTTCTCATGCCTAGCTAGTCCGAGATATGCCAGACTGCTGAGCAGCCCTCCCCTCACCATTATTTTGTTTTATTATCTCTCATGGCTCTCTCCGTTGACTCCACTAGTGCTTGCACTAGTGGTGCTAATATTTTTCACTGTCTAGATCTTGATCTCGATGGTGCCGTTTGCTTTGCTTGACCATTCCTCACGTTGGATCATAGTTCTCTTAGGACATCTAAAATCCCCGCTACTCTCCCCGTACTAGTTCCATTTTTTTGTTCCGCCGGTAGTCCCGCCGGCGCATGCCCCATTTTTCGACTATTTTTATTTGGGTCCATTTAGTTTCAGGCATAATCCCGGACGACGTGTTATTTTTTTTTGGGGACTTCCTTGTTCCTTCCAGTTCCAATATCCCCTCCTCAAGTACCTCATATGCGCCGATTATTCTCGGTCGTGAGATCCTCATCTTACGGTTGCCATTTACCGTCTCTATCTGCCTCATGCCGAAGTCATTCTTTTTTAGCCTTTTTTTTTTTGCTTGCTATGGCTCATTTTTTCTTGGCTTAGTCATCCTTATGCAGTCCATTATTTCTCGGACTGTAACTGTGGCTATCTCCCTAGTCCCACCACCCCACAACTTGCCCCAAACTGAAAGAAAATGAAGCGTTCAATTTTCAAGTGCATCCGGGCTAAATCTTGGCTTCAGATGCACCTAGAACATGTGTTTTCCCTTCCCCATGCAGTCCGTTGTAACTCAGACTGCAGTAGGGGTCAATTTCCTAGTTCCATTGCCCCATAACTAGCCCAAAACTGAAGGGAAAAGACACGAGAAACTTTCAAGTGCATCCGGACTCAATATTGGCTCCGGATGCACCTAAAACATGTGTTTTCCCATTATGCTCATATAATCCGTCGTATCTCGGTTGCATGAGGTCTTGAATTTTCTTGATTTTCTTTACTTTTTTTTTTCCCTTTTGTCTTTTCGTCTGCTCCCACAAGTACTTGCACTAGTGGTGCTAATATTCTTGGCCGTCAAGATCTTGATCTTGACGGTACACCGCCTGGTGGTCCCGTCGGTACTTGTCTCGCCGTCGGGCCCGCCGGTGGTCCCTGACACTTGTTCCGCCTGTGGCCCCCGACACTTTGTCCCGCCGGTGGTCCCCGACGCTTTGTGCCTTCTTTCTCTTAGTGCTCTCCGGTTGTCAAGGTCCCCTTCTCGTATGGCCTTGACGCCCAGTTGTGGCCCGGCTCCTCTCGGTTCTTTGGCGGCCTTTTTCAGCTTGGTTACCAGAGCCGTCGTATTATTATTTTTTTTTTAATTGTCGAGGTTTTGGGAAATCTTCTCGAACAGTCTCTAGTAGTCCTTCACATCCTTCTTGCTTGGTCCATGGTTGTTTAGGCCTTCCCTATGCCACAATTGGGATGGTCTTCCCGAACTTTGTGTTAGGCCCTCGCGCGGCGGTCATCAGGGTGCTATTTCCCTTGGCGCTAGGAGCCGCCTTCTTTCTGTAGAACTCTGTGTCTAGCTATTTTCGCTTCTTTGATGGCCTCCCTTTTCCAAAAAAAAACCGTCTTTACTAATTTTTCGCGGTGCTTGTGCTAGCCGCGACCTTCCGGTCCGTCTCTTGGGTCTAAAGCCCCCCTCGGCCTCAGCCTTCCTTCCAGCTCTTTGACGTCGTCTGCCCCGTCCTAGTCCTTTGTCTTTTCTCTCTCTCCCGTCTCCCTTCTCCGGATCTCTTATCGCGCGCAACTTGGTTATATACTGGCTCACAAGTGCCGAGATCTTATTCGGGATCCAAAGGTCCTAACACCGGTCAAACCGTTGCTGGTCCTGCGATCCCGATTCGTGACCCGAAGTCATGTTCTCACGAGAGTCCCAGGTCACACCCAAAAATCCCGACCTGGCCCGAGAGCCCGATCTGTGTCCAAGCCCCGCTGCTCTGGCTCAAAGTTTCACCCGTGCCTAAAAGGCCCAGACTCGTTTCCAGAGTCTCGACCCGCCTTCAAAACCCCGACTTCCGTCGAAAGGCCCGTTTATGTCAAATATCCCTCACGCGCTTGTGCGCGCTTCAGCCAGATTCGTGTGCGGGAGTCGTGCTCAGTAGTGCATCTGTCCGATCCGTTTGCTCGTAGGTGCGCACGCGCGCACTCTCCTGCCCCTGTTCGATTCCGCACAGGTACACGTGTGCTCGCGGGGTCGCCCCCGCTTCCCGATCTGACAACGTGCGGGAGCGCGCTGAAGTGCGCGGCTATTCTGTGTCCCGATCCCGTTGGCGCGCGAGCTCGCGTAGATGCCTGCTGCTCGCCTCCGCTTCGATCCTGATTGAGCGTGGGTACGCGCAGAAACGCTCCCGATCCTGACTTCACGGGGCTGCTCTCTAGTGTGCTCCGGCTGCGCGTGCAGTGCGGGTAGCTGTGCGTGAGCGCCGCCTTCCAATCCTGATCGCGCAAACGTGAAAGGGGTCCAATCCCGATTGCGCAGACGTGCGCGCTGCTGCATGTGTGCATGTGGAATCCAATCCCGTCCGTGTATATGTGCGCGTGACTGCGTGTGTGCGCGAGGGGTACAATCCCAATCGCGCGGACGAGGGCGCGGCTGCGTGTGTGCACGCGGAGTCAAATACCGACCGTGTGAGCGTGCGGGTAGCTGCGCGTGTGTGCGCCCTTTCAATCCCGATCGTGCGAGCGTGCGGGGGGCTCTATCCTGATCGCGCGAGTGTGTGGGCCCTTTCAATTCCGACTGTGCTAGCATGGGCGGGGCTCAATCCCAATCGCGTGTGAGTGTGACTCGGTGTGAGCAACTGCGTGTGTGTGCGCGCTTTCAATTTCGACCGCTCTCGGGCGGCTGCCTACCAGCCGGGGACCCCCTTTTAGCCAAACAAGAAAGTCTTGGGTGTGTTTTCTTTGTTTTTGCATGGTTTTGATGTGTGGATGCGTTTGATTGCCAGGATTAAGGGAAACTTGGGGTTTCTTGACCCGCGTACTAACCTGCGGACAGGTGTGGAACGTAAGCCGGGACGATGGTCGCAGGCGGACCTGGGCGGATGTTAAAAATCGGGGTTTCGGTACTCAGAAAGGGGGATCAGGGGTCGATACCTGTGAATGAGGAATGGGCCAGATTTCGAGGATTTCAGTGTGGCATTTACAGGTCAAGGGAGACCGTCCCTAATATGGGCTGAGCGAGGAACTTTGACCGGAGGAGTGCCTGTCAAGAGGCCGAAGGGCTTGAGTGAGACCAGGTGCAAGGCCCGATGTGGACAGCACAGTGGTCTTCGCAGGGTGGTACTCTTCTGCTCCCCGAGGAAAAATGTTTGGGATACCTGATGCAGCTGGCCAGCGGTGTGATGGGGATAATGCTTCCGAGACTCGCCCCGAATTAAAGGGGATGTGAGTGAAGCCGGACCAGGTTCAAGGTGGGGTGGCTCTCCCGGTGAATTTTCGGGGACTGGATAGAAGCTAAGTAGGGCAGCAAAAAGGAGAAGTCGAAGAGACTCCGGGGAAGGCCGTCCGTGACAAGCCCGTGACTGCCGCCGAGTCGGTGGGTCCCAAGGGGGATTGAGCCTGAGAATGGAAAGCCGTGTGGTGGAAGCTGAGCCCAATCCTTTTTTCTTTTTTTTGGTGGGGTCTGCTCAAGGGATGAGTGGAGGAAACGACGAATTGGGAGAAGATGGTAAGAGCTACGTAGCAGAGCAGACAGCTACTTGGCATCAAGAGGGGGGATCCGGGGTCCGGCGAATCAGTAGTTCACCCCGATGAGAAAATTAGTGGAATTTGTCTACGCCACAAGCCGTAGCCGATAGACTGGGAGGGAAAAACGGTTGAAGAAGAACGCGCGCTCAGGAGCACTGAGAATGCCACGACACCTACGAAACAGTTGAGAAGAGGGTTCTTGGAGAGAAAGGAGAGGGCGAGATTGGAGGGAGAAGAGGAGGTGCTGCATGAATCCCGAAGAGGGGGGGGGCGACTGCTGAGAGCAGCTGGAGGAAGAGAGTGAAGCCAGGAACAAGGAAAAGGCGGGGGATGAAAACTTGTCAAGAAGAAAGGGCGGGGAGGTTTTGACAAAATTAGAGCGAAGGCGAAGGCTTCCTGAAGTCCGTTGAGGCACCGAGCGGCGGATGTGATTGGAAGGGAGAGGGGAGAACAGGATCGAGAAGGGGGAAGGAAAAAAAGATTTTTCAGTCTGCCGCCAGCTTCGCTTGGGCGACCAAAGGACGGGCAACGAGCAAACGTGGAGACATAGGGTATAAAAGGGGAGAAGGAGAGAAGAAAAGGGGAATCGTACGAGAAAGTCGAGTTCAGTGCGTAGGCGCGCGCACATAAGAGCTCGTGGCGATCGTGACCAATCCGGAGTCCGGTAGGGAAGGAGGCGCACGAGGCAGGCGTTCGCAAGTACGGGGGGGATTTTCGCGTCCTAGGTATCCTAGCGCTCTCGGAGCGATCTGCTGGGTAGTGAACCCGAGAGGCACGCCGGTGCCCTGGGCTCGACTCACGGCCACGTGCCTGAGGTGACTCTCGTTCGCGCACTTGAAGTAGGCATGCCCACGCCCTGGCGATGCTAGAGCTTGGGCGAGGTCGTAAGGGCAAGAGAAGGGACAGGGAGATAGAAAAGTGAGAGGAAGGCACGGGCGCACGGAGAAGAGAGAACGCGCAAAGGCGCTGGGGACGCTTCGACAGCCGCGGGAACTCGATAGGAAGGACTGCGAGAGAGCGAGAGGGAGCGACAGATAGAGAGCGAGAGCGAGAGCGCGCGCGCGCGCGCGCGAGAGAGAGAGAGAGAGAGAGAGAGAGAGAGAGAGAGAGAGAGAGAGAGAGAGAGAGAGAGAGAGAGA
>BFEA01000181.1:0-10608 GCA_003427395.1 Chara braunii
CACAGATGTCGAGTACAATGATTCACTGCCAACTTGATCTCCGCCAGCCCAGCGGTCAGCAGTGCTTATCAGCAATGTCGTAATACCCGGCAACTGTCCAGCAGCAGTGGTAGTCCACAATCCACAGATCCGCAGTCCACAGTCACAACAGCAATTTCACCCAGTCAGCAGCCGCCCGTAGTAATAATCTGTGCTCAACCCATGTCAAGCCGCCGGCTCTCGTGCCCACTCCACTGGCACAACCGAAGTGTATGTGGGCGGCAGTAGTATCCCGTAGTGCACATCAGCCTTCTATGCTCCTTCCGCAGTTAGCAGCAAGCACCGCGGAACACTGCGACATCCACAGTACCACTACCCATAGGATCAAGAAAAGAGCTTCTCAGTCGACAAATCACTCCACTTACAAAGAACGGCCATGCACCGCCGATCCTTCCTAGGGGGTCAAAGTACCCGCTAGCAGGTAAGTCGTCAGCTGTCACATCGAGCTCCGACCCTTCCTTGTTGTTACCTCGCCCATCTGCTCACCACCCGCTCGTCTATTTCATTACTTATCTGTAACTTCTTCCTTCGAATGAATCTGGCGCAGTGACGCGCCCGGGTTCATCCAGCCTTTGGCTCAACGGCGGCCGAGTAGGTAGGATTTTCTTCCCTTCACTCCGTACGTATCCGCATGACACCCCATCCACATCTACTCACCCCTTTTGTCACTCCATCTTGTCTCCCTTGGCGCTGCCAGCCGTGCACTGCCTCTAGAAATAAGCAAAAATCGAATGAATCTTCCACTAAAACGCGGAAGTATTCATGGTACATTCACGAAACTACCCCTCTCCCCTGCTCACTCCATCAATAAAACACTCAAACGTTGAACGAACCTACCGTTGGCCTATGGTCAGATCCATTCCATACTCACCGGCCACTCCCCAGGCGCAACCTCCGACCAACAGCATACACAGTTCCCAACCTCATTGCCGAATCTGGCCGCACCATCCAACTCGCCGAACCCCAAAGCCCCTGAAACGCCTCTTTGTTCACCCGTTTTCGTCGAGGAGCGGGTGGGCTAGGCGATTTGCACTCCCGCCATCTCTACCATAGCTATAGCGCACGGATTTTCTCCGCTAACCTCTAAATCTACTAACCCAACACCAAAACTAACTTCGCCATCCTCCTCATCTTACCCCAAAACGTCAGACCTGACTCCTCCCCCGCCCGATCCTGTTGTACTTCACACGAGTTATCCGTTCTTCCCTGCGCTCCACCTACCATTTCCGCGCGTGCACCTGGATCGTTTCATCGGCCCGGATCAACCCCCTCTTTTTTTTTTTTTTTTTTTTTTTGCCCGGTTTGCGCCCGGTCCCCTACCTTTGCCCCGTCGCACTGCTGTCGGCACTTCGTCTTCTCCCTCTGTTGCCAATGCTCAGATGTACCCGGCGCGGATTCRCGCCWGGTCCGTCTTTCCTTCCCCACGGTCYGTCCGCCCCCGCTATCGGTCGCTTCGCTCCCCACCTCGACGCTCAATTCTACTATCCCGCAACGCTGCTTCCCGTCAGTACATCCGACCATACTGTACCGAGTGGAGGAGAGATGTCTCTTGAAACGAGCAACCGCGGGGCTCAGACCATTCCGCAGCTTATATTCCAGTGCGAGCGCACGGACGGCGCTAATCTTCTCTGTATCGTTCCCATTTTTACGAATGTCCCGAAGGACTTTGTACCAGCCAGCGCCCGCCTGAGGGCCCTTCGGAGGGAACCAGGTACTAGACGGTTCGATTAGTCTTTGCCTCTATACCCAAAGTCCGATGTGCGCGGCAACACCGCTGTGAACTTCTGCCACAGCGCCTGACACAGGTTCGCGTCCTCGTTCGTCCGCCAGGTAAGCTCCCTCACTCTCTCTAGTGCTGCGCTGCCTGTCCTCCCCTCCTACTGTTAGCGCAGCGCCCGACACCCGCAATGGCCTGGTCTCATTACCCGACAATCCTTGTTACTCCGTTCCCCCTATACCGCGCAGTGCCGGCCCGACGGCACGTAAATGTCAAGACCCAGGAAAAAACATCCGGCCGTCGGACCTCGTCCTGATTTGTGCGCGTTATCCTCACGCAGGGGCCATGCTAAACTTCTCTGTATCTTTCCAATTTTTGACGAATGTCCCGAAGGACACGGTCCCCGGGCTAACCAGCCCCCGACAATTTAAAATATTTGGTTTTACTTATCAAGTTTCATCATTCCGGGTTCGAACACGGGTCTGTATCCCACCAGTTCATGGGTGTACCCAGTGAGCTAGGCCCTTAGGGCCTGCCGCACACCCACCGCGCCGCGTCCCAAGACAAGACGAGGCGCGACTCCGACGCAGCCACGAAAAATGGTCTGTAATTGCACTTCAGGCAACCCCCGCGAATACAATACACCCCATGTGACTCTATCGCCGCGGGTCGGCCCTGCCGCCGCGCCCGTAAGCAAGCCCGAGGGGGATAGCCCTGACGGCCCTCAACCCTGTCGGTCCCTTCCGCRACGCTCCCCTGCAGTTGCCCCGCCGACGTCTGCTGGCTTCGATCCCCAAACCTTCGTAACGTCAACCCAATGCCGTAACCTATGGGCTAAGCCCAAGCCTGGGGCTGAATTCCGCAGAATACCATATAGGCAGTGCGGCGCGATGCTTTGGGCCAACAAACCGGCTGCACGGCTCCCAGTGCCCGCGTCGACTTGTTTATATCATGCCATAATTGCCYCGCGCGCCATCCTACGACATCCTGCTCACCGTACAAAATCGCGCCCTTATTACCGATGCCGTATTTGGTTTCCCCCCCCCGCACGCGCGCTCGCCTTAATCAAGCGTACCAATCAACCGAAAATATCCCTGTTTCCTGCTTAATCAAATATAAGTAGATATTAATAATATTATTAAACAAACGACCAATGATCAACAGCAGAAAAGAATCACGCGTGCCTTAAACCTGCGCGCCCACACACTCTCTACTCTAGTCAAGCATCCTATCAACGTAAAATACAGACGCAGCCGTGCCTAGCGCGGTATACCTAAACTATAGATTAAAACCATTTTTCTGTCACTCGCAAAAACCAGGGCGGATACCCTTGTCAGGGTATTCGCACCGACAACGCTGGCTGCCTCCATCCCCGTGTGTCACAAGGACCCACTTTCTTACAAATAAAAGCAAAGAGGTAAAGAAAAGGAGGAAACGAAACCTCACAGAGGCATGAGAAAGACAAAGGGATCCATTGAAAGAAAGGAGAAGGGAAGAGGAAGGCCTACGAGTGAAACAAAGCAAATGACACATCCCATAGATAAACCAATTGCCACTGTCACAACAAAGTTCAACATATTTTATATTTTCTTCTTATTTTTTTTTACCTCTTTTTCTTTTTCTTTTCTTCAGCAATTAGTGTGAGGAAAAACACGTTCTCATGGGGCAAAAAAACAACATACATATGTTCTGGACTATGGCCCCCAACAAGCCTCCAGGGGGACCATAATTTATCTGACGATACTTACGTCCAGAGCTATTAAAAAAAGGTCCTTGTTTGAGTATTCCCTGCGATGATACTCTCGATCATGATGACAAACACCACTCCAAAGATATGTGGAGAGAGCACCGTACACAGACGCCTCTCTCTCTATTGCACTGGGGCTGTCCTGGGACAAGGTTGCACTAGCAAGCAGGATTGGATAGAAGGTTTGAATCTACACGAGTTTGCGGAGAGGTGCACAAACTTATGATAAGATTTTTTATTTTGCATCTTTGTGTCAAACACATCTTGATTCACGCGGTTAATCCAGTCCGCTTTGCAAGTGGAACCTCACCCCTGGAATCCAATCGTCTTCGCAAGTTGCTTCTGACCTGCTTGATTCTATTCACCAGTCAGGAAGAGGAGCCCCCACCCAACAGGTACAAACAAATAAAGTTCTGGGCACTACCAACACATACGGAGTTCAAGAAGAGGAAAGAAATACTCTAAGTTGAAAAAACTAAAAAAAGAAAAAAGAAAAAAAGAAAAAAAATGCAAGGAATATTAGCGAGAGCGGTAAACAGAAAACCAACTTGCACAATCACACAGAAGTCCAGACAGTCATATCCACAGCAGAGAGCTCAAATGCACCAAGATTCCATCCAAATAAGAGCGATACAATGAACTCATGAGCTAATGTGCAAGCCCCCAAGCCCAAATGCTCGCGACGCAGTATCCAATGTCGCTCCTACTGTATGGCGCCCAGAGCCCAGCCTACTTTACTCTGCCTATCTATCATATTTACATTTGTGCAACAAGCTCACTTTGTCGTCGAAGACCAATGTACATGACGTCAATACCAATGCGGACCCCGTACTGTGACAAAAGTCATGCAAAACCTCTCTCTCTCTCTCTCTCACACACACACACACACACACACACACACACACACACACACACGTACACACACACACACACATACACACACACACAGAGCAGGTGCAAGATGTACCCATAAAAAAAAAAAAAAACGAAAAACCGAAAATATCACAAAAAGTTTAAAACAAAAGATTGTACCCAACCCAATCACACACTGCAGCAGCCGCCTGACATCATACTCACACTAGGGCTCTCCTGGATGTATCTGTCTGCAATTGTAGTCGGACCAGAATAAATCTGACCGCAGTTACGTCCAGAGGTCATTCACATCTCCCCAACGTCACTCATATTGTATGACGGTCAGCGCCCAGCCTGGGACCTGCGAAAAAATGGTATCGGCAGTTACGTCATGAATCGCAAAATGAAGAATAATCAGGTTAGCCTATTCAATCAATCAATCAATCAATCAATCAATTAGTCAATCAATCAATAAATTAATCAATCAATCAATCAATCATAATTTACTAATCAATAAATCAATCAATCAATCAATCAATCAATCAATCAATCAATCAATCAATCAACCTATCGTTCAATCAATCAATCAATCAATCAATCAATCAATCAATCAATCAATCCCCCCCTTTTGCACGTCAGGTCAGGTTGAAGTCCTTAGCAACTCATACATACTCAGTTGAGCAATGTTTGTGGAGCCAAGGATCTGCAAAGTGATGAAAATGACTCGAATGGACAATTCAGCGTTAGCAAAACATCACAAGCAATGTACATCCAAATACACATGAAAATAGCACAATGTAGCGCAGCGGAAGATTCAAAGATATGACATGACCGATCAGATACTGACGCGACATCCCATCATACACCACACATCTGAGAGAGGGAGGAGGGACCGCATACATGGAAGAAAGGTCCCTCATTGCACCCACACATGGGGAAGATAACATGAATGAAGATATGGGGGGAGAGGCGAGACGGAGATGGAGGTGAGGGAGAAGACCAAGATCGCGATAGTGAAGTCCAGAACTAGTCTACCTGCCGAATGCAATGTCGACCATAAAAATGTCAAATCAGATCCTGGACTTTAAGCCCGATGTAACCTCTACTTGTAACCTCTCTCCCTCTCTCTCTCTCTCTGTCTCTCTCACACACACACACACACACACACACACACACACACACACACACACACACACACACACAACAACAGGTGCGGGAGAAGACCAAGATCGCGATAGCGAAGTCCAGAACTAGTCTACCTACCGAATGTAATGTCTGCCATAAAAATGTCAAATCACATCCTGGACTTCAAGCCTGATGTAACCTCTGCCTGTAACCTCCTCTCTCTCTCTCTCTCTCTCTCTCTCTCTCTCTCTCTCTCTTCTCTCTCTCTCTCTCTCTCTCTTACGTACAAGGCCTGCCACATGGATGACAGGTTGAGTGCTGGCTGCCCCCATCCCCGTGTGTCACAAGGACCCACTTGCACACAGCCAAAAGGCAAAGAGGTAAAGAGAGGGAGGAGGAAACCAGACCTCACAGAGGCAAGAGAAAGAGAAAGGGATCCAGTCACAGAAAGGACAAGGGAAGAGGAAGGCCTATCAGTCAAACAAAGCAAATGACACATCCCACAGATAAACCAATTGCCACTGTCACAACAAAGTTCAACATATTTTTTTCTTTTTTCTTGTTTTCTTTTTTATTTGCTTCAACAATTTATTATTTTTTTCTTTTCGTTTTTTCAATTTTTTCTTTCTTTTTTCTTCAACTCTGTATCTGTTGGTAGTGTCGAAAGCTTTATTTGTGCCTTGGTTTCACACTTAACATTTACCCAGATCCTGTCCCACGATCTTGAACACTTGAGCAGAAAAACAGTTCGCAGACAGCAGACATATTTCATGCCAACGTGCTTTTCTTTTCCTTACCTGAAACAAGCAGGTCCACCGCCGCTACGCTCGCGGCACAGAGCCCTGGTTTGCAGACAGGAGGGGAAAACAAGATTTCATTCTCTTCGTCTTTCTGTTTTGTTGGAGAGAGAGAGAGAGAGAGAGAGAGAGAGAGAGAGAGAGAGAGAGAGAGAGAGAGAGAGAGTTGTGGCCGTCTGACTTTCACCGACTCGTCAGGAGGTTGACCATTCAGCGGGTAACTCTAAACAAAGACAGATCAGGAGTTTCAAACAGTGTTGGATGAAATAATGTTAACCCCCCAGTACCTCCGCTCGTTGTTCCCCCCGGCCYCCCCCCCCCCCCCACACACACTCACAGACCCGCACATGCACACACATACACAGAGTACAGTTGAGGAAATTTGTCAGGGCATCGTCAACTCTAGGAGCATGGTCCCCATCGAAGAACGCGAGCGCGCGGGGAGCGAACCGCACGGCAGGCCCGGCGGTCTTGGGACCCGATTCTTCGATACGATTGAGGAGGACGAAAGGTGTTGACGCAGTCGTTCGGTGAGGAAGTTCAAACAAGGGAGATGGCGGGGTTTTACCTGTGAGGTGACTGGACGAGAAGGGCAGGATGGTGGCATCCTGTGGTTGGCACATAGAAGGCGTCCTTGCGTTCTGAACAGCAGCAGCAGCAGCACGAGACTACATAGGTAAGTAAACGACTGAAGACTATAAGGGGCTGTGGACGATGGAGGGATGAGAAATGGTGGGTGCTTCCCGCTCCATGCTCCACGCTGGCCGGCGACGTTTGAAGGAGTTGACGGCTTCTCTCTTCTCGCTAGACCTGGCTCAGTGTGACATCGATGGGGGGACGATCTCACACGTTGGCTAGGTGAAAGCAGCCATGCTGGAGATGTTGGAGGTGATTGGGGAACTGGAGGAGGAGTGTTATTTCCAGCCTGTTGCTCTTTCTGATAAGAGACAGATGGATACTCTCATGAGTGAATGTAACGATTTGTTCGAGAAGGGGTGCACTCAGGGAGTTTTACTTGTGAAGAGCTGGGGCGGTGAGCTGCCAGCCAGTATGGTGGCGGATGGGCACTTTCTTCTCGATCGACCGCCGTTACCATCTCAAGCGGAGTCCGCATCTACACTGCCAATGGAGGTGAGTGATCCCCTCTACACCATGGATTTTCTTGATGACACGACATCAACAATAAGGGCGGCATCGCAGATTATCACTGCTATACCAACTACAATATCTGCAACTGCGACGATTCCGCTCTGCACCATGGGTATTCTCGATAACACAACATCAACAATGGGAGAGGAATCGCGGATTATCACCGCTATATCGACTACAGCATCTGCGATGATTACTCCCGTTTGCATCACGGAGATATCAAACGAACCGGGGGCTTTTTCCATTCAAAGGGTTGCTCCGGTGGGTATCTTGATGATATCTAATGGAGCCGGGGTGCTTAACAATCAAGCATCTACAACATCATCTAAAGAAGCGCTGCCAACTGCCACGGGTATTATGAAGACATCTGATGGGCCGGGTGAGCTTCTCGATACACCAAAAACGACGCAGGCTCTGGTCGACAGCAAGAAGACATCTAACGGGCCTGCTGAGCTTTTCAATTTTCAATCAACGACTCAAGCTCCCAGGGGTATCACACAGATTGCTGAGAGGGGTCGGATTCTGTATCAACAATTCTTCCTACTATCCAGGCAACTCGACTTGGGCAGGAAAACGAGTGGTTGATTGCATGGGGGGCTGCTTGTCTGTGTGCTCGTTATATTGTGGGGGAACAAGGAGTGGGACGGTGGCGTGAAGGGGTGGGATAGTGAATGCCAGATTGCCAGATCGGATACGGTTGCATGTGATAAGCTAGCTCCGCCGTATCTGAATCTGGCCATGTTGCTACAGGGTGGATGAGGTTTGCTCACTGTTTGAACAGTGATTTGCCACATGGGATGGGATGGCGAATGCCAGATTGTCAAGATCGGATGCGGTTGCATGTGATAGGCTAGCTCTACCGTATCTGAATCTGGCCACGTGGCTACAGGGTGGGTAAGGTCTGCTCATGTGTTCGAACAGCAATCTGCCACGTGGGATTGGCGAATTTACTTTTGCTTTGTTTCTATAAACACAGGTTTGGTCACGTGGCAGGGCAAGGGGTGCTGTGAGGGCTGGCACGGGGGCTGTTCTTGTGATTGGTCTGACCCCCTGCCACTTGGGTACTGTGATTTGTCTTTCTTTCAGTTTTTCCTACTTGAGCGCACTTTTGGCCACGTGGCAGGGCAGGCAGTGTTGTGGGGATCGGCACCGGAGCTGTTTGTGGGATTGTTTTCAGCCCTGCCACGAGTGTATTGTGACTTGACATTTTTTTATTTTATTTTCCCATTCGACTGTGTTTTCGATTCATCAGGTCTCTGGTGGGCATATACTCGCTGGCTATAAACATAGGTTTCCACCACGTGGCAGGGCAGGAGGTGCAGTGGCGTTAGGGGCCGTGTATCTAATTGTTTCAATCCTGCCACGCGGGTATTTCGTTTTGAATTTTCTGCAACAGAACCTTCCCCATTGTGAGGTAAGTGGCTAATTAGGATCATGGGGGAAGTTCATCGTAACTATCGATAAACTGCGGAAAAAAAAAAAAGAAAAAAAAAAGGGGAGCAGTCGGATAGGAGTGTGGCAGATCCAGTGTGACACTGAGTGGCGGCGGCCAGACAGGTTCATTACGAATTTCTGGGCTGAGAAAACAAGAGAAAGGCAAAAAAAAAACAAAAACAGAGACCTCCTGCCGGAAATCACGGCAGAGTGCTTCCCAGCCATCAGATCACAAATGATCTGATGGTGGTGGTTGCAATAACAGCGAACAAAGTGACTACCACTTTTTTTTTTTTCTGGAATAAACTCGACTTCTGTCAGCAGTGATCATGACGCCCTCCATATATTTCGTGATTGAAGGAGGGCTCCACCCAATCAGGTAATTGCACAACAGCAAGCAAAATACTGAAAATCTCCTATCTAGTGGGCCTATGCCCGACCCTACCCTCTTTTGGGTTGGCCATACCCCCAACGGATTGAAAAGTTTTTTTTTTTTTTTTTTTCGGAAAAGATTTTGACAGGAAGCTGTCTTTGCACGGGCATGCCCAGTGTTAACGAGAGGAGGAGGGGAACTAAGATCTCGTTACTTTTCCGGGTAATAAATGTAAAATACTGGCCATGTGATCACGAGTACTGCACGACAGGGTTTGTATCACTCATTTGTCACAAAAACCCTTTTCTATCCTATCCCATTCCTAGTGGGACCATGCTCCAGGGGACGTGGTGAATCCTTATCCATCAGTGACATGCACTCCGGGCAAACTATCGGGGTTTAATCTCCCGATACGTCGGTGAAAGACAGAAGAAAACGTTCTGGCACTGTCTTACACACACACTCAGGCGCGCGCACACACACACACACACACACACACACTCTATCAACCATTAATGTGTCGCCACTGTGTAGGCCTCTCTTGCTCTCTCTCAAGCTTGTTGATGGAATAAGAGAGAGAGAGTTTTGGGTTTCTTGACAACACACACACACCCACACACACACACACACACACACACACATACACAACTCGTTGCGTTCTCCTCCCTATCTCCTCCCTCCTCCTTGCCCTTCCATTCTCCCTCCTCCGTGCATCGTCGTCATCCTCTTCCCTCCCCCCTCTTCCTCCACCTCCATTCTCCATCCTCTTCCCGCCATCATCATCGCCGTCCTGCCTCCTCCTCCTCCGTCCTTCTCCTCCCCGGTCATTGCCCATCATCCTCGTCCGTCATCCTCTCCCTCCATGGCCATCCTCGTCACAGTCACCCTTATTGTCGTTGTCATCATCACTATCATCGCCTTCCCCCCTCCCCTTTCACGTCATCCTTTCCCCTTTTCCACCCTTCCACCTCATCCTTCCCGGCCCCTTCCGCGTCATCCTCCGTTTTTCACTCTTCCACGTCAGTTTTCCATTTTCACCCGCAAAGAGGTTGGATCAAGCTTACAAATCTGGATGTGTTTTGTGCAGCGACGCAAGAAAGTAGATGAATTATCATTTCTCTGCAGCTCTCCACGAAAACGTCCAGATTCGGGTGCGTTCCACATGGCAGCGTGCGCTGAATGGCACACCGATTGATGTGTGTGTGTGTGTTGTCATATTCGCTATACACTCGAAAAAAGCATGACTGTGCCAGACTGTTCCGTAGGACTTTCACCGAGTGTGTGTGTGTGTGTGTGTGTGTGTGTGTGTGAGAGAGAGAGAGAGAGAGAGAGAGAGAGAGAGAGAGAGAGAGAAGTTGCGTGTGTGTGTGTGTGT
>BFEA01000181.1:14411-24922 GCA_003427395.1 Chara braunii
GTGAGAGAGAGAGAGAGAGAGAGAGAGAGAGAGAGAGAGAGAGAGAGAGAGAGAGAGAGAGAAAAGAAGAAGAAGAGGTAAGGCGTCAAGCACACACACGCCAAAAAGACGGCGGGCAGAGGGGCGTGCAAGATGGGGAGAGACACTAACCTTTGTGAAGCAATCGCAACAGGAGGTCGATGGGGGTGCGATGGGACAAATGATCTTCTGCACGGTGGAGTGTGGCAGCGAGCGTCGAGTGGATTGCAACACTTTTTTTTCGCAACGACGCTCAAAACACGGCAAGTTCGAATTTGAACTGGTGGAGCCTCATCTCACAAAGATGCATCCCCAGCAAGAGGGCATAGTAGGCATCCACCTGGGAAATGGAACGGGCGGTCCAGTAAGGGCATCCCGAAAATTTGCACCCCTCCTGACCGGGGCCTGTGGGAAACTTCGGAGCCCCCACGGGCACGACAGGGTAACTTGGGCGTCGCAAGAGAATGCCGCAAATAAATGGATCTCGGAGGGGCATTCCAAAAAATTTCCCAAAAAACAAAGGAAGGAGATGAAGTTTTCGAAAAAGAGGGGAAAAGGAAAAAAAAAAATGCATTATGTGAGGGGTCAACGCAGTAGCATATGTCGGGGGGGAAGACAGTACCATGAGCGTCACCATCTTCCCCCAATACAACGCACCCTGATAACGAATTTATGCGAGGAATCTTGAGGCTCTGCTACAACAAACAAATTAGGGTGCATTTTGTTCAATGGAAGAACTCTCTCTCTCTCTCTCTCTCTCTCTCTCTCTCTCTCTCTCTCTCTCGCACACACATACCGTGACACACACACACACACACGCACGCTCGCGCGCGCACACACACACACACACGTACGAAACGTTTAAAACATTTACCGAGTAATGGGAGGAGGGGATCATGCGGGCGCAATTGTTACAGAACTGTTGAAGCATTTATGGAGTAATTGTCTTCCTACTATGTATGAACGAACATATGGAAACAAAGACACAAACAAACAAATAGAACGGTTGACAGCGACACACAAACAAGATGATTAGTTGTTGATGACTAATATATGTAGTCAATCAACTGCAACTTTCGTTTTAAATAGAAGTGTTTGACGAACGCTCAACGCATAGTGTTTGAAAATCCCTACATCTCCATTTTTTATTTTTTGGATTTCGATATTTTTTGCTATTATTAAAAAATAAAAAACAAAAAAACACGCATTATCATCAAAAGAAACGTAATTTTTTTTTTTTTTTTTTTTTTTAATTGTTGGTAGGATAAACATGGTGCATATATTTCTTTGATTCTTTTTTTTACAATGGATGCAAAGATAAAAGAGAATACTCCAATAGATACGAAGTTTAAGAAAGAAGAAATAAATACTCCAAGTTCAAAACACTTCAAGAAATATTGAGAAATAGAGGGAAAAAAACCTACTAAAAGTTGCTACTGCGAGCAGACCAATAACACCCCATACATTTCCAAGATTCTTATGCCCTCTCGCCTCAGCCGCGAGACTACTAACAACTAAAACGAGGAGATTTTTGCGAGGCGGGAACTAGTAGCAGGACTTCTTCCTGCCAATGAGAAACAGAGCAGACCACGACCGCATGCCATTTTATAACATAGATTTTTCATAGTGCCAAAACGATTACATGGTCATAGGTCGCTTGTCATATATGGGGGAGACACACACACACGCATACACACATTAAGGGGGGGAACTTGGGGAAACATATATATGTGTACATATATATATATATATAAAGAAAAAAGAAAAAAAAATGAATGACGAGATAGCATGCAGTCCATGACCACGTGACCTTTTGATATGCAATCTTAACATTATGTCAACAAAGCCACGTGGTCCTGGACTTCATCTTACTTATGAGCATACAGAGTAATCCACGATCATACACACACGCACATAGACACACACACAAGGGGGGGGGGAGAAAGAGGGAAAATAAAGACTCGAAGATAGGGAGTTACAGTGCAGTCCAGCGACACATGACCTTTTAGAATCCAAGCTTTACATTGTGTTAAAAAAGTCAGGTGGTTATGAAATTATTCAAACTTAGGAGAAAGGAAGCAGTTCGTAAGTTCGTATACTTTGTATAGTGCATATGAAAGCAAACTCATAGTGAAACTGTGAACTAACGATGGAGGAGGTAGAAATAGACAGTAGCAGAACGCAGTCCATGACCACGTGTTTTTTTAGACTGTTCTACTTAACATTTTTGTTAAATAGCCACGTGATTATGAATTATGTTCGAAGCACACATATGCAATGTCTAAACAGATGAAACCACGGTCGGTTCTGCTGTTTTGAAGTGTGGTACAAATTGGTATTTCGACACCATGTGAAATCATCGTTGCAAAAAAACTAGCACGCATCTCGAACCTCCTCATGTTTATAAACTTATAAGTGCAAATTGAAAGAGAGAGAGGTGGGGTCAACAAAAAGGGAGAGGTCAATGAAAACGTGCAGTCCATAAGAACGGACATGTCAATGAAAACGTGCAGTCCACAACCATATGATCTTTTGCACTACAATGTACACATTGTGTAAAAAAAGTCACGTGGTTGTAAAGGAGGGAGAGAGAGAGAGAGAGAGAGAGAGAGAGAGAGAGAGAGAGAGAGAGAGAGAGAGAGAGAGAGAGAGAGAGAGAGAGAAAAAAAAAAAAAAGTTGCAGTCCATAAAAAAGGAGAGGTGAAAGAAAAAGAGCAGTCCATAAGAAGAGAGAGAGAGATCAATGAAAACGTGCAGTTCACAACCATGTGACCTTCTGCACAGCAATGTACACATTGTGTTCTAAACGTCACGTGGTTATGGATGAGAGAGAGAGAGAGAGAGAGAGAGAGAGAGAGAGAGAGAGAGAGAGAGAGAGAGAGAGAGNGAGAGAGAGAGAGAGAGAGAGAGAGAGAGAGAGAGAGAGAGAGAGAGAGAGAGAGAGAGAGAGAGAGAGCTGCAATCCACAAAAAGAGAGAGGCCAATGAAAACGTGCAGTCGACAACCATGTGACCTTTTGCACTGCAAGGTACACATTATGTCCTAAAAGTCACATGGTTGTGGACGCGAGAGAGAGAGAGAGAGAGAGAGAGAGAGAGAGAGAGAGAGAGAGAGAGAGAGAGAGAGAGAGAACTGCAGTCCACAAAAAGTCACGTGGTCATGAAGTTCTTTCTACTTAGGAGAAAGGGAGCAGTCCATAAGCTTGTATATTTTACATAGCGTATATGAAAACAAACTCGTAGGAAAACTTTAAACTAACGATGGAGGAGACAAAAATAGACAGTAGCAGAACATAGTCCATGACCACGTGTATTTTTAAACACTTCTAGAAACATTTATTTTAAATAGCCACGTGGTCATGGATTATGTTCGAGACATACACATATGTAATGTCCAAACACACGGAACCACGGTCGGTTATGCTATTTTTGAGTGTTGTACAAATTGGTATTTTGACTGCGACTGACGCATCTCGAACCTCCTCATCTTTATAAATGTACTAGTGCAAATTCTAAGATGTTATAATAAACTCTAGTTTTTTCCTCGAACTCCCTCAATCACGGACAGTGTTGGGCATATGTTGAACTAATGTTGAACCAATGTTGGACGCGTTGAACCAATGTTGAACCAATGTTGAACCAATATTGAACCAATGTTGGACATGTTGAACTGATGTTGAACCAATGTTGTAAACTGTGTTGTTCAACGTTGGTCTTGTTTTAAAAAGTCAGATCAACAAATGAAATGTATGTTTACCAATGTCCATTATTGCAGCAACGTTGGAAAACACAAAATTTAACTCAAAATTTTTTCTATTGGTGTTCTAAGTTGAGCGGTTCAGTCCTACGTCCACATTGAAGATTAAGTGCAGAGAGGTATATGTATCTTGGCTATTTAAACAGTTCAGGGCGACTAGAATGGTCTAGTCATACGCCCAAAGAAGAGAGAAATAGTTGTGTCCTCTGTTTGTGTATACATGACCAAGTCAGAACGCTCTATAAGTTTAGGTATTCTGACTTTAGGCCTGGCTAAGTGGGGCGCGCTCTGTAAGTTCAGGTGGCCTGACCTATGCCTTATGTAAGTTGGATATGAAGGGGGTAATTCACAGAGGGGGCATGAACTATTGGTTGCTAAAGAGCTTGAGGCTGGTGAGAGTACTTACCTTGGTGGTTTGACCTGCATGTGACTGAGTGAGGTTACTACTTGGTCTGGGTTTCAGGTTGACAGGTAGCTTTAGAGGCTCGCCACGTGCTAGAGCGATAGAAGTTAGCTCAATTCCTGCATTTTCTGAGCTAAGTTTTTTTACTTAGGTCAATTCTCGTATTTTCTGTGATCTTTTGTTATACTTGTCTTCGTACAAATTTTGGTAAGTTACTTTCTCTACGGGAAGCGCTGCCGAAATTTCTACAAAATCCAAGGAGTTAATGAAATTTTGGTTTTTCAAAGTTCAACTTGTCCTACGGGCTGATATAAATTCTGAAAAGACACTTTTCCTACGGGAAGCGCTGCTGAAATTTTCTTGATTTAGAGGAGTTAGATTATATTTTGACAGGTGGCGATTCTAGCGATTCACCCTGAATAGGGAAAATCTTGCCATTAGTCTACCTTTGCTTTGGGTACTGGCTTAGAGGTAGACTTAGACTGAATCGGCGGATAACTTTGAGTGAGAATGTGCTATGAAGGTTCATTCCCCATATGCTGATGGTCTAGTTTGGGAATTGACTTGTCTTGTGTTACAGGTCCTCTAGACCGTCTGATTCAGGATTTGGACTAGTTTCAGCTTGATCCTACGAGGATCATCTTTTGTTATCACTAATAACAGGTCGGTTGCCGATTCGTCGGTTTACGATTCAACTCCAATTCACTCCTGCCACTCAACCTAAAGGCTTTAGCCTTGAGATTTGAATTAGTTTGTTGTGTTTTTACCCGGACTTTATTGAATGGTCATCCAACAAAAGTACTGAGTATTTATTTAAGAGTTGCACGAGTGAGGCTTGTATGGTTAAAGTGAGGGGTATGAGTGCAAGGAATAGTTGAAGTTGACCCCGTGTAGTGCGTGGACTTCTGGTTGAATCTTTGATGTGATGACAGGTATGATTGTGGTTCGGACTTTGGATGTGATTGCCTGCGATTTCATACATATATGGTTGAGAGGAGCTCCACTCTGACTGTGAGAAATGATCGTCCTACATAACTAACCCCTATATACCTATGAGTGCCCTAAGTGTTTGAGAGGCCTACTGCGGCTGTGCATAAGGGTTATCCTGATTATGTCTTGAGAGAGAAGGGAGATTCCCTTTCTACCTTTGCTTTTTAGAATTGTATAGTTGTATGTTATAGTCTGTGGCAGCCGTCAAAGTCAAACCCCTTGACTTTCGTCCAGGCCTGGGGTAGAACTCACCCCCAGGGCCGCAAGAAACGACCGCCACCACAGGTATGGACCTGTGTACCACCCACTGTGCACAGTGCAGAAGAGGGTGTGTGGTCTTCAACCGCGCATGGCGGTTGTCCAACGTCGATAGATTAACCCTCAAGGCGCGTGTCAGCCGACACTTGAGTGTCGAATGCGACCCTCGAGATTAACGAGGACCGCATGAGTATGGGTACAACATAGTACGCCATCGTCGCGACTGCTTGCGTATGTTTGCATTTGCGAGTCGATATGAGTTAGCTCTGCGTCCGCGCGGTTTTATTCTAAGTCCCGCGCACGACGTCCATTTGATTTCCGCATCGAAAAGTTATGGGACGGCTGCGGAAGAGACTGGGAGCGTTATCGCGTTGTTTGTGTTGTGTCGTTTCGTGTGTATGTGTGTGTTGTTGTTTTGTGGTTGTTAGAGTGGTGTGTGCGTGGTGTGTGGGATGCGTCCTAGTCCACCGATGACGGACCTCGCTTGGGACTTCAGCCCCCCAAGATGTCGGCTCGCGTGCGGGTCCGATAGGCGTATTACCGCGCGTACCCCCTATGCTACAGCGAACGAGAAACGCCCTCGTCTGGTCCACGTCTGCGATTGCAACTGATCAACTTTCGTACTGTGGACTGGTAGCTCGGCGGGGATACGCCCACCGAAGGGAGGTGACAGCTCCCGTAAGGTGGAGGTAAGTCGTGCCTCGAGTAGGCCCTATCCTGTCGTAGGGGCTCGCGAGAGGTATGGCTGACGCACTCGGCCGGAGCGGCCTAAGGAAGCTTCATTTGTGTGTTTACGACGAGGTTGGTCCAACTCCTGCGTGACGCGGCCGAGAGGGTCCGGCGCTGCCCCGTGCGGTGCCGGACCGATGCGCTCGACACTGCTGCCTGAGCCGGCTCCACTGGCTCCTCTCCTCGCCGTGCCAAGGCCTTTCGGCCTCTCCTAGTCACGGTGGGCCCCCCCGTTTCTAGGTCCCGTGGCCTCTTACTTCTTTGCCTTCTTTCGACTCTGGGCTCTGGCCTTTCACGCTCTGGTCGTCGGAATGCCTGCCTCAGTTGAGCCTGACAATCTTCCCAATCACGCGCCCTATCTCAAATCTGCCTCGCCAATGGCCTCTCTGCCCTTCGCGTCGAGAGGAGTAACGTCTGCATCCACTCTTCCTGCACGGTCCCCTGCTCGCGCATATACTGCTCATAGGATGGGGAGACCATCGCGTCTCACTGGCGAAGCTCTCAGCCTCTGCATCCTCGCCTCCACATCCGGCAGGTCAACGCCTCCTCTCGAATATGCGCGATAGGCTCCTCGAAATGCCCAATCCCCCTCAGATCCCGTATAATCTCCAAAGTAGTCCATCCTTCTCGTGTCGCATGAGCCTGATAGGCATCCAAGAAGAGCTCTATGTTATCATTGTCGAAGACAGGTGTGGGCTCCTTCCCAATTGGCCTGCGTCGGTCATCCCCTCCAGATGTTCCCAGGGGCCTCTGTCGTGGCCGTGCGCCCCTCCCGCCCCTCTGCATGGTTGTCTTCAGAAAGTCAGACCTGCACATCAGGCGAGAGGAAGCAAACGGGCACACAACGAGATCAACCATCAGGTCCATTGAGTCTATGACAAACACATACATACCTACCCCTTCCTTTCCCTATTTAGCCTAACCAGGACATGCGAAACCTTTAGACAATGGTTTATTCTGGGGGGTATGAAACTCTTTACCTATTCCCTGACCATGAACTTCTTCAACCTGGTCCCTGACACCCAATCCTTCCATCTTGTCCCGTCCAGTTCCTCGATCTGGTAGGCTCCGAATTCGCCGCACCGCAAGATCTTATAGGGCTCCATCCACCTTTTGTCGAGTTTCCTCGACCACTGCTTCTCCAAAGAGCAGTCTTACAACAATACGACATCGCCAACTGCCAATGGTTCCTTCCTCACTCGCGCCATCTGGTCCCATCGCATCTTATCATCCATGCGGCTTCTTTCCAGCTGATTGGCGACCTCTCGTAACCTTTATTCAGCAGCCCCCACTTGCCGCGCCCGAAAATCGAGCAGCTCTTCGAAAGACATGTTGACCTCCAAGTCTTGGCGCCTCCAGATTTTCATAAAACTTTCTATGGGAAAGGTGGCGTGCCTTCCATACCACAGAGTAGTTGGTACGTACTTGGTAGTCCTCTTCACCGTGACATTCTCTACAAAGAAAGTTGCTCGCAGGAACTTCGGTCACTGACCAGGTCTGCCTTCTGTCCACTTGGCTAGGAGGTTTGTGATGGTATTGTGCCCTCTCTCCACATGTGCGTTTGCTTGAGGATGTGCAGCGGTAGTATAATTCGCCACTACGCCATACCTTGCAAGCAAAGTCCGCACTTTGTTACATGTGAACTATGATCCTCGATCCATCACGAACTCTTTGACGAAAGGATAGCGTAGATAATACTCTTCGATGCAGTTTGCCAAAACTGGGCCGGTCTTCGCGCGAATAACCCGGCCATTCACAAACCCAGTAAGGTTATCTCGCGCATCGAAGATGTAATTACATCCATTCTCCCCAAACGGCATGAAAAGCAGGTCTAGATGTACAACTGCACCCACTTCCCTCTCCAACCTTGGGTGTAGGGGCTCCCCTGGCCTTTGCGCCGACCTTTCCTGGCAAGGTACACAAGACTGGCAGTACTTGATGACCATGTTCAACATCCCATCCCAGTAGTATAACTCGCTAATCTTCGCATACGTGACATTTACTCCCCTGTGCCCTCCTGCTATACCGTTGTGCAATGTTGCAATGATGTCGATCTGTCGGTTCCTCCCACATACAATTCTCTTGGGATTCCCGACCTGCAGCTTTATGAACAAGTGGTCATCTCTTACCACATAGAGGTGCCTTATCTTTTGTGCCTTAGCACTTGCGTCTCTATCGCTCATCTCACAGGACAGGAGCAACCCCAACTCTAGGTAGATTCCATCATACTCTTCGCCACGAAAGGCCTCCTTAATCTCTCCCTCCTCAAACTCATCATCCTGGCTTTCAGGAACGAAGTCCTCGCCCTCAATAGGACTAAATGAGCCTTTCCGATCAAAGTCGCCTTGCAGAAGCGTATTTGTAGCAGGTACATTCCTCCCATTAACTGCTCATGCTCCTCTACCTGAGTTGGGTCCTCCTCTATCGTCCTCACTTCCTCCGCCAGACTATGTGTACCAGGCAACGCCAATTTCATCATCCAGTGGACATCCTTACTTCCCCATGGATCTTCCTCCTGAAAGGGCTTAAGGGCTAGGTCTGCCTTTCGCTCCTACCCCCTAGGCGCTAACCACATATGGTGACTGACGCAACTAGGCACTCGCAGGGACCATTCGTTTATATGGAGGCGGACGTCTTCTTCTTGGTCCAAGAACCCGTCAACTGAGGGAATGTCCTCTATCGACTCTTGATCCGACTCATCCCAGTTGATGCGGCTCAACCCGTCTACCCTGTTCTTGTCTCTCGGAATTCTCTCCAGCTCAAAGTTAAACATCCAAATGTACGTCAACCATCTTGAGATGGTTGTGTTAGATGGAGTATAATTTTTCATGGAACAGGCGAGCGCAATGGGGTCCACCCTCAATATGAACCTCCTGCCAAAAACATAGTTCCGGAAGATCCTTAGGCAATGGACTACCTAAAGCGTCTTCTTTTTAAACTGAGAGTACTTCCTCTCAGTCGTATTAAGAGTCTGACTCTCGAACCTTAGCGGCCTCTCCTTTCCTTCAGCATCTGCCTGGACTAGGACTCCTCCCAGGGCAGTTGGCCCAGCGTCCGTCTCGATAATGAATGACTTCTCCTCTGTAACTTCATAGTTTGGCGCCCCTTACACCAAACCTCATTCCTTAAACTCTTCCTTCATCCGCTTCACAGCCTCTTCCTGATCTCCACCCCAAACCCATTCTTGGTCCTGACGTACCAACTTCCTTAAATGCTCAGTCTTGGCGGCAAAGTTCCTTACAAAGCTCCTCCAAAATCCACAAGTGTCGAGGAAGCTCCTTACGTCCGTTCAACAAAAAAATTGTGGCAAAATTTCATCAAGTTTTCAACTTGGGCCCAACAGTGGACCAGCATTGGAGCTCCATGAAATGATGTGTCCAACCGTTTAGGAGGATCGGGTCCATGTTTTCAACCTTTTACCAACATGCGGCCAACATGTTTCCAACATGCGTTCAACATTGGTCCAACATGTTTCCGACACATTTCCAACAAGTGTGTGTTGGAAAAATTGTGCTCTTAAGTTCCCAGCAATGCAGTTCACTACTGCGTGGAAACGGTGGCGCAAACGACGTCATTTCACCTTTCTTTGGCCCGCAGTAGTGAACCAGTATGATGTCGTGACTGCGCGGGTTGCGGCGGCGCACGGCGTTCTTGTAGGGCCGCCAAGCGTCCTCATGGTCGGGATCGCTCCCCCCCCCCGCCCCCCCTAGCCCAGCCCCCCTCTTCCCCTCCCGCGCGGCGCACTTGTGCTTGTGGCGGGAGGTGTGGTCCGGTTGCGGCGCGGAGCGACTCCGAAAGGTGGTCGTTGATGGGGTGCGCATCGCCGCCTGTAATAGCTTGCGAACGGGTCCGTGGTGTGTGCGCGATCCCGTCCTCCGCGCTGCGCAGCAGGGTGTGCCGGAGGCGACGAGGACGACAATAGGCCCAAAAACAGAAAGGTGTCGACAACGAGAATAGCAAAAAAAAAAAAAAAAAAAGGAAAAAAATAGACTGACCACCAGGAAAAAAGTTGCGCGACGTAACGCTGGCGACGGGCGTGGACGGAGAACCATCGTTGGTTTTCTCTGTCGCGCAGCCGGAAGGCTGTGCCGAGCCGCGATTGCACGTCTTGTCACATGTGTCTTTTGGCCCGAGGAATGCGATTGAGTAATATATATATTTTTTTCATGTAATTTTATTTCATATTTATGTTTTTTATTTTGGTTGCTTTTTTTTTTTTTTTTTTTATGTCTGCGGCAAGTGCCGACGGCTCTTCTGTTCGTGGGTTGTCACAATGCGGGACGGTTGGGACATAGGTGGGGGTTCCATTCCGCGGTCCGAGCAGGCGGAGGGCCTTTTTTTTTTTCCATCATGTGTG
>BFEA01000181.1:29640-46324 GCA_003427395.1 Chara braunii
CTTCCTCTTCGTCTTCTTCTTGTTCTTCTTCTTTTTCTTCTTCTTCCTTTTTCTCCTCTTGTTCTTCTTCTTCGTCTTCTTCTTCTTCTCTTTTCGTTTGTAAATTTTCTTTTTACGTTGTGTTTTGTCTACACAGAGAGAGAGAGAGAGAGAGAGAGAGAGAGAGAGAGAGAGAGAGAGAGAGAGATGAGAGGAGAGAGAGAGAGAGTTCACTATTGCGGACCACAAATGCATAGAACGGTGTACATAAGTGCGATTTTAGCCCGCAGTAGTGAACTCCATACGTTTTCGTTTGCCTTCTTTCCGTCTTCTTTGTTTATTCCCGACGTCTCTTTTATTCTATTATTCTCTCTCTCTCTCTCTCTCTCTCTCTCTCTCTCTCTCTCTCTCTCTCTCTCTCTCACTTTTTCTCACTCTCTCCCTCTTTCTCTCTCTTTCTACAATTTTTTTTTCTTGCGTTCGTGTCTCTCTCTCTCCCTCATTCGGACGGATGCGTTTGGAATAATGGTCTTCTTTCTTTTTGTTAAGGCATGTTGTCTGCGTGATATCGAGTCATGTATGGGGGAAACGCAGATGTACAGCACAAAACAACAATGTATGTTTTCATGCACATATAGGCAATCTTTTGTAGGAGCCCGTTGACAAAAAGTGAGGAAGTAGGGAGACCCTGTCTCTGCACCTCTCTCTCTTTCTTTCTCTCTCTCTCTCTCCACACATATTTCTCTGTATATAAAACCGTTTCCAGATGTCAAGAGTGACCAAAATCGGACAGAAGAGAAAGTCAGGCGAAGAGTGTCATGCAACGGTGGATGACTTTCTACTACCGGGGGCCAAAGAAGATAAGACGACTGACATGGAACCCAACAAGGGTCGTATAGTAGACAAACAACGAGAACATATAAACATGCTAAGAGAGGAAGTGGATAAGCAGAAACAATTGGTGAGAGAGTTCTCGGACGAACTAGGCCGTGTTAAGTCACTGCTCGAAGAAATGACAGAAACTGCAGAACACAGGATGTTCACCATGTTCTGGTTGTTACGGGACGATCCTAAATGTTTAGGTATAACTCGTCTGAGGGAGGACATGCCTGCCAGACCGAAGGCAATAGCTGAAACAAAGACCACCACTTTTGATGAGTTCCAGACATGGTTGGATATTGAAAGGCGCAGGCGCACTGCGGTCTTGAATCGGTTCGCAGCCCATGTCACAGAGAGAACTCATGGGGAATCACAACGACGGAATGTCGCGTCTTGTGCCAGCCCTGGCAAGTGTGTGCTGAAGGAGGGGTGGGCATCCTACGATAGCCAAGCGTATACTACATGTTCGCTATCTGCTTCGGGACACAGTGTCGTTGACCTCTTGGCCTTCGCAGAAGACTGTATTCGGCACTGTGTGGAAACCATGGAAGAATACGGTCTTTGTGACGAGGGTGTGACGTCTGTTAAGGATGACCTTCCTAGCAATATGGCGTCTCTGTTGAGCAGTTGCGCGGACGTCATGGATGCCCTGCAACACACTCGAGGTAGGTTGTTGGGTGGAGAACTGACGGTGACATGTGTGAATGAAGTTGTCATGGGAAGTGCAGAAGGTGAAAGGTCGAAGGCGAGGGAAGAACTCAACACAACAATGCAAACGTCCAGAGAGATCGGGACCAGTGTCGTGGAACTTGCGCCTGCGCCGCATCCCCTGCTCGTATGCACCGATGTTGCAGCACTGAACTGTCACCAGGTTCGTCACAACTTCCCTTGTGTCGTTGCCAGCAGAGCACCTTCTGCTGATGCAGAATCTGTAATGCTGCCAACGACGACGGACACATTCGAAAAGTTTGTTGCAAATGCGAATTCTCGACAAATGGCGAAGCTGGTTGCGGACTGTCTGTCCCATCTCATATCATACATCAAAGAGATTATGACACCAGTCTTTACGAACGCAGGCCAGCATGGAGGGAATAAGAAATGTGAGCATTGCAGGAAAGGACTACATATCCACGACTGCTTAAAAACTATCTACACTAGATGTCAAATCGTGGCAGCGCGGGTGGTCAGGAACGCGTGATCTCTCTCTCTCTCTCTCTCTCTCTCTCTCTCTCTCTCTCTCTCTCTCTCTCTCTCTCTTGCATTCACATACTTGCGGTTGGCTATTGCTTGCCATGTACATATTCCTCTCGCGCTGTGTGTTGTCGTTCTGCTCCGCAGTAGTAAACCGTCGTTGTCGCTGCATGACTGCCTCTCGGACAACATGAGGTTCACTACTGCCGGCCAATTAAGGTCTCTTAAGTGCTGTTTGTTGGAGTTATGACCCGCAGTAGTGAACCTCGCGGTGGTAGCACACTGTAGTTTCCCTGCTATGGAAGGTTCACTACTGCGTGCCATGTAAGTGTTAACCGGTGCTGTTTGTTGTCGTTCTGACCCGCAGTACTGAACCGCCCTCTGTAAATGCATCACAGCCTGTCCGACAGCATGAAGTTCACTACTGGCGGCCGATTTCGGTCTCTGAAGTGATGTTTGTTGGAGTTATGGCCCGCAGTAGTGAACCTTCCGTGAGAGTACACTCTGTAGTTTCCCAACTACGGAAGGTTCACTACTTCGTGCCATGTAAGTCTTAACCGGTGTTGTTTGTTGTCGTTCTGGCCCGCAGTAGTGAACCACCCTCTGTCGATGCACCACTGCCTGTTCGACAGCATGAAGTTCACTATTGGCGGCCAATTTCGGTCTCTGAAGTGATGTTTGTTGGAGTTATGACCCGCAGTACTGAACCTCGCGGTGGTAGCACGTTGTAGTTTCCCAACTACGGAAGGTTCACTACTGCGTGCCACGTAAGTGTTAACCGATGCTGTTTGTTGTCGTTCTGGCCCGCAGTAGTGAACCGGCCTCTGTCGCTGCATCACTGTCTGTCCGACACCACAAGGTTCATTACTGCCGGCCAATTTTCATATCTCATGTCATGTTTGTTGGAGTTATGGCCCGCAGTAGTGAACCTCGTGGTGGTAGCACACTGTAGTTTCCCAACTACGGAAGGTTCACTAGTGCGTGCCATGTACGTGTTAACCGGTGCTGTTTGTTGTCGTTCTGGCCCGCAGTAGTGAACCGCCCTCTATTGATGCATCACAACTTGTTCGACAGCATGAGGTTAACTACTACCGGCTAATTTCAGTCTCTCAACTGATGTTTGTTGGATTTATGCCCGCAGTAGTGAACCTCGCGGTGGTAGCACACTGTAGTTTCCTTACTAGGGAAGGTTCACTACTGCGTGCCATGTAAGTGTTAACCGGTGCTGTTTGTTGTTGTTGTGGCCCGCAGTAGTGAACCGCCCTCTGTCGATGCATCACAGCCTGTCCGACAGCATGAAGTTCACTATTGCCGGCCAATTTCAGTCTCTCAAGTGATGTTTGTTGGAGTTATGGCTCGCAGTAGTGAACCTCGCGGTGGTAGCACGCTGTAGTTTCCCAACTACGGAAGGTTCACTACTGCGTGCCATGTAAGTGTTAACCGGTGCTGTTTGTTGTCGTTCTGGCCCGCAGTAGTGAACCTCGTGCTATTGCTGTATCTATGCATGTCTCTCTGTCAGAGGTTCACTACTTCGTCTGTATTTGGCAAAAATGTGATGTTTGTTGGAGTTATGGCCCGCAGTAAGCAACCTCTCTCTACTGTCAAAACTCTCTCTCTCTCTCTCTCTCTCTCTCTCTCTCTCTCTCTCTCTCTCTCTCTGTGGGGTGAGGGGGGCATGGCGGAGCTACGTGTTCTCATAAATGTACGTGGTGTCTCATGCAATAGATGGAACCCCCGATTGCATCGACTGTCAACGCTGGAGAGACTTGCGCCATGGAGACAGAGGACATTGTGAAGGGTCTTGCAGATGGCCGCAAGGAAGGGAATTCGATTGAGATGAACACCACTGACTGTGCAGACGTGCTGACAACAATATATGCACAGAGTGCAGAGATGATGGGTGATGGTGATGAATCAGACAATGATGAAGGAGGGAGCACTTGTGAGACGGAAAAGGTTGGGGAAGAGAGAGGAGAGGGAGGTATGGGAAGCAGGGAAAATCATGCAGGGTGTATTGTTGAGGATGAAAATGTGGTCAAGACATTAGCAGGGGAACAGTTCCCATATGACATCAATTGGGTGTCTGGTCGTGTTCAACCGGGTATTGTTGGAGGAGTACCCTGCTCCGCGTTCAAAGTGGTTGGGACTTGGGTTCCATTTCCTGTCCCCAAAACAAGCGCATGGCGAAACGTGACTCTGTCAATTGTGTTTGACAGAGTTATAAGGTTGAACGATGCGGCAAGAGCTCGGGAGAAAGGGCAACATGCATTGAAAATGTGGCGTGTTCTCGAGGCAAAGGGCGAGTTGAGGCTTAACGATTTTTTGTACGACAGTTTTGATTGCGGAACGCCATGGGTGATTGGTGGGAACAATGCAGCAGCGAGAACGGTGTGCCCTGAGAATGATGCAAGGAGGGATCCTAGGTGGGGTTTGGTGCCATATGAGATCCCGATTACATGTGGCCGGGTGAGGATGCAGATGCGTGATGCCATGGGAAATGTCTGGAACATGCATTACATCAATGGTATGCTCTCCTTCAGGAATCTCAACAGGGAGGTGTTAGAAGAGGAGAAGAAGGCAATGACATGTCCCCCTCATACTGCTGGGTGTTTTTTTCCGCCGCTTCGGAACCCTATGGAGTTGGGGGTGGTGGACGGGAAACTGTTCTCTGGTGAGGATGGTGCCACATACACAGCTGCAAGAGGGCAGGAAGCCACGTATGATGGACTATGGTCGCAGATATGGGACCACGTCACATTGAGGCGTGACGTTTTGACTGCCACGGACATTGGGGCCCATGTCATCCCTGAGGGACAGTTGCAGCAGCATATGACCCCTGAAAAGTATGCCTATCGCATCAATGGGTCCCGGGATGTTTGCATCCTGCAGTCGTTGATGGCAAGGTGACGATGGCAGCAAAGCTGCAGTCAGGGCAGTGGCTCCCATTGGGATGGATGCATGCAGGCATTGTGGAGCATTGGCAGTTCCTGGTTGTTCTGGCACGTGTCTCAATTTTCAATGTAAATGTTAAGGACCACGTGCCGTTGGTTGAACACGCAAAGCGCTGTTGGGAGAAGATCAGGGAGGAGGACCGTCAGATGGTGCGTGCGGGTTACGACTCCATGGCAGACCAGGGGATGTGGTCCATGGTTGAGGGGAGTTGCGCTGGGCAAGAGCACGGTGACGGTGAGAACATATAAATGGCTCACATTCGCCACAGGCACCGTTGCACGACCCTTCTTGGTTGGGTCCCAGTCGTATGTCCCATGACATACGAGCATGGTGGAGACGTCACCATGACATTCACAGACCCGCTTGGTGTGCCTTTCCATCTGACCTACTCAGATGGACTCCTGCGAGACATTCGGTATGTCGTGGAGAACGACTTGGCAGGTGGATTGACGTGGAAAGGCAAGAGGACAAAGAAACGCTCCGGAATTTCCCGTTTGTCTGCTGAGGTGGAGGGCGCATGTGGTGCTTGTGGCAGCGCAGGGTGCTCTGCAGCATAGGGGGACACGGCCGGCCCAAGTCACGCTGCGATGTCCCAGAGCCCGAGAAAGATGAAGAAGTGCGCGTCGAAAACGCCAACTGGAAAGACGGCTGCGGGCAAAAAGAAGAAGAGCCCGAAGCCCGTGCCAGCCACCGATGACATTGCAGATGCACGCAGTCAGCCCCACAGACGCCGTCGACGCCCCGGGATGGCAACTCTGGCGGAAATCAGGAAGTTGCAACGATCCACCGACCTCTGCTTGGCTTTCAGGCCATTCTTGCGGATCGTGCGCGAGGTTGTGGAGGAGACCATTGCTCCTGGTGCGGGCGTGAGGTTTCAGATGACGGCGGTGTGTGCTTTGATGGAGGCTGCTGAGGCGTACCTGGTTGCCAATTTCGAGAACACCAACGAGGTCGCGATCCACTCGAAGAGGGTGACGATCCAGGTCAAGGACATGAGGCTGGTGGATAGGTTGTCGAAGCCTCGTTGGGTGGAGAAATATGAAGGTATGTTGGGCGCGAGGAGAAGAGCAGACGAGAGGCAGCGACGGATGGAGGCCAGACAGGCGGAGACGGATGGCAGCAGAGCAGGCGCGAAGAAGAGGAAAGCAGTGCCTCGTAAAAGGGGGGGGGCGAAAAAAAAGGCTGCTTGAGAATTGTGTTGTGTGTGTCGCATAATGGTTGTCCCGTCTGTTTCTGTCATGGTTAGTCTTCCTGGTGTTCGGTGGCTTATATGAAGAGAGAGAGAGAGAGAGAGAGAGAGAGAGAGAGAGATCAAGTTTACTAGTGGGGGACATATATGTATAGATAGACGACACTGTCGCTGATTTTGCCTCCAACTAGTGAACCTCTTCTTTTTTTGTTTTTTTCTTGTTCTCCTTTCTTTCTTTCTTACTTTTTTTCTTTAACTCTCTATCGCTTTTAATTTTATGTTCTTCCTTTCTTCAAGTATCTTGGTTTGAATGTATAATTATGAGAGAGAGAGAGAGAGAGAGAGAGAGAGAGAGAGAGGTTTTTTTTTTTCGTCTTCTTCCTTTCTTGGTTTCAATGCATAAACATGCTTGGTTTCATCCAATGAAGAAATCTATAAAAATGAGGGGAGAGACAGATAAAAAGGTGATTCCAAATGTTGCTTCCTCCCCTCTTATTCAAACAACAAACACCTATAATAATGTCGAATGGCTGAACGTGGGACTACGTTGCATTGTCCAACCTCTATCGCAAGAATAAATACACATAGGTCACAGATATACATGGACAACACAAAGAAGTTCTGTGGTCCGTCTGCTCCATATGTTATGTACGTTTGTCTGTTTGTATGTCTGTCTGCAACACACACACACACGCACGCACGCACGCACGCACACACACACACACACACACACACACACACACACACACATATTCTGACATGCAACATTGAAGTTGGCTACTGCGTGCCAGAAACCGACGAATGATGACAGTTGGGACGGGGAATTGCACCCACTAGCCAACTTCGTCTGTCTGTTTGTCTGTCTGCCTATTTGTCTGTCTGTCTGTCTGTCAACATGTTTGTCTGTCTGTCTGTGCATGTGTGTGTCTGTCTATCTGTCTGTATGTCCTAGTGTCTGTGTGTCTGTGTGTCTGTGTGTCTGTCTGTCTGTCTGTCTGTCTATCTGTCTGTGCATGTGTGTGTCTGTTTTTCATGTCTTCTGGCAGTCTGTCCCCGCCGTCTGTTTGTCTGTCTGTCTGTCTGTTTGTCTGTCTGTTTGTCTGTCTGTTTGTATGTTTGTCTGTCTGTCTCTGCACATGTGTGTCTGTATGTCTGTCTGTCTCTCAGTCTGTCGCTCTGTCTGTTTGTCTGTCTGCCTGTCTGCCTGTCTGTGTGTCTGTCTGTATGTTTGCCTGTCTGGCTGTGCATGTGTGTGAATGTCTGTCTGTCTGTCTGTCTGTCCGTCTGTCTGTCTCTCTGTTTCTCTATCTGCCAGTCTGTCCGTCTATGTGTATATATGTCTATCTGTGTATCTGTCTGTCTGTCTGCCTGTATGTCTCTCTCTCTCTCTCTCTCTCACACACACACACACACACACACACACACACACACACACACACAGGCATGCAGCCTTGAATTCGGCTACTGCGTGCCAGAAACTTGCGAATGACATCTCTCTCCGAGGGGAATAGTACCCAGTAGCCAACTTCGTCTGTCTGTTTGTCTGTCTGTTTTTCTGTCTGTCTTTATGTTTGTCTGTCTGTTTGGCTCGGTGTGTGTGTGTTTGTCAGTCAGTTTGTCAGTCTGTCTGTCAGTCTGTTTGTCTGTTTGTCTGTCTGTGTGTGGTGTGTGTGTCTGTCTGTCTGTCAACCATGTTGTCTATCTGTCTGTCCATATGTATGTGTGTGTGTGTCTCTCTGTACGTCTGTCTGTGTGTATGTCTGTCTGTCTGTCAACCATGTTGTCTATCTGTTTGTCCATATGTATGTGTGTGTGTGTCTCTCTGTACGTCTGTCTGTGTGTATGTCTGTCTGTCTGTCTGCCACACACACACACACACACACACACACACACACGCACACACACACACACACACACACACACACAGACACACACACACACACACACACAAACACACATTCTGGCATGTAGCAATGAAGTTGGTTACTGCGTGCCAGAATCTGAGGAATCACGACCGTTGCGACGGATAATGGCACGCAGTAGCCAACTTGGGCACAGTGAAGGAGACACACGCACAGACCATACACACACACACACATCAATGCACATGTACACTAATACACATACACACACACACACATTCACACACACACACACAAACACACATTCAGGCATGCAGCAATGAAGTTGGCTACTGCGGGCCAGAATCTGAGGAATCACCACCGTTGCGACTTGGAATGGCACGCAGTAGCCTACTTGGGCACATACAAGGAGACCATGCACAGACCATGCACAACACACACGCCAATGCACATGTACACACACACACACACACACACACACACACACACACACGCATGTCGATGATGTCATTGTGCGTTTCGCCTGGCAGAGAGAAGAGGACAAAAGACAAACTGTACCATCATGTCGATGTCGGTAGCACAGGTGGAGAAGGCTCTTGCTGAGGTAATGAAGTATGCAGCAGAGGGCATCCACTACAACGGTGACATCGAGTTCTCTTTGCTGAAGAAGAGGGTGCCGAGGTACTTCGCAGTCAGTGTGGATATGAGATCCTCAATCACGGCAAATGATGAGGGTTGTGTCAAGGCACGAATGCTCTTTCACCACATGTACGTGTGGACAACGAAGTGGAACACAGTCTTTATAGTCTAAAAGGAGTGGTTCAGTGGATGTGCAACGAAGGGATGTGCGAAGATGGAGACGTGGACATGACAATGCACCAAAAAGGGGGAACGTATGCACCTGCAGATTTCAAAAAGTTATTGGGCACTGTGGCGAAGAACTCCGACATGCTTGTTGATGGGTCCAAGGACGAGTTGAAAAGTGGTGGTGCAGAGATCTTGGTGTTGTCCAGAATGAAGGACATCACACAAACACCACCACAGGACTTTCAAGATGTTCCTGTAATTGTTGCAGATGGTGTAGAATATGTTCTGCTGGATCAGCTCTGCGATTTCATGAAAAAGAGTGATGAGGACAGGAACGTCATCCACGAGGCGTTGCACGAAGTGTAAGAGTTTGCACTCCAGGGTAAAGATCTGATCGAATTTGTGCCAGCGAGAGGAGAAGACGACTTCATATCCGGCAGACCGTTGTGGGGGGACTTATTGTCACGCGTTTTGGACCGGCTCAGTCTTGCAAGTTGCGATGTTGAGAGACAAAGAGAAAGAGAAGAAGGGTGGAAGTGAAGAAGAGGATGAGGATATAGAAGAAGATGAAGAAGAGGATGAGGAGGCATCGTCTTCTGACGTGGAGGTGAGCGGCAGCGATGTCAGCAACGACGAGGTAGACGAGGAAGATGATGTTTACTATGATTTAAAGGGGGCAGGTGGACAAATGTCAAAAGGTTGGGCACATGCAGTTCTGAGGTTGGCACGTGTTTTCCCCGATCCGCACAATGTGCTGCATGTTGTGATGAAGGGGGCAACACCTGACGGTGCTCTACAGTATGCCGCAGTCACCACTATAATGCAAGCATGCAACAAGGGGAAAAAGTGGTCACGTGTTGGCAAGGGATGGTTTGTTCTAGTGAACAGAGAGGCTGTGCTAGCAACGTCACTGACGTGGGGAATCAACCTCAGTTGCCTCATACACGGCGCAATGGCGACAACTTGCGGAGAGACATTGAACCCCGGCTTGTCAACAGGAGACGCCATAGTTGGTGCTCGGCCACGACATCTCTCAACAGGAGACGCCATAGTTCGCAGTCAACCTGATAACAGACATACATAGCATATAGCAATGGAGTAGTTGTACAAACAACCCTCAACTTGTACATCCCTCAACCACGGTCGGGTTCACTACTGTGTGCCATATAAGTATCCACTGGTGTTGTTTGTTGTTGTTCTGGCCCGCACTAGTGAACCATTCTCTCTCTCTCTCTCTCTCTCTCTCTCTCTCTCTCTCTCTCTCTCTCTCTCTCTCTCTCTCTCTCTCGTATGTCTAGTTGTAGTTATAGTACAACCTGTACATCCGTCTACAGGCTCTGTGTCATGCTGCCTGTTGTTTGCCTCTCCAAGTACACGCGGTTCACAACAGCGTCCAGACATTGGGTGCAAATTTATTTCAATCATTTGATGATTGTTACAATGTATGTCATAATTTGTTGCCTTCTGTAGCACGTGAGACACATCACACCCCCTATGATGACCAATGTGTGTATGTTGTGTTTTTTATTATTATTTTTTTTTTGCATTCTTTGTGACGTCAATTCAAATTTTGCAGGTGTGAAATGTTTTGGCAATGGATGCGGAGGTCGGCTGAGGTGCCGATATGCAATAATTTTGATGCAGACGCAGAAAACACATACCACATTCACAAACGTTATGGATGGATAGTTGCAAACTTAACCAGCCGCACAAACGTGGTGATGAACGTCATGTCACATATCGTGTACCTTGTACAAGTCGTTGCCTTTTCCAACAGAATCATGGAACCTATCGTGGCATATACATTATCATGTCACACGTCTGACTGCTAATCTTTGTCAATCGGGATCAGTGAAAAAGACTGTCAGTTCCCAAAACGACATTCAAGACTCCATCGTTCTCTCTCTCACACACAGAAGAGGAAGGGTAACACTTACAGAATATAACAAAATATGCTGTGCAACTTAGAATTCGAATGACCTCAACCAATGTAAAAAATGTTAATCAAAGCACTGTCTGCACCGTTCTGTTTGTCTTTGGAATGGACTGCATGCACAGAAAATGGACAGCGGTCAACGGGTATGCGACTGTGGCAGGCCTTTCATATCCTTACGAACTTTGAATTCACATTGTGCGAGGGCATGCCCGACGGTGGTGGACAAAAGAGAACAAGGGCAGGAGATGAGTGTTGTTGACGCCTGCGGGCCATCAAACATAGGTGCAGTGAATCTCGTGAGCGCCTGCTGAGTCTTTTGACAGCTCTCGCAAGCTTGCGGCACTGATTTTCTCTGCCAGGGGCGGCGTCGGTATGTCGCAGAGTGACATAGATACTCTCTTGTCACTTCTCAAAGACCCGAGATTCAGCACGACAGACATTGCGTACCGTAATAGTCGAGAGTGTTTGACATGGGCAGGCAGTCTAGCAGAGGCTACGGGATGGAAGGAGTCGGATCTGCGTAGCGACGACTGACCACGAGATGCGCACGCCATCTTGTGGCACCGCGATTGGCGAACCACATTTCTGTCGATTTTTAATATCGCATTATAAAAATGCAAGACGGTGTCTTCTCTAGAGGTGTCCCCGCCGTCAGAGGACCTCAGTATATTTAGCCTGCGCAGCGTGGCGCTAAGTTATCACATCCAATCGATCATTCGAGCAGACAAAGGTGTGGACGGGAATAAAAATCCACGTTATGTTATCCCTCTGTCGCTCTATTCTGACAAGACACACACGGACAGTCGTAAAAAACAGACTGCGTACCCTCTGATGATGTCCCTAGCCGACCACGCATCCGAAGCCACACTGCTGGCCTATCTTCCTGTTCTTCATCATCGTCCACGTGACAAAGGATGGGGTCAACAGTCCACCGCATTCAGAAAGCGAAAGACCGTCATTTTGCACAAGGCCCTTACAGTGGTGTTGCAGTTTGCGAAGGAGGCATCTCATGACGGAATAATGATACCGACAACGCGATTCGGGGACATAACTGTCCACCCTTTCCTCCTCAACTATATACAGGACTACCCAGAACGATGTGCGCTTGCGACTGTGAAGTTTGGCGTATGCCCAACATGCACTGTGTCCAAAACCGACTTTGATGTCCTAGCCGATTTCACGGACTGCAGGAGATCACAGACGCTCGAAACACACCTCACAGCAGTTGTGTTCACATCCGACGACATCGACGTGCGTCGTGCAGCGGAAGGACGAATGTCAGAGTTGAACATGCATAGGCATGTTCAAAAGAACGGCCTTTGGGGTTTTTACAGGGGCCCCAATGGTGACGACCCTCAGCTAGACTACCACCTGGCATTGCAGCCAGACCGTATGCACACAATCGAGCATGGCATATTCCTACACATGATTGACGCATTCAGGATGGCAGCGTTTGACAAGTTGCCGAACATACCGCAAATAGAGATCCTCAAGGAACTAGATGCCAGGTTGCAGAGCGTAGTGAGAGATGCATGCGAACATACCCCCAACTTGTGCTGCCGGTGGCCACTAGCAGCGATGTTTTTTCGAGGGAGGGTCGGTTTGAGGCGAAGCAAAACCGGTCTGTGATGACAGTGGGCGTGTTCCTTATTTGTAATATTATCCCGCGCTCGACAGGCAAGGGCATCACCCTTTGTTTTGTGAAACTGATGGAAATATATGTACGAGTGTTTCGGTGCACAACACACACTCGTGCTTCGCTCGATGAATGCGACGCTTTGATCACGGACTTCATTACGACCATCAAAGCGAAATTGGGGAGATATCAACCATCAGAATGGAAACTCCCCAAGTTGCACGATCTGATGCATCTGAGAACGTGTATTGAGCGATCCGKTGTTCCTGACACCTTCGCAACAGACRTTTGGGAGCATCACCACAGRAAATTYTGCAAACAGCCATACCTGTCATCAAACAAGCGGAAAGCTTCAACCCAGATGGTGAACCACGTACGCCGGTCATTGGCGTTGCAAGAAGAGACCGGGATCGTGAGGAAACGGAGGAAGAGAATGGTCGAGAACCGATCGTCTGTGATAGACTGCATGGCCACGGGAACGAATACCTTCGCACTACGCGATACGGCAATCCTGCAACTGCGGTGGTTCGACATCGATGACGAGCACATACGGGAGGGAGAAGGCATTGACAACCGTGCGTATAAGATACTCGAAGAGCTTTCTTTCATACGTGATTTTCGAGCAGCGCTTACGACCTACATGGTGGAGAATGGTTGTAAACCTCCTTCTGATAACCTGCTTATACACACACGAACACACCTGGCCATCGCCTGCGTACAGGACGAAACAAACAAGGGCACACTTGTTCAAACTGCAAGAGCGTCGCCACAGTTCCATGGGAGACCAGTGCACAGTGACGTCGCAATTAGAGCAGAAAACGAATGCACATGGTTTGCATCAGTAGCCATGTTTTTTGTCGTGGCCGCACCGACGAACAGCGAAATTATGGAACACAGCTGCGGATTTGTGCAATGGTACAAGGAGGTCGACAATGAACGGCAACACGTGACAAGATGCAAGAAATTGAAATGGGAGAAGTTGAATGGACATCAACACAGCAGCGTCGTATCAACCGACACTATTGTAGACATCGTTCACATTGTTCCACGCTTCTGTAAACCACAATGGGGATCGAAGCAGCATGCAATACAGCGTGAGGACTGTTTTTTTTTTAACAAGTGCATATTGTAGAAAAAACAATTGCAAAGTTTCTATCTTTGCTAAGTGAGAGAGAGAGAGAGAGAGAGAGAGAGAGAGAGAGAGAGAGAGAGAGAGAGAGAGAGAGAGAGATTGTAACGGCCTTCATCAAAAGTTTGACGAATTCTGTAAGTCTGTCTAGCTGGAATCATCACGGGACAGCCATGTTGTTTCATAAAAAATTCAGGGGAACAAGAGAGGACATTTGTCTCTTTCTTTCTGTCATTTTTAGAGAAATATCATGTCAAACGTGGCCGAGTTTATGAAGCGGTGAAAACCACATGCGAAACAACTGTGTCTCCAAAAGTTCACTACTGCGTGACATTTACGGGGTCAACAATGACATTCCTTTCACTTTTGGCACGCAGTAGTCTCTCTCTCTCTCTCTCTCTCTCTCTCTCTCTCTCTCTCTCTCTCTCTCTCCAAACTATCCTGTAAAAACGATTCGATTTCTTGCTAAAAAACTTAGCAATTCGTCATTGTCATTCCTTGTTGACCAACACGTGTGAACARGAACAGAAACTTACGACGTCRCACAACAAGGGRGACGGGGCAACACAGAATACAGAATAACAGGGTGCARGTAAGAGAAAGCRAGCAAGGATGRCATGTGARARAAGACARAGCAACACATYGAAAGCCTTGAATTGTYGTCGAGGCCGTGAGACGACAATGCGAGGAAAGTTCACTACTRCRSGCATTTGTTACATAAAGACCGGTGGCTTGACCAGGTGATTGGCCCGCAGTAGCCAACCTTCTCCCGGTGATGGACGGGGGCATTTCCCAATTAGTTTTTTTTTTTTGAAGTATATTTTATTTTTTTTTCCTTGAGTACGCGAACCCAAACCGCCTGATAAAACAGATACAATCATTTTGATGCTGAAAGAGGTTGGTAACTTGCATGACGTCGCAATTTTAGAAATAAGATCTTGGTTGCGCCTCTCTCTCTCTCTCTCTCTCTCTCTCTCTCTCTCTCAATGTGGCCCCCCGACACTTTAGAGAGGCATGGATCGACACACAACATTGCTGACGCAGTTGTTGTTGTTTTTCCACTCTCATGTATGTGAGGAAAACAGGGCAATGGCTCCAAGACCAAAATACGAGGATCTGTGCAAGTCTTTGAAGGCCGCGGGAAAAAAGGACAAGGAGAGGAAGAAATCCAAGGCCGAAAAGAAAAAAGATTCGAGAGAGCATCGCAGAAGCGGATCTGAGAATGCGAAAGCTAGACGCACCAGCAGGCGAAAGCACGGATCAAAAGTTTCAGTCCCATCAAGTCAGCGCGTTCTTTCAAAGCTGAAAGAAAGCTGAAAGAACGCAATGAGTCCCCCCCTTCGACTCCCGCCCCACGGAGCCGTGCCAGCGGTGCCGAGAACCGTTCGCCCAGGGCCCCCGAGAAGAGATCGCGGGAAGATCAAATCACAAAGATGCACCGCAGGACAAAGAAGAGAATCTCCCACAAAAAGGACACAACGGTGGACATGATCGATCTGAGAGGGTCGGACAATGTGCACAGCAGAGCTCGAGAGGAAGCAGAGGAGGAACACGACCACCCCTCATCGGAAAAGTCCGACAGGGAGGATGACAACGCGTCAAGGGACGAGGTCGACGACAGTGAGACCTCCCACGGACATCCTCGCGACACTGACGAGGCTGACGACGATGACGGTGGGAGTGACGACGGCACTGCGCACGAAGAGAGTGACGATGGGTCAGCCCAAGACGACAGAAGCGCATCTAGAAGAGCGAGTTCCCCGTCCTCGGGAGGAACACAACGCACGAGGGTCCCCGGGAGGAACACAACGCATGAGGGTCCCCGGGAGGAACACAACGCACGAGGGCAGCGCTGCCGACACGCCTTCCATTGGCAGACAAATAGTGAGGCACGCTAATACTGCTGGAAAACGTAAACAAAGTGCGTTGAAGTTGCCGCCCTTGCCAAACGATTACATTCAGACTCGTAAAGTTCAGGCACATTGCTGAAGCAAGGATTTGACTTTGATGAACATGCGGTTGAAATAGACTGCCGAATGTCGCTAGTGCTAAAATGTATTTAGACTGCTGAGTTCTAAAATATTGTTATGTGCGTTGTGATGTCTGTCTCCCAGCAGATGACACGAACTCGCAAGCAAAAGTGTGCGCGAATAGTGGAGGACAACATCAAGTGAATGAAGAGTCCGGCGCATTCACAAAGAGAATGAGGGGCAGGCTGTTCCGCTCGGTCGCTAAAGCCTTTGCGTTCTCCGCAGCAAAGGACGCAACTCTGTACCCTACAGAGGATGCATTTTTCACATCGCTGCAAACCACGGCCAAACTGGTGGGGGAGATTGCGGAGGAAGGACTGCGCTCACACGTAGCGTCGTGCGGGATTCGAGCAGTCATAGGGGAGTGCAACAGAATGATGACGACCGTGCGTGGGGAAATAACATGGCAACTGAAACATTGGTTTTGGGCTGAAAAAGGGATCCCGCTTGGGCGGTCACAGCAAACAGATCACCAACTCCCCACTCGCAACAAGATGCGAGCAGAGATGAAGGAAAATAAAACGTGGAGACAGAGCGGCGATGATCCTTGGGGCGCCCCTGCCTTCAAGACGGCACTCACCAAGGTTTTTCAGATGAGGAGGGACGACGTCAACCTTGGAGTGACACTGCAGCAATTGGCTTTTGCGGAGATGGTTATGCAATGCGAAATGGAGCAGACAACAAAGACCACCAAAGCAGCGGAGCAGATTGAAAAATTGGTTTCTATAAAGCAAGACATCGTATCATCTCTTCGTAGCCGCGATACAGTCATGAGTTTTTCGATCTTGAAGTTGGATCGTGCCGTATCCGTAGCTGAGAAGGCTGCTGCGCTGTTTCGAGCTGGTGTGCCGTCTGTCCACAGGAGTGGGCCTTCTACCACCACAATAACGGATGATGATTTCGACCTCGAGTTCATTGCACCTCAGCGTGAGAGAAGCAGAGACAAGGAGAGGGATACAAAAGGTCTGTGCGCCAGACCTTCAACAGCGGGGGGCGGGTGCCGTGGGGGGAGGGGGGAGGGAGGGGGGGCGGGTGAACATAGTAGTGTGCATCAGAGGTTGATTTTGGAATCTTTGAATCAGAAGGTTCATTAC
>BFEA01000181.1:46817-62918 GCA_003427395.1 Chara braunii
TCACGATTTAACTGAGGTTTCCAAATGTGTGGCCACATATAGAATGAAGCAACAGCAATCCTGCAGACTCAAAAGGAAGGTTGGCTACTGCGTGCCACTATCTCTCAAACACAACCATATCGGTAGTTTTTATGCCCGCAGTAGTGAACCGAGCTTCTAGTCTGGCAGCTCAGCATGTAATCGACATTCCGTTACACAGATATCACAAGAATGAAATACCGCCATCTGGCACCAACAGAAAACAACCGTTCACTACTGCGTGACACTTTCTCTCGAACACAGCCATGTGGGTGATTTCGTGTCACGCAGTAGTGAACCTCTCTCTCTCTCTCTCTCTCTCTCTCTCTCTCTCTCTCTCTCTCTCTCTCTCTCTCATTTCAGTCATTGCTTTGTTGCATGCGAGGTCCGCCAGAAGACCCAACACATGATATTTGCGAAATTGCACAGCGAATCGTCCAGCAGGAGAAAAGGACGGGAACAAACGGCGAAAACCCACGACATGAGCACTACGAAACGAATTTTTTCCCCCATACAAAACGCGGACCATACACGAAAGGTGAAACGTTTTCAGCACGTTTCAACAAGCTTTCAACACAGTTCAACAACTTTTCAACTAGTTTCAACACGTTTTTAACACGTTTCAACAAACTCTCAACAACTCTTCAACAACCTTTCAACAAGTTTTCAACAATTGTTCAACAGTTGGACCAACAGATGAACACACCAGTTTCAGTTTTTCCAATATTTGGTCAGCGTTGGTTTCCTTGACTTTTGGTAGAACACATGCTCCCCTTCCTGCCAAACAGTTTATAAACACAGTTCCAACGGTTGAAATATGGTGTCCACATATGTTCAACAAGGCCAAAAAATTGCCACAATTTTTCTGATGTTATCGAACGAAAAGGTACTGGCTACTCCAGGATCTTGTTTGTCTTCTTCACGTCGGGCCTTCGACCACTCGCGTTACAGACAAAACCCAAGATAGTGGCTTCCCTCATGCAATGCTTGGACTTTGGGCCGCTCGCTGTAAGGTTGTATTCTTCCAACAGGCTCAGGACCCGATCAAGGTCCTGGACGTCCTTCCAGACAAAACGCATTGTTTCGGGCATCACTTTGTCTTCCTCTCTATCTTTCGGACCTTTGAACGCCAAGTCATCGATATAAGGCTGGGTGATGTGTGGACTAACCGTCTGCATGACTCTAATCATGTGCCTTTGCACTATCGCTACTGCGTTCGTCCAGCCTTGAGGGGCTACGTTCATATGAATTAGCCCTCTGGGCGTATGCATTGCCGTTACGAGTCTATCTGGCGGATATACAGGAAACTGGTCATACTCAGAGTAGAGGTCTATAAGTGGAATTATAGGCCTCCCTGCGCATGGCTCTGACAATGCGTCTGCGTTTGGTAACCCTCCCACATCTCGCACTGTCACCGCATTTAACCGCTGCAAGTCCTGTACCCACCGTAGCGTCCCGTTTGGTTTGACGAAGCAAAACCACGGGGAAGTATACGGTCCGCTGGAATAGTCAGCAACGTGCGTGCGTATCTTGCCGTCTAGGTAGTCCACCACCATCTTCTCCTCATCCGGGTTGGGATACCGCGCGCCCCTTAGGTTCCATGGCGCATGTGGGACCGTGTGGATCCGAATCATCCGGATCTTGTCCACGTCCAGTCTCCCACGCTGATCGTCATTAAAGGCGTAAGCGCGATGCCTCTTCTTCATTAACCCGACCATCAGAGCCTTCTCTTGGGGTGAAAGGAATTCAGACTCCCCAATTATCAGCCTCCCTTCATTTTCCTTGTTGATACGGCACGGACCACTCGCTGCCTGCTCTCGCATGCGCCGTATCAATCCTCGTTCCCGCTCGTAATAGGCTTCTTCATCTTCGGTAACGAGCACGAGAACTGGGCAACACTTCTTATCTACCGTTTTGTACCGCCTTTGGGAACCCTGCTTAAGCCGTCCTCTAAAAAAGGCCGGCTTGCGGTTTGTGTTTGTGCCATCGCAGGATCCCCCCTTCCGCCCGGGAGTCCATAAACCAGCTCCACTTCTCCCACCTGAGGGCTCTCCAAAACCTGCTCCCTCAGCACCCTAATAGCCTCGGGTCTGCCATGTCATGCGCTGCCACCACCTCCATAACCTTATTTATATTAGTATGGCTCAGCGTCAGCACTTCGACCCCTCCTTCCTCCTCGGGCAGTTCCCAGAGCCTCCGTCGCTCGTTCTCAGATTCCTCAAAGGTAAATGAGCCAAGATTAGGCATGTTTCTCCCGCTCCCTGGTCCCGTGTTGCTGCAGGTGATGACCTCATAGTTCCCGCAAGCCGGGTCGTACAAGAGCAGGATCATCGTCCCATCGTGCTTATTAAAAATCAGCGTTTCTGTCCGACACAGGAACGACCTCCCCAAGAGAATAGAATGGTCGACGTCCGGCATCACGAAAAACAAGTCCTCGTCCGTACCTTGCCAATCTCCACGATCACATTTGACGTCGTGCCGCAAAAAACCGCTTTGCAATTGGCGCCATGTAGCATACCGTGGTCCGAACAGTCGACCTCCATTCCCAACATAATCGCTTCCCTTTCGCGGATGATGTTCATCTCTGCGCCCGTATCCACCATTTCGCTGCACTTCTGATCCTTCACCACCAAATCCACCTGGCCACATGCCACACACTTCCAGTCCATCCTCGTTCCTGCCTCGGTCCACTCTACTTCCCTCGGCAGGATCGTACTCAGATGGACATTGGGTACTTACCTTCGCGATAATCGCCCCTTCAAACCATCGCGGAGCCTTGGGGCTGACGCCAAAATGTCCTTCAAATTCATTAGGTCAGTGTGGCCTTCCAGATTTTTGTCCACCATCCTTTCCACATCAAAGCCCTCTTCCAGCCTAACCGCGTACTTCTTTCTTTTAGGTACGCTGTCAGGTTGGCTCGGTTCAGCTTCCTCCTGAACCCCTCTCTTCTTAGCCCTTAGCTCCACTCGTCGGTCCTCCTCTTGTCGGAGCCTCTCATTGTCCTCGCAGTCATCCTCCTTTTCCTCTTCCGGAACGTCCACCACCTCTTTCCTGCGCTCGGGCTCAGGTTCCTTTCGAGGGGGCGCCTGGCTAGGCGCCTGGCTGGGCACTTGGCTGGTTCCAGCCTTGTTCTGGCTTCTGATCCGCGCTGCCTGTGACACTCTTCCATGCGACGTGGGGGGCCTGTAGGTCATGCCCGACCTAGGGCCTGACCCCACAGTCGCAACCCTTGGGTACCCTTGCTGCCCCGATGATGATTCGGGCCCGGACTCATAGAGGAAGACTCCAGGGAGGCTGGCCTTCCATTCCCGGGTCTCATCACACAAACTCTTTAACCTCTGCTGGTACCTATCCACTTTCCCCAGCAAGTCCTCCATCTTCTCCAAGATGGTTATTGCCGACTCCCTCTCCTCTCCCAACTCCTCATCATCCGACTCGACGACTATCGGCTCCTCCTATATAGTCCCTGCTTTTAGTCGCTGAGTCACCTCCTCGTTCTCCCCCACAATCTCCTCGACCCTTACAGCCAAGTCCTCCCTTTCATACCACATCCTGAACATCGCCGCAGGTGCCGGCCCTGCCGCTGCCCGTCTTTGGGCCTCTTGCCTGACCCCGCCGGAAGTTTTTTGGTCAATATACTTCTCGAATTTATCGTATATATCCCCGTCCATATTGGTGGAAATCAACCCGGAGAGCTCATCGTCCCACCGCCCTTGACAAAACCGTATGGTGTGGCCTTGATAGCCGCAATGCCGGCAAATGGCATTCCGTCAATCGAAGCGGGGCTTTCCGTACCCTTGGCCCCCTTGGTCTTGGCCTCCTTGGCCTCCTTAGTCCTGGCCCCCTTGGCCATTCCATCCACTGCCACGACCCCCGCCGTTCCTTCCTTGGGCTCGGCCACCACCTCCTCGACCTCCCTGGCCTCGGCCTCCATTGCCCTGCCCGCCTTGCCCTTGGTTCCCTCCTCCATCCACGCTAGCCTGCGATACCTGCTGCGAGGGTGGAGGTTGGGCTACGAATTGGCTCTGGGCTGCCGGAAAACTTGGTGGTCCCGCACTCGCCAGTGGACCTGAATAGGGGACCATCGGCCCCGAGGGAACTTGGCCCCCTCCTCGTGAATTGCATTGGTTATATGGGGGCCAGGGCGCCATCGGGCAATAGGGAAGCCAGTGTCCAGGGCCCTGTTGACATAGGCGCACTCACGGCAGCGGCCGGAGGCGCCGCAATCATCTGCGAGATCTGCCTCTTTCCAGAGCCTTGCCCTCCTGTCAATAGGTTGCGCTGTTTGCGCTGTGTTTTGGTCAGGACCTGGGAACCTGTTTCTTCCCCACCGTAGTCCTCGTGTCCGGCCTCCTCATCCACCGCCTCCGACACCCGACCTTGGACCACGGTCACCACCTTTTTCTGCACCTCGGCCTCCTTGCCATATCCTAACTCTGCCAACACGTCCTTGACGATCCTCTTTACCCCCGGGGTCCCGGAGGCGGTGGCGTCCCTTTCCTTCCTTTTCCGCCTTTGTAGGCGCATTTGGTGCTGCTCTACCTGGTCCAAGCTTCCATCCTCCACTCCATTGTCAATAGAGCTTCACACTTCCACCTCCGTGGCTCGTCAGCTCCGAAGCTTCTGAGGCAGTGAGCAACCCTAGAAAGATAGCGCATTGTGCTTCTTCAGAAATCCCATGCACCTTCCTCGCCTTTTTCTTAAATTCTTGCATAAATGCCCCGATTGTGGTAAAATCGTCCTTATTCATAGCCTCTAAGTCTGCTGTAGTTAACAGACCATCACCCATCCCGTACTTCCTTTGCATTCCATCCCTGAACCTTGCCCAACTGACTTTAGCGGCCTCCACAACCTTGCCCACTTCCTGATGATGCCCATGAAGAACGTACCTCAAAATTCACTAGAATTTAACTTCATCTGACAACCCCACCAGCGCCTGCTCAACCAGGTCCAGCCAATCGGATACCCGTTCCCCATTGAAGTGGAACGTATCAACCTTCGGAACATTGCTCGACGCTCTTTCTCGCCTGTCCAGGGCTTCAATAAGATCGTCGAGCGTTAGGACCTATCTTGAACCGTCGCCTACACCTTCTGACATCTTGGCCGACTGCTTCTTTCTCGACTTCCCTATTATAAGAAAAAAATAAAAATGTTTACTCAGCACCCTGGCTTAACATACTTCTATCAAGCCCCCTATATCACTCCTACACTCCCTAGGTCTAACGGATACTACCTCCAAGCCTAGGCCTACCCTGATAGAGTTTGCTCCCAACATAGGACTTCCTATACAATCCTTCCAATCATACAATCAAGTCATGTCACCAATCTAAGTCACTAACAATCAGACCTTTCGCACGTAACCACGCAAGACACCGTACAATCCATCTCACTGGCCTAGCCATATCACCATTATATGCCTAATTCTCTCGATCCAATACCCGGATGTCGTTCCACCAGGGACAACGGTAGGCTTCCGTTATCCCCGGCAACGGCGCCACCTGTCAAGCGCATCGGTTCGACACCTCACGAGGCAGCGCGGGACCCTTCCGGCCGCGTCACGCAGGAGTTGGTCTTAATCCTCGTCGCAAATATACATGGAGCTTTCGCAAGCCGCTCCGGCCGAGTGCGCCAGCCATACCTCCCGCGAGCCCCTACGACAGGATAGGGCCTACGCGAGGCACGACTTACCTCCACCTTACGGGAGTTGTCACCTCCCTTTGGTAGGCGTATCCCCGCCGAGCTACCAGTCCACAGTACAAAAGATGATCAGCTGCAATCGCAGAGGTGGACCAGCCGAGGGCGTTTCTTGTTCGCTGTAGCATAGGGGGTACGAGCGGTGGTACACCTCTATCGAACCCGCACGTGAACCGACGCGCTTGATAGGCTGAGATCCCAAGCGTGGCTCGACGTCGGTCGACTGGGACGCATCCCACACACCAAGCGCACACCACCATAAAGAACATAAAAATAAAAACACACACAAACACATACATATACAAAATGACAGGGAACAAACAACGCGACAACACTCCTAGTCCCTTAGTAGCTATCCCATAACTCTCTGATGCGGCATTCGGATAAGCGTCGCGCGCGAGACTTAGTATAAAACCGCGCGGACGCAGGGCTAACTCATATCGACTCGCAATGCAAGCGTACGCAAGTGGTCGTAGTGATGGCGTACTATGTAGTACCCATACTCATGCGATCCTCGTTAACCTCGAGGGTCTCGTTCGACACTCAAATGTTGGCTGACACTCGCCTTGAGGGTTAATCTCTCGACGCTCGACAATCGCCAAGTGCGGTTGAGAGCCACACCCTCTTCTGCACCCTGCGGAGAGTGGGTGATACACAGATTCATATCTGTGTATCCACACCCTCTTCTGCACCCTGCGGAGAGTGGGTGATACACAGGTTCATACCTGTGGTGGCAATCATCTCTTATCGCCCTGGAGACCAACTCCATCATCTAGGGTCTGGAAAGGAGTCAAGGGGTTTGGCTTTTACGACTTCCACGGACTACAACGTCCAACTATATAATTTTAACAAGCAAAGATAGGCCGAAGGACCTCCACATCCCGAAACCTCAACCTTGAGTAACCTTGTCGATTGACACTAATGGCCTATCCTGACTTCAGACACGCGCGTGCACATGAGAATCACCTAATCCCCTAACTCCAGACGCTGGGCCGGGTGGACATCGCGCGCAGGACTTTTAATATAAGGTTGCGCGGCCGTAAGCCCTTCCTACATCAACTGGCGATGCTAGTCATACGCGGCAATCGCAGTTTTGGCCTCACGATATTGAATGGCTGAAGGAATATATCGTGAGGAATTGCCCTTCACGATATTGAACGGCCGAAGGACATGCCGTTCAGCCCTCGCGACATTTTTCCCCTCTGGGTTGGGTGTCTCGACGGGCAGGGCAGATAGGCTCTGCGCACGGGGAGATTCCTCCCCTATAGAGACTAGGGCTTAGGATGTCCTAGACAAGGACCTCGAATACAGGCTCAGGACTAACGTCCGACTAAGAAACCCCTAAGAAGCATACGACTACGTAGAGGGGTTTTTTATTTATTTGCACAACCTTAGTCCCTATTTAATTCTCAGTGCGCGGGCCCCTCAGTGCAAGCGAACTCCCAACATAAGTTCACACGTATTTATACGTATATATAAGGGGGATAAGTATGTGACGATTACTTCTCACAATCACAGTGGGATTCATCACAACCATATACATATGTGTGATCGCAGGCAGGCCAATCCAAATCCAAGCCACCTTACATACCTGCAATCACATCAAAGAGACAACAAAATTTCACGCACTACACGGGGTCAACTCCAACCAATCTCTGCACTCATACCCCTTGCTTTAGCCATGCAAGCCCCAACCTCCTGTCCAACCAACCATAATTAAATACTCGGTACCTTAGTTAAATGGCCATTCAATAAAAGTACGGGTGAAACCTTAACAAAACAATAAGATCACCAAAGCTAAAGCCTTTTAGGTTGAGTGTTGAGGGTGGGTTGGGGTTGAGCCGTAGACCGGCGAATCGGCAACCAACCTGTTATCAGTGATAACAGAATGTGATCCTTGTAGGATCAAGCTGAATCTAGTCCAGATCTTGAATCAATCGATTAAGAGGACCTGTAACACATGACAGACCAATCCCCAGGCTAGCCCTACAAGTCCTTGGGGAATAATCCCCATATCACGATCTCACTCAAAATATTCCTAATTGACTAAGCCTGAATCTACCGCTTAGCAATGCCCCAAGCAAATGTAGACCCGGACATAATCTCCCCTACACAGGGTAGACTGCCAGAATCGCCACATAAGCTAACTCCTTTAAACTTAAGAAGATTTCGGCAGCGCTTCCGGTAGGAAAAGTGTCTTTCCAGAATTTATATCAGCCCGAATATGAGAATAGAAGTGGTCCTACAACCTTCCAAAGTCTAATTTTATCTAACTCTCTGAATTAGCAAAAATTTGAGCTGCACTCCCTTTAGAAAGGGAGACTTTCCAGATTTTTACTAAGTCATATATAAAAGTCAGACGAACTGAACTTTGGAATGACCAAATATGACTAACTTCTTGGTTTTGTAGAAATTCCGGCAGCGCCCGTAGGAAAAGTTGCTTACCAAGATTTATACAAGACCAAGTAAAATAAACGATCCCAGAAAATGCAAAAATTTATCTAAGTAAAATAAACTTTGCTAAGAAAATGCAGAAATTTGAAACTAACTCCTATGACTCTAACACGTGGTGAGCAACTAAGCAACTACCTATTAAACTGAAACTCAGACTAAAACAGTAGTAGCACTCAATCACACGTAGACCAAACCACAAAGGTAAGTACTCTCACCTTCCCAAGTAAACCTCAGGAAACAATAGTTCATGATCTTTCAATGATTTAACCCCTTATACCCAGCTTACATAAGGCATAAGGTCAGGACACCCAAACTTATGGAATGTGCCTTACTTATCCAGGTATAAAGTCAGGTCACCCAAACTTATGGAATGTGCCTAACTTAGCCAAAGTAAACACAAACATAGGGCACAACTTTTCTCTTCTTTGGGCATATGACTAGACCATACTAGTGGCCCTGAACTGTTTAATAGCCAGATTATATATACCTCTCTGAACTTAATCTTCAAAGTGGGCGTAGGACTGAACCATTCATCTTAGAAACAATGCCCAGCCGGCCCAAGTTACCTTCAGTTATACTTTTAGTTATACTCTCTTCAAGTTGTAATAAGCTATAGTCAGACTACCTAAACTTATATAACAGTTTGACTAGCTTGTTCATAAGTAACATTAATAATAGAGTATAGTCAAATTATAACCTTTGGATTTCAACATGTGGGAGACTTTGAGTCAAACCACCTGAACTTACAGAACAGTCTGACTCTCTGCCTAATTCGTCTCTCTTTGATCCAATCTGTGCGTGGCATTGGGCTAGACCACCTAAACTTATAGAATGGTATGCCCTCTGTCAAGTTCATTTCCTCATAACAAAACAGGAAGAGGCTGAGCCACCTAAACTTATAGAATGGCTTGACCTCCTCGTTCAGAACCAAGTAAACAGAGGAAACCCAATATAAGCAAGGCAACCAAAGTACCTGAACTTACAGAATGTACTTGGTCCCTGAAAAAAGTCAGACACAAGCAACCCTTGCAAGTTAGAGCAACCAGACCACCTAAACATATAGAACAGTCTGGTCCTCAAGGCAATCCTACAACACTAGGTCTCCCCAAACTTATGGGGACTTCCCAGCCTCCAGAGGAACCAGACCACCTAAACTTATAAAACGGTCTGACGCTCCACACAATTCAAAATAAAGCATAGCACTGGCTCTCCCCAAACTTATGGGGACTTCCCAGCCTTAAACGACCCAATCAAACCTCATGCAAACTGCCTTCCTCCCAACCTTCCCCCAGATACAATCCCTTTTTATTCACAATCTATTTTCATGCAATCAATAAACTGAAACTGAGTTTACACAATCATTCTTTTAATTTAATCTGAATTTATGTCTTGACAGCCAAACTCAAGGTCAAAGTATAATGTAAGCAGCATACTCAGTCAAACCACAAAAGGTAGTATAGATAAAAGCTATAAAATGGGTTTATAGAGGGGGATGGAAGGTTACCTTTCAGTTCCCTGCCTCCAGAACTCCTCCTGAGTTCCGGCAGAGCTCCCGCAATCGGTGGGGTAACCTCCCACGTAGGCCTTGTTGCGGTCCTACGGGTTGCAATCCCGCCTGCCGCCTTCCCCTCAGATCAGGTTTTAGACTTAGAGTAAGAAGGGCAGAAGGAGGGGTTTGAGACTCTCGAGATACGAGGAGGGGACATCTGAACTCTCAGGAGAAGGCCTTGATACCTTCACTCGCCTGAGGACCCCACAATGATGGCCAAATGATAACAGCTTGGTCAACTTCTGAAGTCAAACTATCATAGTCAATCCCTCTGACGACCCCTTAACTTACAGCAATAACCTCCCCTCTTTCAAGCCTTCTCCCTCCCCTAAGTCCCAACACCTCTCCTTAGCCCAATTGCCACTGTATAATAGACCGTGCTGGGTGGCAACGGCTGGTTGTGGCATACAACAGTATACAGCAGCCAACAGTCGGCGATGGCAGTGCCCAGCGGTTAGCAACAGTTCGCACACAGTCAACCACAGCAGAAGTTCGCACCGAGTACGCAGCAGCGATTTGTGCACAGTCAACAGCGGCGGTGGTAGTTTCTCGCCCAGTACGTAGCAGCCATTTGTGCACAGTCAACAGCTGTGGCTGTAGTTTTGCGCCCCAGTACGCAGCAGCCATTTGTGCACAGTCAACAGCGGCGGCGGCAGTTCGTGCGTAGTATGCAATGGCCAGTAACAGCAGCAGTCCCTGGCAGCAGTCCGCGCGCTCAATAGGCCAGCCAGCTTCTCTGTCAAGCACCAAGCTTACCACTCTCTGCTTGCACGACGCTGCCTGGCCCTATGTCTTTACTACTTTCCGACGCATTAGACGGGCGACACACTAGACTCCCATTGGTGTTCCGGGTCACGTGTCGGATTCACACTACCTGGCCCAACAGCATGAGCATGCCCTCGGCCAAGCAGTTCGGTATACCTCAATGCTCCGTATAGAGAGTCGGTAATGTACTGGTAAGCCCCGTTCTCTCACCTTCTTCAACGACACCGAGAGCTGGGTCGCTTTGAGCCCTGCCGCTGATGGTGGAAGTATACCGGCTTCCCGCTTCATTTTCGCCCCCCTCGTCCTGATGGGCAGCTCACCAGATAACAGGTAAGTCGACTCCCCTACAACTATCTGCTCACTGTCTCCATCGAGAGGGTGAACAGAAATGGAAGGACCCTTTCATTAGATTACAGGTATACACACTACTATTTCGACCTTACAACAGTTTGGCCCCGTAGCTCGACTTCCGGTCCACCCCGCATCACCCGTTCTCAAAGTAAGTTTACAGTCTCTCTCTGTGCGGGCCTGTGCGCTGCCATATCTGCGATACGCCAAACTGTGTCAAACTGGCCCCGAGATCATAATTTTGTGAGGCGGTGGTAGCGAGATAAAGAGCGACAGCTGCCAATGGAGCACCTTCCCTCCTTCGCTCCACTGCGTTTGCTTCGCCTGCTGCCGCACACACTTCCTTCGATAGTAATGAGTAAGGTTCGAATGAATCTTCCGCTAGAATGCGGATAGATACATTCCGAAATTTGTAAGTCACTTTTCCTCCCAGGGCGCAGCCCCCAACGCTGTTCCTGGCCGAGTTACTAATATCTAGACAAACTAACACTACTATCACGTTCGCAACACCCAAAGGCCCCAACCTACCACTTTACTCCTCCAAATCTCGACAAGAGACGAGTAGGAACCTCATTCTACATTTCCTCCATACCGACACACTCCGATACTCCTACGCAATCCTCTCCCTCACTAACTCCTTTTCTACTAGTCTATCTCTAAAACTAATGTTCTCACTGCACTCGCCCGATCCACAAACCCTCAAAACGCTTCTTTTTTTGGCCGATCTCATCAAGGATCGGCCGAGTTTCGCGATAGCCACTCCTTCCCTTCCTCAGCCATCGCTGTATCTCCGCGCACACCAATCCGTTATCCTACTAGCTACTTAGCAAAACTAACTACGAACTCTACTTCGCAACCTTGAGAACCCCCATCGGAGACTTTTGCCTCGTCCGGTCCTACCAAGACTCAAGCGAGCTAGGCGCCTTCCGCTCCGCCACGTTTACTTCCCACCATCTCCTTCGTTGAATGCACTTGACCCCGTCCCTTGGCTAGGTTCGTTCTCTCCTTCGCTACCCCGTTCCCCTGCTTTGGCGCCCGTCACTCCGCACCTGCACTCGCCTTATCTTTACAGCCGCCTACCTCGTCCTCCTTCGCATCCAGCTACGAATGCGCTGGCGAGATTCAGCGTTCAGGTTCATTTCACTCCCCTGCTTCTCGTCAAATACTTCCTCTCTACCTTATATGCCCTCTCCCGCTTCTCTCTTCTCAGTCCGCACTTTTCTCCGCTGCACTTGCTGCCTCGGCTTCCCGGCCCCTGCCTACTGTTAGCGCCTGCTTCCCCATCGCCCTCTTACCCTCACGCTCCGCTACAGCGACTTCGATCGCGTTCAAATCCGCAGCATCGGGCCTCAATCCTTGGCGAGCACAGAAAGGTGACTGAAAAAAAAACAGTCTAGTTGTGCTCTCCCCCCTTTTATGTGGTACCCTCGCGCAAGGGTCACGCTAATCTCATCTGTATTGTTTCAATTTTAACGGATGTCCCGAAGGAACAAGCTGCGGGGCAGCCCCAAGGCCTCGCCACCACTCGGACCTGTTTCCTAATAGTTCATGGGTGTGCCTGCCGTAGTAGGCTAGTGGCCCGATGGTTGGTCCTGAAACTGACACTGGCCCCCGACGAAAATACCCATAGTGCAGAAACAAAACCCAAAAATATAGGTGGGATAACCAACGAAACAAACAGGCCGCGGGACCTGCCAGTACTTCCTTGGTTCCGCTAAGCGGGCCCGCGATCGAACTCCCCCGACAAAATTAAGGGGGATAGTCCCACGGGACCCTCGACCCCTCAGCTTCTCGCTGCGCCGTCGTCCCTGCGCTGTCGCCCGCCGGCCTCGATCCCCGCACCTCCATGTCACAAGTCCAATGCTATAACCTATAGGGCTAAGCCCAAGCCTGCAACCAGCGTGCTCGGAACCCTATATAGGGCGGTTCGGCTAAGCGTCCGAGGCCGAAAAAACGGTCTGAGCCCCCTCCCCACCTACAACCAAGCGCGCGGTCGCTAAGTGTCCACGCCGGCTTACCCAAGCTTCGCCGTGGCTGCCCCGTGTGCCACCCTGTGTGCCAGACCTGTTGCTGGTCAAGCGTGCCAAATAAAGGACGGACTCTTTTGGTCGGTCAACTAGGCCGGTTATACAATCAATAAAAAAAAATCACACGCGTGCCTTAAAACTGCGTGCTCACACATCCTTCCAACTCTGATAACCTTTAATCCATGCATAGACAACCACCACAATGCTCGTGAAACTCCTAAAACTCTAGTTTAACCAACCTTCCTGTCACTTGCAAAAACCAGGGCGGAGGGTATTCGCGCCGACACCGTGTCTCTGATTGATTGATTGATTGATTGGTTGGTGGCGCCTTCCCATCCTGTGTCCCAATCAATCAATCAATCAATCGATCAATATACATGATTGATTGGTTGATTGATTGATTGGATCAGTGTCCCAATCAGTCAATCAATCAATCAATCAATCAATCAATCAATCAATCAATCAATCCACTGTCCCAATCAATCAATTACTTAATCACTCCACTGTCCCAATCAATCAATCTATCAATCAATCAATCAATTAATTAATTAATTAATTAATCAAATCTACATTCATTAATTCTACCACTGATTGATTAGTTGATTGATCGATTGGGCCAGTATAAGGGAAGCGCCCCTAAGTAATCAACCCACCATTCAGTCAATCAATAAATCAATCTATCAATGGAGATTGATTGAATGGTAGAAGCGGTCTTGCCCTGTGTGTATTGAATTGATTGATTGGTTGGTTGGAATCGGCATTGCCCTCTATCTCCACTGTCCCAATCAATCACGCACTCACTCACTCACTCAATCAATCATTCAATCAATCGGTACACAAACAATCAATAACTTATATGTTTTTTTTTTTTTTTTTTTTTTTTTTTTTTTTTTTTTTTTTTTGTGTGTCACACAAACACACATACACACACACGCACAAAGCGCTGACACACACACGCACACATCTCTTGATTGATGGGTTGATTAATTGGGCAGGTGATTGATTTGTGGATCAATTGAATGATTGATTGATCGATTGGGCCACTGGGTGGGAAGGCGGTCCCAACCATTCCATCGAACCATTTCATCAAACCATTCATTCAATCAAACACACACCAGGCAAGGCTGCTTCCACTAATCAATCATTGATTGATTGATTGATTGATTGATTGATTGATTGATTGATTGATTGATTGATTGAATGCATGATTGATTGATTGCTTCAAGGCGCTCCCCTTACACTGACCCAATCAATCAATCAATCAATCAATCAATCAATCAATAAATCAATAAATCAATCAATCATTTGATCAGTGAAGAAATGTGTGTGTGTGTGTGTGTTACACACACACGCACATGCACACACACATTGTCACACACACACACACACTGTCACACACACACGCACATTGTCACACACATACACACATAAAGTTCGCCAAAGTGGAATGGTGCAAACCAGACACACACACATCAATAATATATAGATGTGGCCAAAAACGCATAGGTTCATGGTAGATTGAATGATTGATTGATTGGTTGATTGATTGGGCACGGGGTGCTTCCCTTTCACTAGCCCATCCACCGCACCAATCAATCAATCAGTCATTCACACTGTGGGATTATCGTATATTATTGATCAGACCGAATCAATGTCATGACCCATAATGCACATCATTATCATGTACGGCAATAAATCAATCAATCAATCAAACAGTCAATCAATCAGTCAATCAAATAGTCAATCAATCAATCAAACAATTATTCAACTTATCCAAACAACTGGTCCAATCAACCGATCCAATCAACTGTTCAATCAACCAATCAATCAATCTATCTATCTATCAATCATTCAATCAATCAATCAATCAACTGACCCATCAGTGATCCAACCAACCAGTCAATCAACCACACATACACACACACACGCACACACATATGTACACACACATATGTACACAAGCATAGACACACACACAGACACACACAGACACACACACACACTCTCACACATGTATACACACGGTATCGGGCCGAACCTCGGTAGACTTTCGAGCCTTTGTCGACCCCCGGCGGGTCCTATTTGGCTCGACCTGCCCACGCTCAAGCTCAGGGCGCGGGTCATTCGTCCCGGGGCCACCCCCACCTAGTGCTTTGGTATGGATGGGGATGGGCCAATAGGGCGAGAGAGCTTGACATTGGGGATGTAGCTCAGCTCTTGCTTTGGGTGGTAGCCTCACTGATCGACTGTCGCAAGCGTAGATTCTCGATTCCCCGTTGTGTTCGCAAGCAATTGCTCAGGCAATCCAAGAGGGGGTTTATTGAAGATTTCTCTTCCTTTCGTGCGTAGGTTAAGCGTTATCCTTAGGCCACGCACCATTTTCCTAACGTCGCGACAAATCTCTGGCATCATCGGGGCGCGGCCCTGCCGTCCTTCCCCTATGCCGCTATCATTTCCCTTATCCAGCCCGCGCATTCCATTCACGATACCATTGCAGCCCTTAGTCTTTTCGGGCGTCCATTTCGCACGCAACAACCAAAGCACACTCATACCATACAAAGTCATCTCCCTCTCTTCCCTTCCCTTTGCTCCTCTTTGGTCCTTCTCTAGTTCGCTTGTCCTCATCCCAATCCCGCTCAATTCGTCCCGAGCTACTCACCTGCACAATTCCCACACGAGCAAGGAACAACATCCATCACCCCATTGGGGTCAACGCATCGCCCTTCCCGCAAGCCTAAGTCCTTTCCTTTTTCGTGGTTCTTTCACCATTTTCCTTTCTCCTCAGTCAAGGCATGCTCCTCCCTTAGTCATGCAGTCGGGGAAATGGTTGAGTCAACTGACCTTGCACAAAACTCGCACTTCTCTTCACCTTTCTTTTCAACAATTCCGCTTTTCCAAGTTCACAAGTCTTTTCACTTTGTTCCTTCTTGGTGGCGCAAGGGACCGGCTGCCCTCCTCTTGCCCTCTTTCTCCACCAAGTGACGCTGCCTCTTTTCACCGTTCGCACCCTGGCAATGTGACAATGAGGGTGGGGGTTAGTCACGGGTCAAGAGGAACAGACGGGGAGGGAAAGGGTGAGGTTACTTGGGGTACGCACGAAGGGGGACATCGATGAAAGGGGATGCGGCAGACGAAGAGGAGATACAAGGGAGGAGAGAGAGAGAGAGAGAGAGAGAGAGAGAGAGAGGGAGAGAGAGAGAGAGAGAGAGAGAGAGAGAGAGAGAGAGAGAGAGAGAGAGAGAGAGA
>BFEA01000181.1:74649-87779 GCA_003427395.1 Chara braunii
CACACACACACACACACACACACACACACACACACACACACACAGTACAAGACTGTCACAATCCAAGGGAATGTTAATGGTGCGGGATGTTCGTTGTAACCCGTTTCTAGTGTCACCAGGGAACCCGCTCGGCTTGTTCCGATCAGCAGTGGTGTGTGTGTTGAAGTCGGTTCACTATTGGGGGCCAAGTATTGTGCCTTACGGTTTTGTGTGTGTAGAAATGACACGCACTAGCCAACCATTCCCAATGTTGTGTTCACGTCACCCGTTTTGTGGGCCAACCATCCCCAATGGTGTGACACACACTAGCCAACCGTCCCCAGTGATGTGTTCACGTCCCCAATGGGGTGTTCACGTCATCCATTTTGTGTGTGTAGAAATGACACGCACTCCTGACTGGTCGCCAGGTGTTCGCTCGGCTTGTTCCGATCAGCAATGGTGTGTGTGTTAAAGTTGGTTCCATACTGGGGCCAAGTGTTGTACCTTACGGTTTTGTGTGTGTAGAAATGACACGCACTAGCCAACCGCTTTGTGTCAGAGGGGTCTTCACGTCCCTGATGGTGTGTTCACGTCATCCGTTTTGCGTGTGTAGAAATAACACGCACTACCGACTGTTTGTCAGTTGTTCGCTCGGCTTGTTCCGATCAACAGTGGTGTGTGTGTTAAAGTCGGTTCACTACTGGGGGCCAAGTGTTGTGCCTTACGGTTTTCTGTGTGTAGAAATAACACGCACTAGCCAACCGTCCCCAACGGTGTGTTCACGTCATCAAGCGTCAGTCGCTGTTTATTTCTAGCTACCGATTCGCCACACAGTGTTGTGTCATATCCCCGGATTTCTGTTGAAACTGTGGAATTCGTGACAGTGTCGAACGATGGCAACATATCCGGTCGGTTCGTCCCCATCAGCCGCGGTGTGGGTCGGAAGCAGTTTGCTACTGAGGGTCATTTCATCTCCCTCTCTACTTTCGTTTGTGCACGGATGACCTGCACTACCCGACCCTCACGACATGTGTCCTTCATGGTAGAGAAACTCTCTCTCTCTCTCTCTCTCTCTCTCTCTCTCTCTCTCTCTCTCTCTCTCTCTCTCTCTCCACCAACAGTTTTCGCAACAATGATTTCTCACAAAAACGTGTTATGTCTCGTGGACTAGATGGATGGATTAATTGCTTCAACAACGAAAGTCGGAGAGACCATCGGCATCGGAACAAAAGAACTGGTGGAAGCCATAGCAGGAGTTGATGTGACAATGGCACAGCAAACACACACCAATGCACAAGAAGGGGGGTTGGAAAAGGAGTGTGGCATAGGGGCGACACTGGATGTTGGGACAAAAGAGATGGTGATGGGAGATGATGATGAACTTGGGAAAGGCCGCAACAGCCATAGCGCGACCGTGATTGGTAAAGAAGTGACGAACAGGCAAAATGTCGGGACATCGCACTCCCATATGTTATGCATTGTGCCCAATGAGAATGTTAGAAGGACAAATGTCGGGGAGTGTTTTCAGTATGCTATCAATTGGGAATCTGGCTGTATACAACCTGGCATCATTGGAGGTGAGCATTGTTTAGCCTTCAAATGTGGAGGAAGTTCGATTCCTTATCAACCACCCACGGAGGTGACATGGCGCAATCAAAGCGGAGACACAAACGAAGCGGGAACGAGAAATCAAAAAGATGATTGGAGAACAAGATCTGCAGGGAGCGTGCATTGGTTATCGTTCCATCAAGAAGGAAGGACAGAGAGAGATCGAAAGGACGGGACAAATCACCCCTTGTGACTCCAAAGTCAAAAAAGGTTCATCCAAGGCGTGAGAGTCAGCCACCAAAAGCGCCAAAGAAAAAGTCTTCCACAGATCAAGGACTTGCACGTGTTGGCAACGAAGGAAAACAACGAAAGAAGAAGCGGAGCATATTTGAAGTTCACAAAAACATCGAAACAATTTATTTGAGGGGGTCGGAAGTTGTTGAAAGCAGCACACAAGCGGAAGCGAACCTGTCGCAACACTCCATGGAGGACGTATCTCATTCTGAAAACAAGGAAAATGCGAGAACAGACGACGAGGGCGGTGATAGTGAATCAGAGACAATAGGAGATTCAAAAGAAGAAGAGGAGAGTGGCGAACAGCAGGAAATCGACAGTGTAAGCAGTGATGCGAACGATGATGAAGAAAAGGAAACTTCATACTATAGTAATGACGAGGACAGTCAGAAGTCACGGAGTAACCTGAAGAGAAAACGTGAAAGTGAAGGAACACATGGACGAGGGGTGGGAGAAAAAGTTGAGACGAACAAGCAGTTGGTGCGCAAGGAGTCGTCGTCGCAACAACGTAAGTGCATTATTAAAAGTAGTCGTTCATAACCTCAGACCTCGTATATGTCCTCCTTATAATGATGCACAAAGAAAAGTTAAGAAATATTATAAAACTATTAACAAAATCGTGTGTTGTTGTGATATGTACGGTGTTTGATGTCTTTTTATGTCTTTCTGTTGTCTCATACCAGGGGGCAACATTGTCGAGGAAGCGTCAAACATACAGAGAAACAGAGAATACCACGAGCAGACAACCGATATAGACAATATACATTTTCCTAAGAAAGTAAATGATATATTATTTCGTTCAATCGCAAAGGCGTATGCATTCACTGCGGTGAAGAACGCAACAATGTATCCCTCGGAGGACGACTTCTTCGCATCTCTGCAATCAGCAACAAACATGTTAGGAAAAAATATGAAGGACGGACTCAGTATGTATATGGATGATATAGGAGTGCGGTCAGTGCTGGTGGAATGTAACAGAGTCATGACAACGGTGAGAGGAGAGATAACATGGCAGTTGAAACACTAGTTTTGGGCGGAGAAGGGGCTACCACTCCTGCGATGTGCAGAAATGGACCACCAACACGAAATGCGCAAGAACTTGCGGGCAGAGATGCAGACAAAAAAATCATGGAGACAGTTGGGCAATGATCCGTGGGGTGCAAAACCATTCAAGACAGCGGTAGAGAAAGTTTTTCAGATGGGAAGGGATGATGGAGGGGTCGGGGTGACCTTGCAACAATTGGCATTTGCAAAACTTGTTGTGCCGTCTGAAATTGAACAGACTAAGAAGACAAACAAAGCATCAGAGCAGATTCAGAAATTAGCAGCAATTAAGCAGGATATTGTGACGTCGGTGCGTAATTGTGACACTGTAATGAGCTTTTCAATATTCAAGCTTGACCGCACGACATCGGTTGCAGAAAAGGTTGTGGCATTCTTCAACGCAGGAACACCCGGAAGGCAAACAATACGGCTCGTGCCACAAAATTCACTGAAGATGATTATGAGTTTGAAGTTCTTGCAAAACCACGTGGCAGTGAATCGGGGAGAGAACGAGAGAGAGAAACTTTAAGTGCAAGACTCTAATACTGGGTTTGTGACGACATGTGCGATGCAGCGGTGCACAGTGTATGAACTTAGGGCTGGTCAAACTTTTAGTAGGCCATGTATTTCCGGGGCATGTATCAGGAGACTAATATTATTTTTGTGGCATGTATCATGAGACTTTACAAATGCGGAGAGAGAGAGAGACAGAGAGAGAGAGAGAGAGAGAGAGAGAGAGAGAGAGAGATGATTCAAAGTTTCGTTTGCGAGTTTCAATGAATTTTCCGTGTTTATGTATCAGGAGACTACTTTTGACAATGATGATCGTCCTCCATTTTCATGTTGTATCTATCGGAGCCATCTTGTGGTTTGTGCGAAATTATATGATCGTTGGTCATTTTCATGTTGTATCTACTTGTTAATAATAACACTCCTCCACCCTCTTTTACTCGTTTTTTCCAGTGGTTGTATGCAAGTGTTCTTGACAACTACCTTTTCATGGGTGATGGACAAAGAATGTGGTCAATAGTGGTCCTACCCAATCTTAGCTTATTGTGTCAATATAGGTTTGGCTGCTATGTTACCAGATCGGACGTCCGGGACCCCCCTGACCGTCCGGGGTTGTTCAATCGGACAACTGGTCGGACGTCCTCCTCGGGCAGTCTGTCCGAAGCATGAATGGCCAAAAAAAAAAAAAAAAAAAAAAAAAACTCAAAAAATTCCGACAAAACACTATGTTATGCAGAAAAATAAACTGAACAACTTTTGTCTTGGGGTTACATCGAAATTCTCTACCAAATTTGAAATAAAAAATAAAACAATCTTATGCAAAAAAATAAAGTTCAATTATATTTTAATAAACTGAACAACTTTTGCCTTGGCCTTGCTACTGTTTCCTTCCCGGTGTGAGTCTGAGTGTGTGTTTGTGTGTGTGTGCGTGGGTGTCAGTGTGTGTGTGTGTGTAGACAGTGCATCTGTGTTTGTCTACATAGTGCGTGTGTGTGTGCAAACAGTGTGTGTGTCTGCGAGTAGATAGTGCGTGTGTGTGATTGTGTGTATGCATGCTCACTCGTTGTTTTTGTGTGTGGATAAAATGTGTGTGTGTGTGTGTGTGTGGATGCCGATGTCACTGCAGCTGCTGCATCTGCCGGAGTGGATGGTCCACACGCTGCGTCAGACGAAGCAGCTGCAGCCGCTGCATGTGCAGAAGTTGTTGACTTCAGCAGCAGGCCCTCCTGTGTGTGTGTGTGTGTGGATGCCGCTGTCACTGCAGTTGCTGCATCTGCCGGAGGGGATGTCCACACGCTGCGTCAGACGAAGTAGTTACAGTCGCTGCATGTGCAGCAGTTGCTGACTGCAGCAGCAAGTCCTTCTGTGTGTGTGTGTGTGTGTGTGTGGATGTTGCTGTCACTGCAGCTGCTGCATCTGCTGGAGCGGATGGTCCACACGTTGCGTTAGACTAAGCAGCTGCAGTCGCTGCATGTGCAGCAGCTGCTGACTGCAGCAGCAGACCCTCCATTTCAACTGTGCAAGCAATCCACCCCCCCCAACACCCCACCATCACACCTTCCCCCACCATGTCTGATTTTTTTTTCATTTTTGCTCGGAACAGCCTGATTTTTTTTGGGGGGGTCCCCTAGTGGTGCGCAGACCCCCCCCCCCATTTTTTTAATTTTTTTTCGTTTTTTTTTGGCAAAAAAACAGTTGTTCGATTTTCCGGACAACTCCCCCCTGACCGTTTCCCGGAGACGTCCGGGGGAGACGTCTCGCAATCGGACAGCTGGCAACCTAGTTTGGTTGTCAATTTCCTTTGTTTATTTTATTAAGTTGAGTAATAAACACAAAATCACCATAGATCTGGTGCCACATGCATCATATGTGCAAAATATGTATATCAAATGGTTCACTAGTGTGAGCCACGACAAATGCATGACGGTGAGAAGAAAAGAAAAATGGCCCATAGTAGTGAACCAATAAAGATAGTCTATTTCATGTAGTGGAAGAGAGGAAAAAATGCACATATCCAGACTGCATACATGTTCATCTATTTTAGTATCTGCATAAAATGGAACAGAAAATATACACACTATCAACAGTTGGTTGCATGCATCGATATACACTAAACTTTTGAATAAAAATTCCACATTTTTTCTGTTGAGGAATCGAGCAGACGGCCTGAGCAGGGTGAGCTTTAAGACGGAGGGACTAGAAGAAGCAGAGCCGATCGATGCGTTCCTCGACCTCGAGGGAGGGACTTTGGTGGTGGATAATGAGATGGTTGGGACCGCCTGCACGACCAGAGAATTGTTGATCAAAGCGTTAGAGAAAGGACCTTCTACGGTGGTAGCAGAACTCCGAGAAGGGGTGGTCACCAGGGTTGGACGGAAGGAAGAGAAGGACGCTTGGGGTAGTATTGTGGGGCCTCAGGAAGAACGGATGGCACTAGCCATAGAAGGCGGGTGGAGAAGGGTGATAAGCGTGCTGGAATCCTGGGAACAGGAAAAGCAACAGTATGTGGTTAGCCAAATGTGCGACGCTCAGCCGAGCTCCCGACGGGAGGAGGAGTTCTTTTTCATCAAGTTGTACGATGGTATTTTTAGGGAGATTGGGTTGCTGCTGGTAGGAAACAAGGATGGCCACGAAGTCAGTCCTAAAGCTAGGGAAGAGGCAGACAAGTATGTGCTAAGGAGAGGGCACTTCTTCCGGAAAGAGGAGGGCTTGACACCCAGGAGAGTGGTATGCGGGAGGACGAGACAGATAGACAGAATACAGGCGATGCATGATGGGTTGGTCGGTGAGTATCGGTCCTCAAACGGTACCCTAGCCAAAATAACGCCACTCTATTACTGGCCGGGAATGGGCTCCATGGTTGCCATATACTGTCAGACCTGTCGAATCTGCCAGGAGCGGAGTACAGCGCGGGTATTTGAGCCACTCAGGCCCACGCGAGTGTTGGGGTCAGGGCACTTGGTGCACCTCGACCTAGCAGTTATGTCTGTATCCACCAAAGGGTATAGGTATATACTCGATGCTAGAGACAACCTTAGTGGATTTGTGGAGGTTGTGGCCCTAAAGAAGAAAACAGGGCTGACATTGGTCGATTGGGTTGAAGATTTCTACCTGAGGCACCCGTTCATCAGGAGGTTTATAACCGATAATGGGACTGAGTTTGTAAATCAAGACGTCCTGAACACCTGCAAGAGGCTAGGGGTGCCCCTCAAGCTGATTGAACCATACCACCCGGAGGCTAACGCGCCGGTAGAAAGAGGGCACCAGATGCTCAAGAACATGATTGCGAAGCTAGCAACAGACGACCTCGGGAATCGACCCAAGTACCTCAGGCAAACTGTGTTCGCCGAGAACGTGACTCCTGAGAGGACCACGGGATGTGTCCCGATAGAATTATGGTATGGAAGGGAAATTGACTTCCCAATAGAAACCCTAGTACCCACATGGAACAAACTGGAGGAGGACCCTCACCTGACTACGGAACAATTGATCGAGGTTAGATGCGAGCAGGCGGCTAAAAATGAGGAAGCCTTGTAAGAAATTGTGAACAAGGTCTTCGATAGTCGGATGAAGGATAAGACCAGGTGGGACCAACTGAAGAATATCAGAAAGGAGCCATTGCAAGTGGGGGAAATGGTTCTGGTAAGGAATTCGGCACTAGAAAGCACATGGTCAGGACAGCTAGGGTGAAGATTCAAGGGACTCTATCGTATCACTAAGAGGTTGGAGATGAACACCTTTGAGGTTGAGGACTTGGATGGGACTAGCATAAAAGTGTCATTCCATGTGCAGCGACTGGTCAGATTCCTCAGCAGGGATCCGGTGGAGCAATGGCTACAAGAAACTCAGGACAAGGAGGCAGAAAAATAGGCCGCTCAGTACAACAACAAAGATTCTACTTATCAAATGCGTTTTTTTTTGTCTTTGTTGTCTTCTTTTCTTTCGTATGTGTGTGCATGGGAAGGACATGGGATCTAGTTGGGACATTGTACCATAGTTTTTGTGGGGACATTAGGGATGGATGCCGAGCGCTGGGCATTCCATCGTGAGGGTGGGGACGAGGAGATCTCTGAGGGCAAGATGCCGTGACTACCCAATGTGATAAACGAGGCTTGGGGGCGCATGTGACCGAGACTTGGGATGGGACCACGTGTCTGGGGAACCGGGTGGCCATAAGGATAAGACAGGACTGGACCTGGGGAGGGTTCCACAATGGGGGTGCATTGGGGCCTTTCCTTTTCCTCTATTGATATTGATTACGGGTACAGCAGACAGTCCAAGCAAGATGGAGTTTAATAACGAGAATGACATTAACCGGGCAAACACCGCTTGTGAGGATCCATGGAGGCAGCCAGACAGATCGCGAGATAGACAAAGACCGGCGCTGGTTATTGGGCCACAGCCAAGAGCATTACTAGAAAGAAGAAAGAGGAAGTTGTCAGCCTGTAAACCCTCGCCTACTAAGGAAGGCGAGGTACTACCGTCCTGGTCAGAAAAGGAGGATGAGCAGAGAATGGAAGGGAAGGGGGAAGAAACTAAGCAAGTCAATCATGACAAGGAAAGGCAGTATGGAAAGGACAGTGATCTGGATGATGAGGTTCAAGAAGTCATCGTGCTAAGCAGTGAGGACGAGACGGATGAGATATCAAGGCCAAGGGAGGAAAGGCAGTTTCCGACAAAAAACCCGAATAAACGAGTCACCAATTGGGAAAAAGAGTTTGGGTCAATGCCCAGTCACTGGTTTGAGCAATGGGCAAGTGTGGTTAAGCACGAGTGGATGATCAAAGCACAAAAGTTGATGGCGGCGGGGAGAACACCTACGCCGCTGGACTTTTTCACTGAAAAGAATCTGCAGTTGGCAAAGGAAAAGAGGGATGAGATTCAAACTTATGGGTTGGGCATGGAGCCACCCTCGGGGGATAGCAGCGAGAAAGGGGCTAAACGCGAAGGGACAGATTCCAGTGCTAGGGACTAAGGATGGGTTGGCAAGGGAACGAGATGGCAAGAGCAAAGGGCAACCAGATTTGGGATAGTCGGCTGGGTCGTGAAAGGCATGAGATTCGTAGACTAGATGAACTGGACTTTTTGTCTTTCTTGCTCTGATTTTGCTAAGGGACTTTTGAAAGAGGCCGGTTGGGACAAGTATGCCAAGCCATGGTATTAGAGACATCTGTTAGATTGGAACTTGTCAACTGGCACGGGGTGGGATGAGATAAGGGGGAAAGAGCAATTTTTGTATGAAGTTACTTTTCGATTTCAATTTTGTAATGATGGACGGGAAATCGATTAAGACATGAGAACCGAGCGTTGGTTCTTTAAGTAAAGTTACTTTTGTGTTAGGAGCCATGAGACTGGTTGTAATGGATAGACTTGGGACTTGACGTGGGATCGGTTGCAAGGGCTATAGGTTCGAAAGAAAATGTATGTTCGCATGTGTGAGGATCAGGTGGTGCATTGTCAAAGAGGTTAAGGAACCTATGGGTAGAATGACATGACAATGCTTTCCCCTCAGAGCCTAACCCAACCGAGTCAGCGTCATGTTGCAAGTCATGAAAGTGAAACGAGCAAAGTATGTGAGACATTGGGTCTATGGTTGAACGGGCGGGCGGGCTAGCGTTGCCAAAGGTCGGATGTTTTCATCTGCACACTAGATGCTAAGTCGGATGCATGCAAACGAAAAGGGACAAGCAAAAGGCCTTGAGAAGGAAAATTTGAAGAGATAGCACGCCGAAAACTGATGGCCACCACCTAACCCCCAAGGGATATTCGGATCCGAGCCTCCCAAAGCCCATCCCCTCGGGCGTCGGTACTGGAATTGGAAAAGGAATGACCCTAACCAGGCTATTTAAGGATGAGATTTGGAAAATGAATGACCTTAACCAGGCTATTTAAGGATGAGATTTGGAAAAGGAATGGCCCTAACCAGGTTGTTCAAGGATGCGATTGGAAAAAGAAGAACGACCCTAACCAGGTTGTTCGGAGGTGACCCCAAACAAGGGTTGTCTCTTTGGAAATAGGCACTGGGGTCCCTTTGCATGACTGTTTGAGGAATGGTTGCCTTATGAATGAGCAAGAAAAGGTCGTCGGGTCGGTCATTGAAATGGATATATTGAGAAAGGGTCGTCGGGTCGGCCATTGAACTGGGCATGTTGAGAAAGGGTCGTCGAGTCGGTCATTGGAATGGACACATTGAGAAAGGGTCGTCGGGCAGGCCATTGAAATGGGCATATTGAGAAGAAGGTTGTCGAGTCGACCATTGAGAAAAAGAAGTTGGCCAAGAGACCGTCGAGACGGTCATTAAAGCGGAGGACTTGAGAAAAAGACCGTCGGGACGATCATTAAAGCGGAGGACTTGAGAAAAAGACCGTTGGAATGGTCATTGAAGCGGAGGACTTGAGAAAGAGGGCGTCGGCTCGGCCATCGAAATAAAGAGATTGAGAAAAGGAAGTTGGGAAAGAGACCGTCGGGACGGTCATTGAAACAAGATGAGTTGAGAAGAAAGGTTGTCGGGCCAGCCATGAAAAAAGGAAAGCGGCAGATGGATCAGCCATGAGAATCAGCCTTGTAAAAGACTTGGAATGAGCTTGGAATTGGATGTTTGCTTGAGAATTGGAAATTGCATTGCATACATAAGGGAACCTAGACAAAAGATGAAAGGTCATCGGGTCGACCATGGAAATAGCGAAAGATTGAGCCTTCCAACCTTTTCTAGTCTCAGGACCCAATATGAGGGGGAAAGCGGTGCTCGCACCACGACCCCAGGACCGCTTTCCTTTAGGGAAATGTCCAAGCGCTACCTATTCCTCATTAGCAGGAAAACATGTTAAAGGATCAAGGTATCAATGCGATACTGCACATCCGAAACCAGCTCCGGCGACGAGCTTTAGCCGGAGGGTTCAAATTGCGCCTCATGACGAGTTCCTAAAAGTCCAGGGCGCCAAGATGGGCCGAACGGCTGCTCTTCTAAGTCTTCATGACCCTCTCCAACCACACGCCACGCTGTTGAGGGGTAGCCTGACCGTTTGGGAAAGGACCTAGGCCACTCGCGTTAAGTTGAGGGGCATGTCCACGGGGAAGGTCCGGTGAGGTACCGGGTGGAGCCGCAACCAGCACGGGGCATTGACACTGCCCCGTCGGAACATTTCAACCGTTTCGGGACTAACCGCGAGGTCTTCGTAACTGCACTCGCAAACTGATCGAGAGCCCCAACTCTCTTGAAATGGAAGAGGCCGGATCCACAAAATTTACCACTTGGGAGGGACCAGTCGCGAGGGGGGCACTCTTGGGCACGATGGGATCTTGGGAGGTAGACTACACCTGTCTTACGGATGCGAGGAAGCACCTCAATGATGATGCCCATTTCCAAGCTAGTGGCCGTCAGGCTAGGGTAAGGGGTGAGGTGAGTTATCTGCAGGGGAAGGACTGATCACCCTTCCGTTTAGAAGCTGATGGGCCAGCACCCGTTTACTCAGTTGGCAGGCAAGGTCTGCGTGCCTCTTAAGTGAGAACCAGAGACGAGATGGGGACATCGCGATTGAGCGGGGAGGAGGTGTGTCATCTACCTGAAAACAAAGCGTGCAAAGCGATGAGACTCAAATATGAGCTTGGAAATTGCTTTGGAAAATGGTTGAGCTAGGCCACAAGAGAGCCTGGCAAGATGAGCTTGGAAATTATTTTGGAAATGGTTGAGCTGGGTCACAAGAGAGTCTGGCAAGATGATTGTGAAAATTGTCTTGGAAATGGTTGAGCTGGGCCAAAGGGGGGTCTGGCGGGATGATTATGGGAATTGCTTTGGAAATGGTTTGGCTATAGCTGGGCCAAAGAAGAGCCTGGCGGGACAATTATGAAAATTGCTTTGGAAATGGTTGAACTGTGCCACAAAAGAGTCTGGCAAAATGATTGGGGAAAAACGTCTCAGAAATGGTTAAACTGGACCTGAGAAAAACTAACGTGGAACCAGTAAAAAGTGTGCGTGATGCCCGCAAGAAACATGCATGAAAAAGTCGGAATGAGAATATGACAAGGAACATATGAAAAGGAAAATTGGACCGCCTCATAAGACTGAAAAGGTCCAACAAAACGACCTCAAATGAAAAAATGGGGGTCAGACGTACCGAGGAAAGAAGCAGCATGGAAATTTTGAACCCAAAGGCGGGCACCAGGACTTGGAAAAGGGACCCGACAAGATGCCCAGAAGAGAGATCCATATGAAACGGACCAAGTAATGCGCATGTGAAGATGATTAAGCCAGATGTAAGGAAGGGTGGAAAAGGGGGATGCATGCGAAATTACCAGGACTCGAGAACGGCCGGGCAAAATAGCCGGGGAGGAATGCATGTGAATTTGGCTCGAGGAAAGAATGATGGAAAGCATGGATTGCACGGGCCGAATGACCCGAATGGAAGAAGCATTGAGAATGATGGAAACCATGGATTGCAGGGGCCGAAGGACCCGAATGGAAGAAGCATTGAGAATGACGGAAAGCATGGATTGCAGGGGCCGAAGGACCCGAATGGAAGAAGCATTGAGAACAANGGGCCGAAGGACCCGAATGGAAGAAGCATTGAGAATGACGGAAAGCATGGATTGCAGGGGCCGAAGGACCCGAATGGAAGAAGCATTGAGAACAACGGAAAGCATGGATTGCATGGGCCGAAGGACCCAAATGGAAGAAGCATTGAGAATGACGGAAAGCATGGATTGCACGGGCCGAAGGACCCGAATGGAAGAAGCATTGAGAATGACGGAAAGCATGGATTGCACGGGCCGAAGGACCCGAATGGAAGAGGCATTTAAAATGACGAAAAACATGGATTGCACGGACCGAAGGACCCGAATGGAAGAAGCATTGAGAATGACGGAAAGCATGGATTGCACGGGCCGAAGGACCAAATGAAAGAGGCATTGAGAATGACGGTAGCCGAAAAAAGGACCCTGGCAAGCTAACTACCTGTCTCACCCCACCCCCCCCTTCCGTCTACCCCCTCCAAATCCTCCTACTGACTATGGACTGGTGCGAGATGAGGACATCGCAAATGAGTGGGGGGAATGTGTCAGGACGGATGGATCCTGAATGACTTCCCATCACTCGAGAGCTTGTATAGAGCCAATTTGTGCACGGCAGCGAAAACGGGAAGAGAAAAAGCGAAGGACTAGGCTGCCGAGAGCAACGACGCTCCGGGTTGGGAACCGCAGGAAAGAGATAGCGGCGGTAGGAAAACGAGCGTGGAGGCTCGGGCGTGGAAGGGCGCAGCCTGAGGACAGACGGGGCACTAGAGTTCGAGACAACGGAGGCCAAAGGGATGCATGGGACCAAAGGGAGAGCAATGGTAGTGGGGACTAAGTGTCGGGGACCGCCGACGGGACTAAGTGTCGGGGAATGCTTGCCTCAGGGTCATATCGAAATTCTTCACCAAATTTAAAATAAAAAATAAACTTTACAAATATTTTATTTAATTTTTTTTTTCCAACTTTTTTGGGGGGAAATTTTCGAAATGCCCCTGAAGTTTGCATTTATTTGCGAAAGGTCACCCCGACGGCCTACTTACCCTGATATGCCCCTCTGACAGTGACTCAACTTTCCAAAAAAACCCTGATGTCGTTTGGGTCTGAGACATTCTCAATACGCCCCTACCGGTACACGTGCCAAAGTTACTGTTTGCCCCTACCGGATAACAGTTCAGTACTGCCACAAGAATTTTTCATATGGCCTTCTCGCCGTTGCTGGAAGTACCGGTTGTTCCCCTGGCCCTGGG
>BFEA01000181.1:92012-108849 GCA_003427395.1 Chara braunii
TCAAGCACATATTTGGCTCTAATGGCTCTAGCCAGAGCTTCCATGGCATCTTGACAACTACGTCCTGGCCTAAATCCATAAGAGTGAGGTTCAAAATGGGCTTCCCATACACACACACACATCGCAATGCCTCTATAATTGCCATCCGCGAGCTTCCATGTTCCTAGCATTTAAGAGTCACGTGGCCTGTGACATCTGTCTACACCCTGCCATTCAAGTCTCTGAAACCCCGCGCTCAAGTTTTTTAGCGCCGCTCAATTCCGCGCTCAAAGCGCCTCGACTCGGTTGGTAGGGTCGCAGTGGACCAAGTAGGAGAGTGATAGGTAATAAGGAACCTAGGTTCCACCGGATCCAAAGTAGGCCAGGTCATCGCTGTAGACGGGGTTTAGTTGAGAACACTGGGGACTCAGAGAGAAAGAGAGGGAGGGCCGGAAAATACTATCGAAGAAGTCCGAGAAAGAGAAAGAAGGTCTGTGTAAGTTAGAAGAGGAAGGTCATTGAGTGTGGATGGAATATGGGTCCTCAGTTCCGCTGGGACCGTAAGCTAAACTGGCTGATGCTGCCAGGACAACTCCGGGTTGAATTGTGAGGTCCACGGCCTCTCTTCTGTTGATATAATGAAATGTTGAATTCAAAACAATAATAATAATAATAATAATAATAAGGTTGTAGATCTTTTGGATACGTACAACCCCATTTTTTATTTTTTATTTAAGTTCATATGTATTTAAAAAAAAATAAAAACATAGAAAGCAGAAAAAACAAGACACACACACATAGACAACCCCCCCAACCCCCCAACCTCCGCCCCCAACAGAAAACCACCCCCACCCACCTATGCATTTTTTCCACGGAACCCCCCTATCGCAACTTCTTCAGGTGTGCGCGCTCTTTTTTCGACGAGCACGCGCGCCAGAAAACGCTTTGAGCGCATTCAAGCGCGGCCCGGGGGGTGGGGGGGGTTAAGCGTGCGCGCTCGCGCTTAAGCGCGCTCGTACGGTTTCATAGAAAGTCAATGTAAACACAGTTAAGATAGGGATTTAAACGCTTCTATTTCTGCTGTCGCATGCCATAAAGGTAACTGTGTCATTGTTGGTTTCTCTCAACTCCAGTGTTGTTGTTGTCTGCAATAGGACTAAAGCTGCTGCAGTTTTGGGTCTTACTCATGTGGATGGGGATAGGGGCTGTTGTGGTGAAAATTCCGAACACACACACACACACACTTTTGCATACTCGTGAATGCTGCGGTTTTGGGTCTACTCATGTGGATGGGGATAGGGGCTGTTGTGGTGAAAATTCCAAACACACACACACACACACTTTTGCATACTCGTGAATACTTCAACAAGTACGGGCAGAACCAAAGATCAACCAATATAGGATGAGCATGTATGCAGCGGAAGTCTGAGAAATGGACCGACTCACATAGACTGAACTCATACAGATATCACTCACCACACAAACAATCGTGAGATGGTGGGGTCTGAGCCAATCACAGACGATGCTCAGGCCCCGTACAACCATACACAGATGAAAGGTGGGAGGAGAGACGAAGGAGGTGGGAGATGTAGGCAGTGCCAGATGTCACCGAGATAGAATCCAGTAGGTCACCGATATGGTAGTCAAAAGGTCGTGGACAATAAGTCACCAATGTCGGAGATACAGAGTCCTAATGTAACCGGTGTCAAATCTGTGATGCCGCTGAGTATCAATCCTAACAATCTCCAAGTCTCGAATCCGGTACGTATCACAGACTCTTACCACCGAAGTCCCAACACTGATCCCTGTCCAACTCATATCAAAGTCTCCAACTCGTATCAAAGTCTCCAACTCGTATCAAAGTCTCCCTGAATAAGAAGAGGAAGAAGACGAAGTCTGAAGAAGAAGAAGAAGAAGAAGATGAAGAGGGGCAGAGGAGGAAGGTGGAGATGGCGAGGCAGGGAGGAGGTGTATACCTCACTCCCGAACTCGTGCTCGGCTCTTACCTGCAGGTGCAAGGTGGCGCCTTGGAGCTGTCGAAGACCCGCGACTTCAGCCTGGAGCTATGGCGCTGCACAGGTAAGTCGGTAAGTGCCTCTCTCTAACACCTCTACTCGCAAGTCGACGGATGTCCGTTCAGCCCAGACCGGCGGGCGGCAGCGTCAAGAGCGCCGCCAGGCCCAAACGGTCATGTCGTTTCGGCCGACCTGGGTCTGCTGGAGCTGAGGCCCAACCGGTGGCCTAACAGGGCCTACCGGGAGGAGAAGGCCTGGCCTTTGGCGAGGCCGGCCTGGGTACCCCTAAACCGGTATGTCGGGCCTGTGAAGGCCCGTGTGAAGTTGCAGACTTTAACACACACACACACACACACACACACACACACGCGCACACACACACACACACACACACACACACACACACAAACAAACAACAAGAAAAGTCCCCTGTGTATGCACACAACCACAAATAGTTGCAACCATGCTTGAACAGGCCCACTTATGCTCAAAAAGTTGCCTGTCATCCTTGTGCTCACATCCTTGTTTAGAATCACTGGTGGCTTTTGGCCCGTAGCTTCGGGCAACAAATGTCAATCGATCAGGAAATGTATCACAGGCAACCAGCCAGAGTAAGCCCAGCTTGGCAATAGGATGGACTGATAAAAGGTTCGCTACCTCCAGGCAACAAATGTCAACCCATCACGACCTGAAGTCAGGAGACACTCAACTTGGCGATGGCATTGACTGGATGCCATCACTTTGGTAAAGCGAACTACAGTCTTCACCCGAACAGAACGCCTGAAAACCATAATTTCATCTGTACAGTGCAGCAAAACATGGTCATTAAGGAGGAGGCAGCAGGTTGGGCCAGTGGCTGCCGAGCCAGTAGCAGCCCATCGGCAGCCACTGGCGAACCTGAGATAATGCTACCATGCTTAACCACCCATACCATTAAGAAAAAAAATAGATGTCACCGTTCTTTTCTGCAACCACCACTGGCCACCCCTCCACAAAGCATAACCTAGTTTATGCCCAACAAGAAGGAAAACCAAAACGGAAGGTTCAGAACAATTGCCATAGCCACTACCCATCTGAGACCCCAGATATGCAAATGAAGGACAGGGTGAGCTCAACTGCATAATGGGGAAAGGTTCCTCACCGCATAAGGGAAGGACAATGGAATTTCCCTTAAGGATCATGCTCAGCAGGAACAGGCCAGTTTGGCTCAACTGGCCGACTGTGTCTGCCGGCCCAATCTGACCAGCCGTGAGACAGTTCAAGGATTCTGGGTCCATCGAAAGGAGGTTCCAGGGGCTTACGCCCGGTGGTTTTTGGGGGCGATTCGATGAGGGACCTAGCTAACACGTTAAACACTCCGCCTGGGGAGTACAGTCGCAAGGCTGAAACTCAAAGGAATTGACGGGGGCCTGCACAACCGGGTACTCAAAGTCCTGGTCCCACGACTATACTAGCATGCTACCTTGCCAGTATGGCCCGTGTGGTTCAATGCTATCACCGTGTTATCATTGTAATCAGCTGGTGCCAAATCCATGGATGAGCTAATTCTACTCTGAATGGTCGAACCCAGAAATAACCCACCCACATCAACACTCCAGGAACGCATGAAACTGATCTTATAACACCACAAACCATCATGCGATCTGATTCCAGTACAAGCATTTCCTTCACTGCTTTTTTTACCCTCCTGCGTAATTATAGAAGCACATAATGACAATCAATTGCCAACATCACTGGAGAGAATCACAGGGCCAGCCCACTTCAGACACAGACTGAAACAAAAACGTGTCTGATCACAGAAAATAGGACGCATACTCGGAAGATCCTTCAATAGACACAAGTTCGATTGGCCATGAGCATTTCTGGGTGCGCGCATGCACATGCATGTGTGCAGGTGAGAGAGAGAGAGAGAGAGAGAGAGAGAGAGAGAGAGAGAGAGAGAGATGTGAGTCCATGCTTGCACACATCGTATCCCACTGATATACATGCTAATTGTACACAATTTCCCAACGTCTGCACAAGGTTCCCAAAGCTATGCATGTTACTTGTGACCGGGCTACCTGTTTCTAATTTAATTACAACTATACTGCAACAAAATAGAATTCAATAGCGAACAACCATGCATACAACAGAGAGAGAGAGAGAGAGAGAGAGAGAGAGAGAGAGAGAGAGAGAGAGAGAGAGAGAGAGAGAGAGAGAGATCTTGACAATTACTGAGAACCACTATGTGCGCCAAGCCGTCACAACGAGTTGGTGGGAAGAACTTTAAATATGGCGACAAGAAAACAAATAACTACTAGATACCCTCCATTGGTTTCAACTTTCTATGGCACTTCCTGTACAACAAAATTACTCACCTTCCTATATATTTGTTCCTGCATTTAGTTCTCGAACAGCTACAGGTCTGGCAACACCATCAGCACTGGGTAAAATGGTTATGTGTTGCATTCAACGACTGAGGTCCCCAATGCTGTGTGTATGTTTGTGAGCGTTCTAAAGAATCACCACAGGAAAACCCCTTCACAAACTGGATATCGTGCTCGGAACAGTATTACCCTGTGATACCGGAGAACGATTATGATGTATTTTCAGCGGTGGAACAGCCATTTCAGTGCTGCAAAGCCTGCATTTGCCAGGTTATATTAGTTCGAACCTACATTTGTGTTGTCATATCCGTCCGCCGCACAGAACTCCACAAAGAAAACATGACTGTGCCAGACCGTTTCCTCGGACTTTGGGCCTCGCTCCACTACTCACCAAATTACAATATGAGAATAAATCTTTCGCTAGAACGTGAGACATACATACACCGCCATGTCTTTCGTCTTTTGTTTATCTGGTGAGTAGTGGAGCAATGCCCATTCACTGAGCCTGCAGGAGGGTTCACCGAATCACAACAGTGCTCCTGCCAGTGCAAGTCCTGGACAAGAACAGCAGTAAGTTTGAGAAACTAACATATCTCTGTGCTTTAAATTCACCACAACACGCATGTTTTTGCACCCAGATGACAACAAGCGTGTTTCCACCCAGATGACTAGATCCGAAATTGAGACAGCCTTATCTGAGGAATGTATCATCATGGGGTCCTAGACAACATGCATATGTTCTGGACTGTGGGCCCCAGCAAGCCTCGTGCCCGCCCTAAGTGAAGGCGGGCCTGAATATCCACGACAGGCCCTTATGTCACCATTTTCCAATGTGGGTCTCAGACAGTTGCTGCACGCCAGTTGGTTGAAGTGCAAACTGGGCCTCACCCTGGGCTCTTCGAGAAGCAGCAGCTGTATCAGGCAGCGGAGCCCAAGACGCAGGTGGTTGCGCCCTGGGCACACGCAGTGTGAGGCCGACACATTACGAAGTGGCCACAGGCCAATGAGAATGCAGCATCGTCGTCACTTCTACCCCGCAGGCCAATGCAAACACAGCAAAAATTCGGAGCCTGGAAAATCCTGGGTGTGCCCAACAGAAAATGGCCCAGGCCCTCAACTGTAGACATGGGCCTGGGCGCAGACACAGGGGCCCCACCAGAAGCTACTGGAAACTTCCACGGCCAGGCCCAGGCCGTCCAGCAGCAGCAGTCCCTCCCATATAGGGAGGAGGCCAGCCAGTGAAGGGAATTCTGGGCTAGGCAGGCAATGCAGACACGCTGCTGTGATTCAGCGCAAGTGTCTGCATTGTGCTATTGCTGGCTGGGGCGCGAGCGCTGAGAGGTGTGGGGTGCTGAAGGGCAGAGGGGTGCCAAGCGGCCATAGCCGGGCTGCAGGGGCGCGGGCAGATTGAGGCAACAGTGGTCTTCAGGAAGGAGGCGCAGGTGTGGGTGGTCAAGGGGTGATGAGGGGAGTCGAGAGTACGTACCTGGTGTATGTGGGAGGTCAGCATTGGTGTTGACTTCATGTACATTGGTCTTCGATGTCGAAGTGAGCCTGTTGCACGAACGTAGATAGGCTAGATAGGATGAGTACAGTACGCTGGGCGCCGGGCTCCAGACAGTAGGAGCGACGTTGAATACTGCGTCGGTGTGGCCTGAGGGCTTGGACATTGGCCCACAAGTTCATTGTATCGCTCTTATTTGGATGGAATCTTGGTGCATTTGAGCTCTCTGCTTGTTACATGACTATCTGGAATTCTACGTGATTTTGCAACTTTGCAACTTCGTTATCTGTTTATCGCTCTCGCTCATATTCCTTGCACTTACCTTGACAATCTTCAACGTATGACATTTCCAATAATTCCCACGTCTAATGTTTCGATGAACGCCCATTTCATTGTTGTGTTCTGAGAGGTGCAATGTTCAACATAGATTGGACTGCATACACACCAGTTTGCTCTTTAGCAGACCTGCACCTTATATATTGTTTTCTCTCTTAATGATGTTCATTCCTCTGCATTTGGTAGAGTGGAGGGGAAAGAAATGGATGCTATTTAGCACACCTGCACCTTATATATTGTCTTCTCTCTTAATGATGTTCATTCCTCTGCATTTAGTAGAGTGGAGGGGAAAGAAATGGATGCTCTTTAGCACACCTGCACCTTATATATTGTCTTCTCTCTTAATGATGTTCATTCCTCTGCATTTAGTAGAGTGGAGGGGAAAGTAATGGGAATGGGGGAAAGTCAAACCTCATAGGGTTCCCAATACTCACCGGCAGAGCAGACTGCAACAGAATGGCACACATGAGGCCAGCTTGTGTTTGGGTTGGAGAGAAAACCGAGTCGAGGAGCAGTTGTCGCATATGTAAATGGCCACCCCTGCAGACCGGACAGGACCAGCTCAGGTGTGGACTGTGGAAAAGACATCCACTTGTCACAGTTGCAGTTGTGGCTCCAACATGCTAGCAACACAGAGGCACGCCAGCTGAATTTATACAGCCACTGCCATCCCACTAGTTTCTGTGTATGTGTGTTGTTGTCTTTTTCGTCGTCAAGCATCACCCATTAGCCTCTATTCCGTACCCAACACTGTGGAAGTGACACAAACCAAATGTACCACATAGAAGTGCAAGGTGCACCATGCCTGTGTGGTTGAGCAGGAAAAGTCCACCCACGAATGAGCAAGCACTCCTATGTTGAGCAAGGGGCCGTCTGCCTGGAAGTGACGGCATGGCCTGAGCGGGCCTCTAACAAATGCAAACAGACAGTCCACTTGTCAAACAACCATACCGTGCCCATCAACCCACAGAGCCACCATGGGAGCAAACAAAACACATGCCTGCATCCCCCCAACAGCATCCCATGTCCGTGCGTCACAGGAAGCACTAACACAAACACCCTGGGCTCACCCAAGCCTTGTGCTGTGGAAGCTGCAGCCCATCGGAATCTCACCTACACTATGCTACACGAAGCACTCACAGCGTCCATCCACAAGTGCAACACACTAGCCAGCTACAGCACAGAGCCGCAGCTCACGACCAGGATGGAGGATGGAGAACCCTCGTGCAACGCCAGGAGCTTTACCACCTGAAACACCCTAGTCCTTACACAATCAAGTGCTCTACAAGAACGGCCTTCGGTGTGTGTGTGGCACGTGTTATATAAGAAATCCCCAAAATCAATGCATCCCAGCATACTTACTGGCACTGAAAATCAGAGTGCAAGGCAGGTCACATCTCTGTAGTAGTTGAGCACCTGGTGCCTTACAGTCTCGTTCATGCAAAGCGCACTTGCGGATAAAGATGCATGGTATAGAATCTATAGACGAACAAAGAAATAAGTCATCGAACAGCCTGTACATGTGTGGTCCTGTTCAGTATGCACAACACCACAAAGAAATAAAGCACGACTGGGAGGGATCATTTCATCAGACCTCCATCCATGGATCGGGAGGTTGAGCCCCGAGTCTGCCCAGGACGACTCGTTTGACAGATGGATAACAACTCGTCACATCGCCCAGAGTTAGCAACACCCCTGAGAAAATTGGTAGACTTTTGTCACACCAGTCCTGCAACCTCAGCAGACTGTCATACCAATCCCCTCGCAAGACCAACAGTAAGTCCAAGAAACTAGTTAGTTTGTCACGTACGACAAAGACCGTTAACACAGGCGATCCTACGTGCAGCGAAGTTGCCTCTACCAAGAAAATTTGGGAATGCCTCCAAATTTTGCTTCTTTCCGTGTGCCAGCACTGAGTGTGTTTGTGATGTGTATGTGTGTGTGTGGCGTATGTGTTTGGGATGTACGCATGTCTGTGCATGCGTGTGATGTGCACACGTGTGTATGTTGCAAAGAAAGCAACGGTCACGCCCATTCATCCAAGTAGTTGTGGGTGGGTGTGTTTTGTCAAAAGGGACACCATTATAACCCCCAATCTACGAATCAAGAAAAAAGAGTCCCCACGTCTATGTGCTCGAGTGGGCAGCACCTGCATATCGGTCCACTTGACACGCACTTGCACAATAAAATACAAAACCTTCCTCCCGAATTACACACACCATCCTCCCAAAAGGAACAGAGACATGAATCTTCATACGACCCAGTCCTACCGTCCAAAAGCCCCGTGAGAATCTCACCCACAGCATGATTTCCCTGAGCAATCTACAAACACTAGATGACAACAGGGCAATGTCGCGGATCGAGAAGCACCAATGTCTCTGGGTGGTCCGGGTGTGTTTGTGTTTGTATGTGCGTGTGCATCTGTATGTGTGTGGCCTGTCATGTGAGTGTGGTAGTGTGGGCGTCCTTGTTATGCGTGCATGCAGATGGCGCACATTCTGTTTGTGCCTGTGCATGCGGGTGTGTTTGTGTTTGTATGTGCGTGTGCATCTGTATGTGTGTGGTGTGTCATTTGTGTGTAGTAGTGTGGGCGTGCATCTTATGTGTGCATGTGGATGGCGCACATTCTGTTTGTGCCCGTGTTTGGCTTGTGTGTGGTACAGTGGTTGCATCTGAGTTGCAAATATCCTTGGTCGACGTTCCCCTGAGATATGGCTCTCAAATGGCACCGTATAGGTTTCCAGTCAGGAGGCTAGAGAAAAGAGAGTGCTGGGAGGACCACAACCCATGATATGCCTGCAAGAGAAACGTCTGACGCAAGAAGCGGAGTCAAATATTGACGCAAACAGTTGACACACAAGAGCAAGTCCGCAGCCAAGCAAGCAATCCAAGAACCACACAACCGTTTCCTCTTCCAGATGGACTTTTCTAGCTGACAAGATAACAAGATACCTCAATACCACATTGGCCACCCACACAGACATGAAAAAAAAAAAAAAAAAAAAAAAAAAAAAAAAAAAAAATGATGAAGGGAGCGTGGACAGTAAGGAAAATATTAGGAAAATATTTAAGCAAGTGGGGGTGCAAAAGAGAAACGATACGATGTGAATGGGCGGGGACCAAATAGAAAAGGGCCACAAGACAAGCAGTAATGGAAAGCAAACGGGAGGAAGTCTGTGCCGTGACAAGAGGAGTTGGTGGTACAAACACGAAATGGACAAGAGGAGTTGGCGGTGCAAACACGAGGTGGAGGGTACTTAAAAACAAAGGAAAACAAAGAAGAAAACGGAAAAATGGGTCGTATCGACCGAAAAAGAAGATGCGTGAAGAGAGGGAGCAAGGAATGAGGGGACGTGACTGAAGGAGGAGAAGCTCAGAGTCGAGAGAACTCTGAAAATGTGATATTTTCCTTCTTCTGGCCTCTTCTTTTTTCCGTTCATCCCCAGCAACAACTTTGTCAAGACCACATACCTGCTGCTATGCCCTACTTCATCGTCTCTTCCACTGTGACTAGCTCCAAAGTCTGAGTACTTCTGGAAGGGGTAATAAGAATCGGACGTTGCTGCTGCTGCTGCTGCTGAAGAAGAGGTGGAGGGAGTGGAGGTCGAGGAGGAGGGAGAAGAGCCGAGCGGGTTGAGAACAGGGAAGGGGCAGGGAGGAGAGAAGGGGGTGGAAGAAGAGACGGAGGGGGGCCTGAAGGGGCAGGTGGAACAAAGGTAAGAGCAGCCCGACGAGGAGGGAGTGGAGGTGGGCGAGGAGTTAAGAGAGGGTGCTGTTGCTGATGTTGCTGATGTTGCTGATGTTGCTGCAATTGATGGGAAGGAAGAGGGGGGGGGGGTGGAGGAGGAGGCGGTGGCGGTGGAGGAGGATGCTTACTTCCACCCTCCACTTGACCTACCCCTCCTCTTGGCACAGCAGTGCCATGTGGGATCATTCCGACCGCAGCTGCTCTTCCTCCTCCTCTCTCCAGACATCTCGATCCCGACCCCTGTACGGGTCTTTCTATCTCCGTGGATGAGAGCTTCTCTTGGGCAGCAGTTTGATCCCTTCGCTCACTATCCTCTTGATGTTGTTGCTGAGTTTGCAGAGGAAGGCATGCTGCCTCCTCCGCCCCTCCTCGACTTGCCAATGCGTTCCCTCCATCCCCTCCCCTACTACCGCCACTGCTATCGCTACCTGAGTTAGATGAAAAATCCCTACTAGTAAGCAAACTAATGATCGACGAACTGGGGCTGGCTCCTAATGGCTGCCCCTTTCCCAGCACCCTCCTGATTAGCCCTATCCTTGGCCTTTTCCTGCGGGCAAACCCTTCTTCCGATGCTGACCTGGACGGCACGCGGGGACATGTCCCTCCTACCTCAACTATCCCATCCCTATCTGCCGAAACCGCCCCTGACGACTCCCACACCATAGGCCCCTCCTGTTCGCCACGTCCTCCTCCATCTCCGACTTCCATTGGCGTGGACCCCGAGACATCCTCCACCCTAGTCCCATCCCTCATCTCTTGCTGCTGAGACGAGTAACTCCCAGCTGTTCCTCCTCCGAGTCCTGTTACCATCCCACGGTTTGGCGGTGCCCCCATCTCACTAGGAATACTAGTAGTCTCCACAGCTGCCGGTCTTTCTCCTACCACACCGCCACGCCTCACCATCAACTCTTGCAGTTCCTGCTGTTGTTGTTGCGGCTGCTGTTGTTGCTTTTGTTGAGGTAAGCCCCACAACGACAAGGGGCAAGTGCTCACCCCGCCTCCCCTACGCTGGCCTAGGGATTCTATCGCCTCCATCAAGATCACTCGGCTCGGCGATGGCGGAGCCCGTTCAGCCATCTCTTTGATGAACGTCAGCGCTGCTTTGGCTGCAGTAAGTTTCGCATCCTTCCGAGTCCTACCCCAAGCCTCCCCCACCTTCTCCGGCCCAAAAAAGACCTCCACAAGGCATTGCTCTTCCAAATTCGCTTCAGAAGAGTCGGCAATATGTATCTTGTATTGCACCAGCTCCTTCACCTTTTGTCCCAATTCGTTAAGCATGCTAACAGAATTCACAGAAGAAGGCATTCCTGCACGGCGGAGAGTTTCTTCGTCCCAAGTGGACACAATGCACTCACCTCCTCCCCCTGTTCCTCCTGTTGCTGCTGTTGCTGTTACTCCTCCCGGCCCGCCACCAGAGTCCTTTAGCTTCTGCCAGGCACGGCCATCATCTTCTTCTTCCCCAGCCACCCCTTTGTCCATTCGAGGGTCGCGCTCTTTGCAGGCGACAGCTCTGACTACATTCCCATTGTTGCTGTTACCATCCACAGTCCTCTCTCTCTCCATTGACCCCCCAGCCCACAAGTACTTTCCCCTATCCCCTTTCCTCTCATATCCATTGTTCCACCACGATCCTGCACCACCACCACCACCTCCTCCTCCATCTCGCAGCGAGAGATGTTTGGTAACGTCTCTAGCACTTCCCCCTGGACCATTGAAGCAGATAAGCCCAGGGTCTCTTATGGCTGTGTCCAATGGCTCCACACGGACAGAAAGCCGATCTCGCTGCTCCATCTGCCGCAAAGGGTGGCGTGGCTCTCCCTGAGACAGAGGAGGATGGAGTGCTTCCGTCCGACGAGGTAGAGGCTGGAGTGCCTCGGGACGCAAGGGCGGAGGTTGCCCCGCACGCGACCCCATCTGCCTGCTTCCCCTAACACCTTTCGACTCGATTTCGCCACCGCCAACCCCAGCAGCGACTCCCACTCTTGTGCCCCCCATTCCACCAGCGGCCGCTTCCTGCAGACCTTCATTCGAGTGCATCCCATCTAGAAGAGTCTGAGACAGTCCATCGTCTAAGTGTTTAGGCGGATGCTGCTGCGGCTGGGACCCTTCGTAAGACGCCTTCAGGACACTAACGACGGGCACATTCCCCTCTCTCGTAGACGCTTGAGCGGGAGGGGGATGAGGGGGCGGAGGTGGAGGCGGCGGAGGTGGGGGAGGAAGCATAGTTGATGGAGGGCGTGCCATGGGAGCAGAAGCTATGGACGGGAGGTGGAGATGCGCCAGGGCAAGCGAAGGGAATCCTTCGGGATGCTGCCGTTGCGGCTGCGGCTGGACAGGAGGTGATGGTTTGGCAATGCCAGCGCAGCTTGGTACCACCCTCATGGGGAATAGCTGCAGCTCCGCCATTGTTGTCTCCGCCCCTCCAACCCCACCTGTGGCCTCGCGAGTACTAAATTGCCCACCGCTAATGTGACTGACATCTCGCCGGGGCCCTGCGTGCTTCACTACCCCGCCTCCCTCGATGGCTTTCTTTTCCTCTTCCAGTGGATTAAATTCCTCGAGATCGTCCGTGTCAGCGAACCAACCCCCACTTCGCCTCCCCTCCTGCTGCTGTTGCAGTGGCGGTGCCAGCGGCCTCTGTTCCATAATTCCATTGCCTGGCCCGCGTTGCATCATCCTGTCCACGACCGGCCCGCAATGACCAGCCTCTTGACCGGGCGTTGGCAGGGTCGGGGAAATCTGCACAAGCGGGTTGTTTGGCTGTGGCACGGCGACAATGCCCGTTGGTGCAGACGGGGCAAGAGGAAGAGGCAGAGAGGTAGACACTGCAGATGCGGCAGCAGCAGCACCAGAACCAGCGCTAAGGACTCCCCCTATCCCTTCCGAAATGGAAACCAGCATAGTTGGCGCGATTCCTTCACGAGAAGGTTGCAGCTGCTGCAATAGGAGATGCTGCTTCAGGAGCGGATGCTGCAGCAACTGTTGCTGAAGCGCCAGGAGCTGCTGCGACACTGGTGCCATCCCTGCAGTTGTCCCTGCCTCCACCCCGCCAGCTTTCGCCTCGCACGCTTCCCCTGCCATCCCAGCTTCCGTTATCCCACCGGGCAACATTACCTGAGGCAGTGCTCCTGAGCACGAATCAATCGCAGCATAGCTTTCCGACAAACCCCCTTGCCGCCGATGATGATGATGATGATGTAAATGCTGCAGCTGCAGCTGCTGCTGCAACTGCTCCAAGTGTTGCTGCAGCTGTTGCTGTATCGCAAAGAGCTGCTGCGCGTCGACGGCTCCCCCTGCTTCACTTGCGACTGCGACTGCTTCCCCCATTCCCCCTACGACTTCTCCGTCACGTGCTGCTGCCACCGTCTCCTGCTGCGCAGCCCTCCGCTCAGACTCTACAGCCCCCACCACTGCCACACCACCCTCCACACCCGCAACAACCCCCGCCCCAACTCGCACCAATTTCTTTTTCTGTTGTTGTTGTTGTTGTTGTTGTTGTTGTTGTTGTTGTTGTTGTTGTTGTTGCTGCTGCTGCTGAGGAGTTCCCTGGGCCTGATGCGGGCCCAATCTTAAATCTCGTCCATTCTTCAGTTCGACCCCTACTATCACCGCCCCATGAATGTCGGTCGAAGCCATGCCCCCGCTCTGCTGCTGCTCCGTCACCATCCCCCCCACTCCCCCCCCAGAAGCGATCTGCTGCTGCTGCGTGTGCACTTGCGCATGCTGCGATACCAACCGCGGACGATGATCCTCCCCTGACGCACCAGCCACGTGAAGCTGCTGCTGATGTTGTTGTTGCGTCGCTGCTGCCGCTGACGCCGCAGCAGCTGCAGCCGCAGACACATTGGCCCCTGACAAAGGGGGAGGAGGAGGCTCTTCCACATTGAGGTTGAGAAACCTGGCCACATCCGGTCGAGGCAACCGGCCTGAATCCACCGAACAGAACTGCACTATATCCAAGTGCTCCGTAAGATTTTCATCCACCTCCTTATAGAACCACCCCCTCACATTGCATGCCGTATTCCTCGCAACTCGGAGGACCGGCACCTCACACTCGTACTCTGCCATAGGAACGTAATAGGGTTGGAAGGGGGAGACAATATGGACCCGTCTCTGGTCGCCGTCCTCCCAGACGTTGATTCTATCGTCTATAATTAACGCCATGGATGGATGACACCTTCGCTGATGAAACACGTTGCTCAGTGACTTTCTACCATCTGGTCGCACACAGACCACTCGGTCGATCAACTCCCGGTGCGGGATCAGCTGCGTGTCGGGGTCTAGCAACCTCCACATCTCAAACGCGTACTCCTTTTCCGCCATGGTACACACGTATACGTCAAATCGCCTCCTGCCCTTTGTCGTCACGTAACTTCGTAGTTCTTCCCAATACGGTCTAATCCGAACAATGACGCTCGTGTCCCGGATGGCAGGGTTAATCCTCGTCAGAATGATCGTGCGATCGGCGCTAACTATGCGGATGACGGGCCTCATCATCGGCGCTCTTTGCTGCTCCATTCCCGCAACACACGTTGGCGTCAGACTACATGCCAAAGAAGAAGCGGAGACAGCTGCAGAAGGAGTGAACGACGAGGACGAGGACGAGCCAGAGCCCGCGATGAAGGGTGACGAAGTGCCGCTCATGGCACCTGCACCAGCACCACCAACACCTCCTGCGATATGCACTGACTCGTACTGAGGCCTGTACACCACTCCGTTCTCTATCACTGTGTTGCTGTCAATGTACTGCTTGAGCATTGCCCTGTCCTGGTGATATCTGCTTACCTCGCCTCTCATCAGCTCCAACCTCGACACGTCAGATTCTCCCTTCATCCGCCGTTCGATTGCGTCTATGCGGTCCTCAAAAGACTTCATCGTGTTGGCCACGATCAAAGTCTCGTCTAGGTCTAGCACCAGAGCAAGGCAGCGCATGTTCAGCATCTTGAGACAAGCCTCGTATTGCCCCTCGTAGGTGGCGTATCCCCAGAAACACGGCTTCCCGTAACCGTCGGCTTGAAAAGGAGGCGGGATCATAGCCGCTAGATGAATAACCCGTCCATCTTTCACCGCGACGACTGCCGTCTTCGCTTCCGCCAGGCATGCCGTATGCATGCGCTCGAGCCCAAGCCAGTCTGAACGTTCGGGAGAGCCTGGCAGCAGCTTAACTAGCACACCCCGGTCAGCGACAGTGTGCAACACCACATGCGGCTTCAGTCGATCGCTGGCTAGGGAATAGCGCACCACGCGTATTTCCTTCTCAAATATAGACCTAAGATACCCGTCATCCCTCTGCTGGCCCATAACCATAACCTCCCCTACGACCACATCAACGTTCACCAACCTCGTCTTAAATCCCTCCATTCCACTCGACCTTCTGCCTCGACGTCTTCCTTCCCTAAACTCTATCTCTCTCTCTCTCTCTCTCTCTCTCTCTCTCTCTCTCTCTCTCTCTCTCTGTCTCTGTGTCTGTCTGTGTGGGTTGGTCCCTGTCTGAGTGTCTGCGTGTTCCGCTTCTATCTCCGAAAACCTGCCTACCTACCTATATACACGTGTATAAATCCCCTTCCCAACCCCGTCCCCAAGGAGGTCGTAAGTCAGACGCGGAGGCGTCCACAAAAGGACGACATACCCCGGTGTGCTCCTCCAGTTCCTCCAGAAGGGGGAGTATTTGTTGCAGCCAGGCAGCTGGGACGAAATTATTTGTGAAGTGTCACAAGGGAGTAGATGCACAACGTCATGCTGCAATAGAAAATAAGCTCTCCTGCTGTACTCATTGACAGCAATAGCTGCTGCTTCAATTCTAGGTATCATTTTCCTCGCACTTATCATCATGTTCCCTTCGTCGTGGGCACACCCCTCATCATCAGCCTTGCGATCATGATTCAACATTACATTGATCACGACGTGATCACCATGGGGACTAAGGGTTCATGTCCCAAACCCTAAGGAAGAGGAGCGGCAAGAGGGCACTTCGTCTGGGTATTCGCTGTGCAGGAAGAGCAGCAAAAGCCGGTCCTCACTTTTAAGCTGAGTCGAAGGCGAGATAGGTCGCCAACACGAGGATTACAGACAAGATAACTGCGCTGGCTTCGTCGCCACTGACAGCGCCAAAAGCGTTGGCGCCCACAGTCTTCCTCTCGCTTCGCACATCCTCCTCTTGATCGATGAGCAATAAGAGACTTGGGATCACAGCCAAACAGACCAGCTACGGACAGCAACCAGACGCTAGTAATACAGCTGCCACTCCTGATGTATAATGATGATAACCACAATCATGATTATGATAATGAAGATACGAACGGAGATGTGGATCGTCCTGATGATCGCCGAGAATAAGCTTGCAAGGACGACCACCAACTAAGAAAAAAGAGCAAGGATGGCAGGACCATGCCACTGATGTGCGAAAGCCGTCAACGATATCGATGTCCCATGTGAGATGCAAAGCGCGAAGAAACATAGGATACAAAACAAGTTCGTACGACACCCCACGTTTCCCCATGCGCCGATTGATAAGGGGGCCTCTCAAGGTTAAAGCCCGTCAAGAAAGCAAACTGTACTGGAGCGCCGGGGGCAGAAGAGAGAAAGAGGTGATCAGAACACGCGCACCCGTACACACCACACTCATGTACCCTCTTACACGCAACACACACGCGCTCTAGCTCGCACACGCAGGCCACCCGCAATCACAGACGCATACACACTCACGCTCTCTCCCACGGACTTGCACATTCCCACTCACCACACATACATGTTCGGACACCATAAACGCGCGCACAGACATGCGTACGAACAGACACCCAAAGAAAACACACGTGTGCCCACCCGCCCCCTGAAATACACACCCAAACAAACAAGCAGACATACGCGCGCGTCCTCAAGACTCCCCGCC
>BFEA01000181.1:111689-130050 GCA_003427395.1 Chara braunii
GTGTGTGTGTGTGTGTGTGTGTGTGTGTGTGTGTGTGTGTGTATGTGTGTGTGTGAGAGAGAGAGAGAGACCTGCAACATGCAGCATGTTAGTGGCTGGGAGCACAAGGGCAGGCACTGACCTCCAACAAAAATAAGAAGTAATTTTATCGGAATACAAGAGTTTTTTCTTTTCGAAATCCGAATAGAAAGGGTACACGTTGTATTTGAATACAACAAGTACTTTTTTATTCGAGGAACTCTACTTTTCGAGAAAAGTGGACCCGCACCTTTTCAATTTCGAAAAAGGATTGCGGCCTCCTCGGCCTCCTACGTGCAGCTACCGGTCCTACATGGTTCTAGACCAAAACCCGCGTGGTCCCACAGGCAACTACCGGTCCAGCAGTTTCAAATAAGATGCCACCACCCCCTAAACTGCCATGCCTTGTTTTTCCAACCTTCCAACGACCGTATAACGAACGACGACGAAAAATGTTCTCAGGGCCGCCTGGCCGGTATGTTTGCCTTTGTGGCTGGCAACTCAGCTCGACGACGCTCCGTCTCTCCTGTGCGCCCCCAGAATGAGGATGAACCTCTGGGCTTCGATCGCATCAACCCAGGTAAGAAGGCACCCGTTGCTTCATGTGGTAAGGATGCCCGTGTTAAGTATGTAGAAGACCCGGAGAAAGAACTCCTAACCAAGTCGAAATACCATCTTGAATCGCTCTGTAAGACTGACAACATCAAGTATTTTAACAAAAAGCAAACTTCTGCTGATTTGGCAGAAATCAGAGCCCGGGATGCATATGGAGACGAATCGGACGATGATGGTCTCAATAATTCACAACCACCAATTGTATGTCAGGACCACAACCCCTTTTTGCTTATGTATCTATTCTGCTGCGTTTCCACGTAACAATGCTGGTCACATTTCTTTCCCCTTTTCTGACCTTCTTGACTTACCATATGTGTTTTGAAATTCTATAAATATTTGTAAGTCTATGCTTGAATCGTCCTTTGGGCAGATCAAGGGGGCTATTACAGCTGGTCTAAAGAAAGTACCCCGCCAGACTGAGTGTTTACCAAGGACCATGGTCTTTGACTATTTCTACCCGACGCCTCGATTCCGTCCTTCTTTAATTCTTTCCCAATCTGATCTTATATGGAAAACCAGAGGGATTGGTAGCAATGTCAATAGATCACAATCCGGGTGATACTTACGTATGTTGCCAATCTGTATATTATGATGCTATGAGAATGGTTTTCTATAGATAATCACGGGGTTGTAGCGGATACGAGATCAAAATCTGATATTATTTGTGCCCTCAAGGAGGAATATTTCAATCCAAATCACATTTCATTGCTGGTTGGAACAACAGAGGCAAATTCGGTAACTGCTATGTGATCCCCAAGCACAAAGACATTGAAAGGTAAAGTCCTATTTCACCTTCCTTTTCCGAACTAACAGTTCGAGTAAATCAGATAGTCGGTAAAATGATCAGTGCACTTCTCTTGTCACTACCAAAGGTTTTGCACTTCAATCTCAGATATACTACTACTGCTGTAGAAGAAATCGGATTTGTTGACATAAGGGTCAGGTGATACTACTATGGTTTCCTCATATTTGGTAGCCGCTTACATAAAGGAAATGTTCACTAAGCTTTCCCATGCCTCCATCATTGGGTCAGTCATGTGGATCTGTCACTTATTCACCTCCAAAGGTATTCGTAGTATTGTTGTTACCAGATTTGGGAAAGGATGGTCCTCTAGTAAGAAAACGTCTAATAAGAGTTGGGTCATAGTTAAGTTATCGCAACTAGTTAGGACCGTTATTTTCGAATTAAAAAACATTTTCTTTTTTGCTAGTTCACAAATTATACGACAAATCGTTGGTATTCCAATAGACAAATGTTTTAGCCCGACCTTAACATGTATGTTGTGTTCCTATAATGAGTTCAAGTTAATATTTTTCATTGGTTCAGATGGCAAGTTTATTTCAGGACTGCGATTAACTTATGATGTGGCTTTCTTTATCTCCTTTCCTAATGTTAGTGCTCAGAATGTGCACAAAGCATGTTCTCTTTATGAAAAATTTCTCAACTCATATGACAGTAACGTCACCCTGATTATGACGGATGATAGAAGTGGTACGTGGGACTTCTTGGGGACGATAGTTACTACCTCCTGCCACCCATCTGCTGCTAAATGTGTCGTTGAGCCTTCTTCATTGCAATCGGTTGCATATTATTTCTTCCCAACACTACTTGTCCTACGGTCCACTAGAACATATTCATTGGATATTTACCCACTCCTCAGAGTACAGAGGAGTGGGTATCAACTTGCTTTTTGTGAAGTGTGAACTCAGATTGAAGGGGTTTCCCAGGGCCATGTTTTATAAATGCTTACGAGCCTTCTCTAATAACCACGACAGGATCTGGGATATCTGGGTTCCTTTTTTTTCATTTATGGATCAATTTTGATAATGGTTCCAGTTTTCTATTGTTGCCCAGTTCCATTTGATCGGTCAGTATTTGCTTAGTTCATGTCCATTCAGTTTGGCCTGCTTTTCGACCCACTCTCCCGCCTTTTTTATAATGATCCCCTATGAGTGCCACAACATTTTTCCTTCCCCACGAGGTTTTATAATTTAAGGAGGTCTGCAACTCGAACATCATTCTTTCGAACGCACCGTGCCCGCCAGTCATCAATGTTATTGTTAGAGGTAATGACGAACATGCGCATTCCACTAAAGACCTCACTGCTTTCTGCGATCCTGGATTTCGGTTGGAAGGGACTTCTTCGAATGTGTCTGACTCGCGAGCTCCGTTCGCGACATCAGTGTACGTGCTTTGGAAATCGTTGGAAGAACACTCTGTGTAAAGTACCCGCGCTCTCTCTTTTTCTCACGCTCTATCTCTCAATCTCCTCTTCCTCTTCCTCTCCCTTTTTTTCTCTCTCTCTCCTCTCCCTCTCTCTCCTCCTCTCTCTCCCTTTTCTCTCTCTCTCTCTCTCTCTCTCTCTCTCTCTCTCTCTCGCTCCCTTTCTCCTATTCGATTCCTGCTCTGCACCCTCACTATTTTGAGATCTGGCATGGGCTGTGGCGTTCCCGACTTCAGGATGGTTGTTTATGTTAGTATAACCCGTCTGCGACTTTTTATGAAGGGATTTCTTACTTTATCTTTTTTTTTTTGGCTTTTTATGTGTCGGATCTGGGATCGAGGACCGACAGAATCTGACCGGGATCTAGGCGGCTTGCGACGTCCGAACAAGAACGGCTTCTTACTCTGCGGTATACGACTCAACCTCGACAAACGGTGCCTTCGACATTGACTCCTTTATGAATACTATTCGGCAGACGACTTCGAAACCCTGTCTTGATCTCGACTTGTTGAATGTGCAACCTTACATGATTAACCGATTTTTTCATCTCCGAGAATCAGCTTTATGTGGCCGTCATAGCTCATGTTGGAGGATGTAACCTTCGATTTATTCTGGTTTTGTGGTCTGATTAGAGTTCTGTTTTCAGTTTATGCCTGGCTCTTCCGACGGTTTCATTGGCTTCTAGTACTTCATGACAGATGACAAATGCTATGTTTAGGGACTTCCTTCCACCGCCGCCTTTTTCGATTCACTTCTTCTCATATCTACTCGTTTGTCGTACCCTACTCTCTTGCTTCGTGAGAGGATCTGTGTGAAGGATACGAAGGAAGTTGAGACTATATAAGTTAAGTACGAGGAGACAACTACACTCGCCTTCCCCTGATGATACCGTCTCTGGTGGACGGTTGAAACGACTAGGGAAATTTCCAGATTGACATGTTGCGCCTTCCTGCTTTTCATTTCAATGCCAATTACATTTGGGCGTATTTGTGTCTCTTTATGACTTTCTCAGTGTGCTGGTTCTCTCTTTCTATCTCTCTCTACCCTCCCTCCTTCTCCATCAGTACCTTCTACCTCTCCTTCTTCGTCCGCTTACTCCTGTTCTGATCGGCCTGTTGGTTGTTACACATCTTTGCGATTTTGTTTTCCCCCAAGTCTATGGTAGTGTCTATATCCACTCCGTCAATCATAGCCTGGTGTAGACACACTTGAGTAGTCGTTAGACTGCTTTTTAACCTTGGTTACCTCAACTTCATTTCTCCCCACACTACCCTACATTTGCATGGCAACTATTGTTTGCTACGGTGTTCTTATCCGATCACCTACCATGGACCTTATTTGCATCCAATCCTGTTTTCTCGGATGCTCTAGTTGCTTTATTAAAGAACTCATACGTAGAATATATACCCTCTACGAAGCAAGTGTTATGAGCATAGTCGTTACGGATATTTCTATTTAACCTCAGGATGACAGACGGGATGCATAATCTTAATTACGACTGTGTCTGCTATAACTGCAGTTAACCAGGCCATTTCGCGAGGAACTGTCCCTACCCCCGTCAGGAAGGACTTATCTCCGGGGTACCAGTGGGTCCTTTTTGTGCGAGCCCTTCCTCGTACCCTCCGCCTCAGAAGGTACTCTCAAGCAGTTTATGCCCAGTCTGCTCCACCCCTTACACAAGCCTCTTCTGCTCCTCCTCCTCCCCCTCCTCCTCCTTTCCCACAGGCTGTCTCGTCACCATCATCATTTCCTACGAACGCGATTATTCCATATCGTCCTAACCCTCTTCCCCCTTCCCCGACGGTTTTGTCAGTCCCTCAACAAAGGAGCAACGAGGGGGAGGTGGTCTCCCTGCCCCGAGAACTTATCAATGACAACAGGGAAGAAAATGACAGAAGGCGAGAGGAGGAAGACCGTCGGCGTAAGGAGGAGCAAACTCGAATCGACAAGGAGAATGAAAAGCGACGTCTGGAAGAAGAAGAGGCACGACAAGCGGAGAAGGAGGCAAGGATGGCGATCATTGAACACGACTGAACTATAACCAAAAATTTGTTTGAGCCTACTCCAAGCATCCAAAAAGGTATTACCTCCTGAGCTCATAATCGTAGTTGAGCATACATTGTTAACGAGACACATGTCAAGTTCATAAATAAGTGAAAAAGAAGCATTGGAAGACTTAGGAAGGAGGGTCGAGCCAGGTGAAGTTGAGAATTGCAGGATCTTCTCAGTGAAGCCATCGTTTACCCAAATTTTATCTTGCTTGTTACACATAGTTGATCTTTCCCTCTTGCCTGGTCTACGACACCCATGCTTCTTAGCTGACAGATGTGAGTTAAGCATCGGACACCAATAGGAAATAAAGAAAAATTCCACACTTCTAATTTCATTCACTGGTGGAAAGGCGATAAGAATAGCGACGTAAGACCACCACCCTTTCTTATAGAACCATTGTCTGAGCTTATGGTTGGATCTTACGTTACATCCGGAGGATAATCTCACATGTTCGTGCCATCTAGTCGTCAGATCGTGAAAAGTAAAACCAATATAAGTAAGCCGAAAGAAAGGAGAGATCAAAAGGTAGACACAGGGTTGAGTAGGGGGAGGGGAAGGAGGGGGAATCGGAGGAGGGTACACTGGAGGGGCAGTCGGGGCCAAAGGTCCAGGATCCGCATTCTAATAGGTACTGTGGGCGGAAACTCTAACTGTGAGTGTCGATCCCATCTTTACTACGATCTCCATCATACGTCTAATAAGTCCGAACTTGTGATCTTGAGCTCGTTGCACGTTATCAATTTCCATCAACATCAGACCGACGTCGAGTCCAGAGACCTGGGGAACACTTGGCTTAGGTTGGTCCGTTGTACGAGCCTTACCTTGTGCTGGAAGGATAGGAGGTGAACCTTCAATCTCATCTTAAGACCTCTTGCGATTGTCGCTTTTGTCCATAACAGCCTCCTTGCCTATCCTCCACTTTGGTTCACCTACCACTCTCTCAATCTCCTTCCAGATCTTCTTGTTTTCTTCCTCAGTACGAGCTTGTGTTGTTTGTCCAATTCCTACAAGTTTTTGAAGTTTGAGTTAATGAATGAAGGTATTTTCTTCTTCACCTGTATTCGTCGACATTTTGATGCCAGGGAACGAAGAAAGAGTGTTTTTGTCTTTATCCTTCACATCCCTTGGTCGATACGCCTGTTGTATGATTTTTTTTCCCCCTAACCTTATCAAGCTCTACAATACTACAGACTCTTTTTTTCTCTAGAAGGAAACACCGAAAATTGAAGCAGATTATTTGACCTATTCTCTCTCAGAAAGCTGACTTTGCATATGTTGTTCGGTGGTCGTTAAGATCCGCTTCCATTCATCTGTGCGGAAAGCTAAGGTCGCTGAGACTACGAAGCATCTGATAAGGAAGATAGTTCATCTAGTCTGTCTTGCTGAATTTATGGTCTCTAGGATACATGTCGTTTGGACATGCAATAAGACGGTTGGCCAACTAATTCACAACCAACAATTGTATGCCAAGACCACAACCACTGTCTGCTCATGTATCTCTTCTGGCGCGTTTCCACATAACAACGCTGGGCACATTTCTTTTCGCTTTTCTGATCTTTTTGACATACCATCTATGTTCTCCAATTCTAAAAATATTTGTAAACCTATGCTTGAATCGTCCTTTGGGCAGATCAAGGGGGCTATTACATCTGGTTTGCGGCAGACCGCAATCGTGCCCGCAGTGACCACGACCATTGCGGATTCGTAGATTTATACCACCAGTGGAGGGTCGAAAGGAAGCAACGACTTCAACAAGAAATAATGGTGGAACCCAGGATGCGAGAAGTCAGGAAAAAACTCGGAGCGGTGTTGGCTGCAGTCCTCCAGCTTCGTCCCTGGGCAGAAGAGGGACTGGGCAAGCACATCAAAGGTCGGTCAGAGGAGTTCCCACGAGCGAGATACCAAAACCGCTTACACCTGGACCAGGGCTCAACCAACAACAAGGCTCTCCTTGTATGCCGTTGAGGAGCGCATCGGCTCCCACATTTTTTGTAAAGTGCGGGAGCTCTGCCAGCTATGTCACGCAAGAGTTTAAACAAAACCACTATCAAGAGACAACTCGGGGATGACGCATAAATAAATCCACGAGCCGCCGAGACGGCCGCGGTCGTGTCGTCCCTTCGCCACTCTAACCGGGTGCGCCAACTATAAATCTCGCGGTCCCTTACGACAGGATAGGTTCCCGCGGGGCATAAACTTTCTTCCCTAAGGGGTTGTCACCACCATTAGGGGCGTATCCCCACCAAGCTACTGACTCACGTGCAAAAGCTTTTACATGCAATCGCGGAGGTGAGTCAGCCAAGGGCGTTTGCCCGCTTGCAGTAGTATAGGTACACGCCAATAAAAACGTCTATTGAACCCAAACCACGTTCGTCACTTAGGGCGTTGATCTCCTAAGGATGAAGCGTGCGTCGGTCGACTACGGCGGTTTCGATCAAGCATGGAAACCCCAATTTTAACTCTAGTCCCTTACATATAATGTTAACATAAATATACATATACACAGGGTAACCGACGTTTGGGAAAGGCCGAACACCCGAACGTATGGGACCCCTTGGGGATGCGTTCAGTCGTTCGGGCCGAACGCGAACCTCCCCCCCCCAAAAAAATAAAATAAAATAAAATCACACAACTCTGAAAAAAAATGAGTTATGAAGAAAAATAAATTAAACAAGATTTACCTGAGCATTACATCCAAATTCCTTACCAAATTTGAAATAAAAATAAAATACGAAAAACAAACACTAATAATTAAAAAAAAAATAAAAAAAAATAGTGAGAACGAGAGCACATTTTCGACACTGCCATCTTTGGCAATTTTTCATTTTGTTTTGGACAAAAACTTAAAAGTTAAAAAAAAACGTGGGCGAGCACGTTTTGAGATCGCTATCTTTGGCGATTTTTAATTCTTATTTGGCTGAGCCAAATAACTTGAAAACTTTATAGGCATGTACCTCACATCATAGAGAACTCACACACAAAATTAAAAAAAAATATATATTTTTAGGCCCCGAAATAATTTTTGGCGGGACCGAATGCCGTCGGGTTTGGACCCCGTATGGGACCCCGAACGCCCGTATGTACGGAGGTCTGCGCAGGGACATCCATACGTACGAGTTGGTGACCCTGCATTAACATATATATATAACTGTGTAGCATCGTGTTCGGGTTCGGTGGCTGAACCCGAACTTTCTGGACCGAATGCGAACGAGCGCCGAAACTCTCCGAACGCGAACATAAAAAATATTAAAAATAAAAATAAAAATACAAGTTCTCCAAAAAATCTGAAAAAAATATATGTTATGTAAAATAATGATACAAACAACATTTGCCTTGGAGATATGGTCAAATTCTTAACCAAACTCGAGTGAAAAATCAAAAACAAAAAAGTGTATTATTATTATTATTTTTTGAATACGTTCGGCCGAACATGTTGGGGTGGCGTTCGGCCGAACACCCGAACATGTTCGGACGTTGGGAAAAGATCCGAACATGTTCGGTGTGCTACACAGATATATAACTTATCAAGGCAAAATCACACATGCCCTGAATTAAACAATAAATAAAAAAAATCATCCTTTCAATCAATAATCTCAGCAATCACTGTTGTGAAATCTAAGCGCATTATTTAATATAATTGATTTGGTCTGATGAAAAGATCATGCTGACATAATTCCTCTTTGTCCTTGATAGAGTCTCAAAACACAGAAACTTTATTGTTGAAAACGGTTTAAGTAAATTCATTTAATCCTTTAAATTGACGTCTATAGTCAAACCATTTTATGTATGATTTCATGATCACGTTTCATGTTGCCCTGTAAGTCACAACTTAAAATTTTCCCTACTTGTTTCATGCAAAAACGTCTTAAGGTAACTTCAGAACGATGAAACATATTTGTTTACTTTTCCTTTGTTGTATATTTACCCCTCAATGCCAAAGCATGATAGTTAAATGGTCGGGGTAATCCGAATACTATCCGTTCGGCGGTCCTATCTACATGAAGTATTTTGTTTTTTAGATTACCTCGTCGAGGTAATCCGAATACTATCCATCCGACGGTCCTATCTACATGGAGTGTTTTTGTTTTTTAGATTACCTCGTGAAGCCATAAGTCAAATGGCTTACTTAACGAGATTAGTCTATGCAAGGTGTTTTCCCTTAATTTGAGTAAAATTTCCAGAAAACGATTTCTAACCCTGATAAATTTGTTGTCCTCCGCGCACCTGAACCTCCAAAAAGTCCAATTGCGCATGCTCGTTGTCGTCAAATACTAGGGTAGTCATCCGTCGACCTCCCATAACTCTAACTATTTGAGTTCCATAGAGAGAGACCATCCGTGAGGTTAGTCTCCACACTATGACTCGAAGAGGCCGACTAAGTCCAAATAACTGTCAGGTCTCTGTATTCCGGATCCGGATGATGCTGAAACGTCTACCGGACGAGGTGATCTTAATACTCATAATGACTTGAGAGAGACATTGGAGGTTGCTTGCGCGGTGGAAATATAAAGTATAACCATGAAACTTCTCAGGAGTTCGAGCTGTATTGGCCTAGAAATCCACGTGAGTGGTGGAGAAAAATCCCTCGCCGTTTCGGAGTAACCCGATGTAACCAATCCACTGGGTAGGAGTGTCATCTCGAACCCGCAAAAGTTGCTCCGCTCCTTTGATCAGATCATCCTCGTGTGTGTCACGAACAAGAAGGTATCTTGTCAAGGTAAGATCTTTCTGCCCGCCATCCATCTTCTCACAAGAGAACCACAACTAAGAGTTGATCAATGAAAACAATCGCCGCTTCTCACGTTCGAACTCTACCACAACGAAAACAATCTGTCTGAAGCGCCGGAATCTGCCATCCGGAGTCCGCCGATAATGATGAACATAATTGAAGAGTCCATGCAACTCGTTGAGATGTAGCAAAATAATTAAGAAGAACCATTTTATCTTGGGAATTTTCTTGACGTATCGCCCCGATCCTTCGTTGTGTCGAATCATCAGATATGTGTCGTCGAAGTCTCGTCGAGGGGCAAACCCATATCGAATAATGTCTCATCCGTAGACAGTGCTAATTAGATAACATCTTGAAGGTCGTCTCAAGTTCGTTCGCTAGAATCGTGGTCTATCTCTTTTGGGAAACACGACACACAGATCGTATACTAGTCGTCCTGACTGTATTACACCAATCTTGTTGTCTTTGGGGTTTTATATCCATTCGTTTGCCTTCTTGCGTGTGTGAAAAAAAAATAATATTATCATCTCGCACATCATCTGTAAGATTCAAATAAACTTTCGTCAGAAAGGATTGCAACTCGGTCAAAGTATTTGGAGTTATTTTTATTTCTTTATACAATCGATTTATTTTACGCGCCAATGAGTCGTCGTAGGTAACCTAGTCGGTTCTAATAAGTGGCTATGTCAAACCTTTCAATTCCTGAATTTTTAAAACGGTTGGCACGAATTCCCTCCATGAACTCAATCTCGTCAAACGGACCTATGCGGGCGTTGTAATACAGAACGACTCGCAGGTACATCCACTTTATCTTATGATTGAAATGAACATGCAACTCACTCTCCTCGTATCCAAATATTATTCGCAGGTTGTCGCAGTCTGACCGTCGAATTCTGACGATAGGTCGAGGTGATAAATAAGAAAGTTCATGGTGAATTCATTGTCGTGCGGTGATCAATCCGCAATTCCCGTCCTGGAGGAAACACGACAATCGGGCCGTTGACCATTCGACCGACTTGTTATAAAATCACCCCTCGCCTCCTTGCCTGAACTATGTACCTTGCGGCAACCTCCCTGCTTGGAAAGAGCATGATGATGGCGGTTACCGTAGGCATCTGAAAAAAAGAAAGTACAAGTAATTTTATGAGAATATAACTCTTTTACCTTTATCCCTTTTTTTCTGAGCCGTGATTTTTATGTCATGGTCCAGCCACGAAAGAATAATGCCTATTCGCACTTCTTAAGACACTAGTAGGTACATGAATTGGGCTTCTTTTGACATCAGTTCCCCATGCGTTAGTGACACCTAAGGTGACCACTCAAAAGGGTACTCAAAAAGGTACAACGGAAAACCTATTTTGACTCCATAATCGTCGTGCGTCTTACCCTCTAGCAAGTGCTCTGGAATACTCCTCCTCGCATGAGCCGGAAGCTCAGATCTCAGAAGTCAGGCCGTCTCCACCAAATCAGCATAGTACTCCCTCGTAAAAACGGTCCACTTCGGGTCGATGACGAGGCTGACTCCTAAAGCAACAAACCCCGCCCCGAATCTCCTCCTAGAATGAGAGAGCCCTCAGACTCAGAATCAGATCGACTACCCTGTACCTCAACACGCAAGAAATAACTTGGAGAAATCAAAAATGCAGAGGAGGAAGGAGATATAGTCGAGACAGGAAAATCGACCTTGTTTATGGTAGGTGCTGGGAGATAACGAAAGATCTGGTGGAGGAAGAAAGACATAAATTGTTATCGTTAAGGAAGAATGTTGACTGGGACACCCGAATAACCATCTCCGATGGACTTCCTAAGCCCCTGACGCCTTATCTAGTAATGGGGAAAGAGATTTGGAGGAAAGTAGTCGAATTCGTTTTATGGCATCAAAACTCTGATGGCCAGAGGAGGTGAGTATCCGCTAGCAGGGAGCAGCGCGATTCAACAAGGATTGGGAGACTTGGGAAGGAGAGCAGCTATTGACCTGCATCGACTCTAAGACTTGAGTACTTGGACTCGCGAGGAGCTACGCGCAATAGGAAGTGCAATTTGTAGGAGCGTGAGACACCCTGAGGCAGGAGTATTAGAGATCAAGAGAGGCGCCACTTGTATGGAAGGGCAGGAAGGAGAACTCTACCTAGACACTGAAATTTTAGGGGTAGAGGGTGAGCACGAGGTCCGAGACGAAAGCGGGAGACTGAGAGTTATTTTGAGGGTTGTCGAAGGCTGATATTGGATACTTAGAAATTGGAAGAACCGGGACTAAAAATAGGTTCGGGCTGCCGGTCCAGGTACAGGTCCGGGCTGCCTGTTTGAGTATTAGAGACGACAAACACCTTGCATAGACGCGAGCTCGGGGAGAAGATAGAGTAATGGAGTCGGATACGATGGGTCCATATCCGAGTATGGATCAGCAGACTAGTGTACTCCGGATCGTGCTCTGCGGGACCTCAAGGAGCGTATCCGACAGAATGCTCCACTGAGATGTGTAGAGCAACCCGAAGATGGAAAGCCCCAAGTAATGGGTTGCCCGATTGTCGCTGAGCCAGATAGGACAACATCGATGGTACGAATGGAGAATAGGACACAACCTCCTAGTTTCCAGCGAGAGATTAACGTTCAACGCTCGCTTACATACGAGCGGAGAGACACTGGAGGGAATAGGCGCAGAGACGACTGGAGAGACCAGTAGGTCCGGGAGCAGGCTTGGAGGGACAGGGATAGGCCTCCGGAGAGGAGCACACCGCCCAGACGAATCTACCACCCGCAAACGGGTGAGTCGTATATGCTTCCGTACGAGAGGACAAATCGATACATCATCTCTCACCAACCCTCGGAGTTAGATACTCGACCGCCGATTTTCAAGGGATACAGTATCACCGAGTACCTCGAGAAGTGGGAGCTTCACGCGTACCGCAGTCTATGGTCGGAGGACGAAATTATAGATAATTTCCTGTTCAATTCGGATCCGAGTTTAAGTTAGGTAATCAAAGAAGCACGACCAAAAGACAGGAGGTGGACTACCTACAAAGCCAACCTCTATGCATTTTTCAAGCTGGAAGACATTAAGTATTCAATCCGGGATCTGGAGTTGATGACCTAGGGTGAGGACGAGAGTGTCAAAGCGTTCGGAAAGCGATTCCCGAAGATATCCGACGCCCTGATTGTAAAAGGGAAATTGTCGGAGGTCGAGCGATGTACGATTTTCATTGGTCGACTACCAAGAAGGAATGATTAAGGGTGTACTGAGAGAGCTTCCTCACGACAAGTTAGATTTTACAACGGTTCTTAAGTTGGCAATGAAGGCCGAAGCAGACGATTATAAGGACCTGGTCTGGAAAGGAAAGCAACACCGGGATTTCTCTCTCTACGCTGATTACGATACTGAAAGGTGTCCTGATTTTAACGACCAGCCTTGGGCGGAACGACGATATTTGATGGACAAAGTCCTACCAAACCGGCTCAGGGACAGAGAGGTGGTGATATATGAGATGAGGGAAGTGAGGGAAATGATGAAGGGGCTAGCCAGACAAATGACTAATATCGAGACAAAGACGGGAGCCACGACCTACAAGGACAAGCCAGGGTCTCCATATTCTTTGCGATGGGATCGCAAGAACACTGATCCTTGGCGGAGTGTGGAGGATAGAAACCCCCACACGCTCGCCGACTATCGTGCGAAAGAGAGAGAGGACAATGGGTGGCGGCGCCAGGATGATGAAATAGATAAGGGTCGTCGTGGAGACAGGTACCGCGAGGCTGACGCCTTTAGCAAAGGGGGGAGGTTGAAACTATATCCACGCAGCCCTAGGTATGACCGGAATGCGAACGGATACCGGAGTCCAGGTAGTTTCGACCGCAGAGATGGTTACTGTGGCACTTATGAGAGAGTGAAACGTGGAGGAGATAAACTATGACTCTCGTGGGCGCTATGAGCGGGGAGGATATCCCAGTCCACCCGGCTATCCAAAATCACCGGGTTATCCTAAATCACTTGGCCCTTCAAATTAGGACGCGCGGGTTATGAGGGGGCCAACTGCTAGGGGTGTAGAGGATAAACCTCCCACTCCTAGGAACTCTTGTATCTACTTCAGGTCGGATGATCATGTGAACAAAGATTGCCCTGATCTCAGACGAGCTATGAGGGACTTGTCGTACTTGATGACCGCAAGTACCTCAAGTGGGTAGATGACCTGGGCGACGTATCGATGTTTCCTTCGATGAAGGAGAACGTTGAGGCCAGGCGTGTCAGACCAAGCAAGGGTAAATAAGCGGCAAAAGTCAGAGTGTGCGGATGACCTTGTCCTCAGATGACGAGGCGCCTGCTACACTTATACGGGTCACGACGACCAAGTCTGCGAGGGGGTTTTCTTCCAAGAAGACTGATACCGACTATGTGATGGCTGAGAAGGATGGTTAGAGGATCGAAGGAGAGGAGGTCATTCTTTCCCCGCAAAAGCGTGGAGCAAAGAAGTTTGCAATGAAGAGTTCCCTAGATGACATCGACACAGTGGAGCCTCTTAGGTGAGCGTTGAGGCAGCCAATGCAGTGCTCTATACTCGAGTACCTGACCACATCTAGGCCTGCTCGAGATGAACTCCAGATGATCACGCGGAAGAGCCACGTTCCTCTAAGGGATGATGTTCATATGTGCGGGATGTGCCCCAAACCATAGGTGCCTACTGTAGCAGTGTCGGGAGTGAGTGCTAAGGCCGAGCGCGCAGCAATAGTATACTTGGATGAAATGGAAGGCGTGCCCCCTGATAAGTTTTACATCCTAGGGAGTGGAACAGTTGAGACTATTCTCAATGATGAGATAGTTCTTCAAAGAGTGATTGGCAATGGCAGTGAAACTGTCATCATAGACGAGGAACGCGCCGTACGATTATAATTGAGATAGAAACGACTGACGGAAGGAAGCAAAAGATCTCTGGAGTATGTCACAATGCAGCTATGGAAGTTGAAGGGTTGCACACACTGATGCCTGTCTTCGCAATTAAGGATTGCAGCTCTGAGCTACTAATTCGGACGAACTTCGCTAAGCCATATTAATGCGGTTACAATATAATGACCAGATGAGAGCCAGATGCTCTCTATCAAGCATCCCGATGATGGCAGGATTCTGATAAAGACTGTAGAGCCTCGGGACCCGAGGAACAGAGCCGCTCTAGCGGCTGGGGCACGCAAGTCGTCTTCTTTCACTAGCTGCACGCTGAGGTTCCGTGAGAAGAAATATGGACCCTTACTTACAGAGGAAGAAGAAGGCATAATTGAAGTCGAAGACTTGGGGAATCGTGTGATCGTGGATGAAAAATCTTATTCAAAGAGCGAGGATGAAGAATTTGGCGGGTTGATTTCTGTGTCTTTTTTAGGGGCACAGCCCCCTACGGGGGGCGACCAAAGAGACACAAGTGAGTAGCGGAGAAAGTAAAGCCGACAACAGTCGCCCGAGAGCGATCAGCGTTAGAAAGGATATCTGAAGAAAAGATCAGAAGGGAGATAAAAGAAAGGAAAAAGAAAGAGCAAAAAACGCTTAACAGAAGAAAGGATAGCGGAAATGGACATCGGAGACGAGAATTTGACTCAGTAGGAGAGAGAGCGTGTGCCGGCGGTACTGAAGACCAACGACAAAGCGATAGTGTTTAGTGATGCGGAAAGAGGCAAGATTGATCTTAGGTATGCCAAACCTACTAGGATCTATATGATTCCACACGCGCAGTGGAACGACGCAGGATGGAAGTACGCACATAAAGAGAAAAAAAAGGTGATTACGTTCTTAAAGGAGAAAATGACCTCTCATGTAGTTGAACCATCAGACAACGCCTATGCGAATAGATGGTTCTTCCTATGGAAACCAAATGGGAATATCCGGTGGATTCAAGATCTCCGAAAAGTGAGTGCGGTCACCATCCGCGACATCGGGTCTGTTCCCCACGCGAATCTCTTAGCGGAGGGGGCGACAGGCAGATCGATCTACTCTGTCTGCGATCTATTTTATGGATATGACGAGATACCCCTAGATCCGACAGACAGACATCTCACCGCCATGCACACGCCACTGAGATTAGTTCAGATGATGGTGCCTATGGGGTGGACTAACGGAGTCGCGGTATTCTAGCAAGCTATGGTAGCGGTCCTGAAAGACTTCGTCCCTGATAAGGTTGAACTCTTTGTAGATGATTTCCCGATTAAGGGACCGATTGAGAAAGATGAGATGGAGGTTGCTCCTGGGGTTAAAAGGTTCGTAAAGCAACACCTTATGGATATTTATGCGGTTCTAGAGCAGCTAGACGACGCTAATCTGACTGTCAGTGAGACAAAGAGTCGCTGGGCAGTTTCGTCGATATTTGTGACGCAAGAGGACGTCGGGCAGATCCAGCAAAGTTGGATAAGCTCTTGAACTGACCGTCACCACTGCATAGCGCGACGAAGATTCGTTAGTTTTTGGGAGTTGTAGGGTACTGGCGAATCTTTATACAAGGATACACGGAAAAGGCGGAACCACTAAGACTTCTTCTTCGAAGAACCGAACGATTTTATTGGGATTCTTCGCAGGAAGCCATCATGCTTGCGCTCAAGGAAGAATTCAAGAAGGGAGGACGTATCCTCGGAGTATCATTCTTCGATGATGAGACGGACATGCCTTTTATAGTATCCATGGATGCTGGACCGTGTTCGGTCGGGGGCCTGCTTTCCCAGAAGGATGCCGGAGGGAAAGAAAAACCGTCGAGATTCGAGAGCCGAACTCTCAATACTGCGGAGCGCAATTACAGTCAATTTAAGAAGGAAGTGTTAGCTGTTCTCCAGTGCTTAAGAAGCCTTTAGATACTACATATACGGGAGACGGTTTATTTTACGAGTAGATCCCACAGCTATCGCTTCGGTTTTACAAAAAGATTTTAGTCTGACAGACCCCACTATCGCGCGATGGTTGATTATGATACGACTCTATGACTATACAGTCGAGAGGATCTCGGACACTAAGAACGCAATCGCCGACGGGCTTTCGCGAATTCCGATTGACACTGAGCGACCAATAGTAGCAGCAACACTAACCATGGCTGAACCAAAACGAGCGGATCGGTTTCTAGTTAACCTCTACAAAGGGAAGTTCCGAACGATTGGGCTACACTTGTCAGGAGATGAGAGTTTAGATATGGAAATGAGGAGGCAAGCGACTCGGTTTTGTCTTAGGTCGGGACATCTTTTTCTTAAACCCACAGGATCAGGAATGCCTCTACGCATAGTCTGTGATCCTGAGGAGAAAAAGTTTATAGTGGCTGAGCTCTGTGACGGCGTAGTTGGTGGACATAGAGGGGTAAAGGGCACGTATGAGAAGGTTCGCAGACTATATAGGTGGGAAGGTCAGTACAAGGACGTTGAGGAGTACTGCATGACCTGTGAGGAGTGTCAGAAGAGAGATCTTGTGAGATACAACGAGCCTCTTCATCCGTCCTACCCTACTACTAGACCAGGCGAGAGGGTGCATATCGATTTAGTAAAGATGCCGAAAGGGGTAGGGAATATGAACTATGTAGTGAACATTCGGGATAATTTCACAGGGTTTGTGGACGGCAAACCCATCAGAACAAAGTCGGCTAAAAAAGTGAAAAACTTTGTCCTAGAATACCTATCTAGGTATGACTGTGTTAGAAGGATTGTGATGGATAAAGGAGCAGAGTTCCTGGCAAATGAGGTTCAAAACGTGTTCAAGAAGGCAGGAGCTAGAGTCTCTGTAGCCACTGCTTATCATCCTCAATCCAACTCGTCTGTACAAAGAGGTCATCAATCTCTGATAACGTCGATGTCTAAGTGGTGTAGAGTGAAAGATTGTGACTGACCGCGATACTTTTGATACGCGAGATGGGCGGACAATGTCACGGTCCGGGCTAGCACCAGTTACCCGCCTTACACTCTATGGTTTGGGAGGCACTGTCCTCTGCCCATAGAGTTCCATGTTGACAGTTGGACTACCGTCGACTGGGCGGACAACATGACGCGAGAGGAGCTGCTGGCAGCTCGAACGAGACAGATAGCTTATGGATTAGAGGACAATCTTGCAGTTGATCAACTGGTTGTAGAGAGAAAAAGGGAAGGAGAGATGGGATAAGAGCATCGAGATAAGAAAGGGCAAGATAACTGTTGGTGATATGGTACTTCTCTACGACGTAGCTTTAGAAAGGACGTGGCAGGAAAGTTGGCAAATAGATGGATGGGGCCCTACCGCGTAGCTGAGGCGCTCGACTAGGGAGCGTATATGATAGCTGAATTAGATGGGCCTAAGTGGAGAGATCCTGTGGCGGGGGCTAGACTGAAGCTGTTCAGATCGAGGAGAACTCTTACCCCTACGCCAGGGTTGTCGAGCCCCAGCCCCGGGGCCCCGCCGGGGGTGCGGGGGTGTGGGGGTGGGCACCCCTGACCCCGGCTCCGGACCCCCCCGCCTCCAAAAAAAAAAAAAAAAAAAAAAAAAAAAAAAAAAAAAAAAAATGGAAAATATCACTGAAACTGGTTTTTCCCTCATCGAGGGCTGATTGGGTCAGATCACTGAAGCTCGCTGTTCCCGCCTCCAACGAGAAAAATAAAAAATTACTGTTTCCCGGAGGATAGTCTGGACCGGGCGGGAGGGTGCGGCTTTCCGAACACAGCCACCCGCCCTTCCGGACAGGCAGCAGAGGTTCGGGGATGTACGGACCACAAAAAAAAAAAAAAAAAAAAAAAAAGGGGTGCGGGG
>BFEA01000181.1:135338-179032 GCA_003427395.1 Chara braunii
GGGGGGGGGGGGGTTAGAACTTGTTTTGTCAATCTTTTTATGTTTCTTTTTACCTCGAGCCGTAAAGTAGACCCATAACTGATATGCGTGGTGTTGCTATGTGGTATAAAGATGTGTGGTTTATTGCTTGAAATGTATATTAATGGTGTTGTAATTCCGAGGCGGGGGTTTGCCTTTCAGTAGGTTGTATCCGAGGGTATTTGGGGGAGGGATACCTTTTATTACTGTGTTTCATATTATATGGACAAAATGTATATTTTTATTATTTATTTATTTTATTAATTATTCTTGACTATGACGAGTTGAGATAGTGGTTCGATGCAGAGTTACTCTGCAACGAGATAGTCCAAAACATGAACAAAAAAGAGAAGCAAGCACTCCCACACACATACAAGCACTCACACTCTTCTTGATAGTAGGTTCTCAAAAAACTCAAACGCGAAGCTTAGCTCGGAAATGACGATAGGAAAACGACGAGCACAATCAATCCAGAGCTCCGTAAGCACTTTGTGCCTACTCTGGCGCTCCCCGACGCGTTTCGGCCGGTGCCAGACCCGACCATCCTCAGGGGGATGCTTCGAGTTCAGAGAGACCTATCTTCTATCCTACTGTCTAAGTATAGCAGCTAATCACCCCTCAAGCCGAACAAAACCCTTCCTTACCCCTTAGCACCTAACATCAGGCCTAGGTTGCTTCGAACTCTAATCTTTCCAGAAAAAACAAAGCGCCAAAGGGCTAAGAAAGCGACAAAAGACGACAAAAGCGACAACATGCCCTTGGTTGGAAAACCAGGGTCCTACATTGGAAACCAATGTTCGTACCAGGGTCCTACACCAGACAAAGAACAAACAATGACAAAACAAAAACAAAACAATAATGAAAATAGACAAACAATAACCCTAAACATTCTATACTCCTTATAGCCCTCATGTGCCTGTCCAGATCCGTGCAGGCTACTCTTTACTTAAGACCCATTGGGCCAAACTCCCCCATTCAGGAGAACGGTGCCTTACAAAGCCTTGCAGCGTCCTTTCAAACATTGTCTTCGAGTACAATTGAAGCCTCAGTTCGCGTTTCAGCGCCAGCAGTGGTTCCTCGACCCTCCGTGTTTCAGTCGTGCTGTCCCGAATCCTGTGGAGCATGTCATTTATCAACGCCCTCTTCTGTTTCTGGGAGGTAAAGGAGCAAAAGTCCTGAAAACTTTTATATTTGAGGCAGGTATCTCCCTCCAAGATTTCATTGAAATTCTTGGCACGGAACCAACTCTCAACCCTTCCTCCTACGATATTCATACGACAACCCATAAAGCTTCATTCACCCTTCCCTTCATCAGTTCTCTTCAGCACCAACTTCTCATCGTAGCATTCGTCAAATTCCCTCAAAATCTCATCAACTTCCCGCCGTCCCTTCATTCCCCACCTCCTCCAGACAAACAACGAAACATCGTCCACTAACCTAATCCCTTTAACTAACCTTGCTTTGCTTTTCAGCTTTTTTAAAAATTTTGCCTCAAAGAAAACGCAAAGAATGCACGCGATAGAGGGACTACTCGATTTCGCCATCAGGATTCCTTCTCTTTGTCTCAGCAGCCGATCCGATGCGCTGAGGAAGGTGTTCCTCAAATCAAAGTCCACCATCTGTCTAATGTCCGAGAACTCGACTATCACCCAACCATCTTCCCCTTGATTTTTTCCAAAGGTTGCTCCCTTTCCTCTAGTCCTAACCTTCACGAACTTCCTTCCCTTTCCCTCGTACATGGTCAGAATCCAATCTATTGCTTCTCTTATCGAGCTGTGGGGTCGCTTGTTAAATATCTCTTTCATGTCATATGCTACCCCCACCAACTCCCCATCCTTTCTTGCAGTTGCCCATGCGTTAACTTTCTCTAACCTCTTTTTCAACATGTTCATTGCTCGAAGATTAAAGTGGCAGGCCTTTGGCAGCGAAAACAGGAGAAAGTTAAAGGCCGTGGCCACCCGTTGGTTTGCCTTCTTCGTGGGTTTCGGAAACGACGGCGAGATTGGGCAAAACTTCGTATGATCTTTGTGTTTCGGCAATACATAAGCTTTCCCCCACGTTCCTCCACTTTCCCATTTCCCTATCTTTCTCAGCCCCCTTCTCACAAACTCCCTCTTCGGTTGCACCATCACTTCCTCCTCCTATCTCCGGACGGCTTCGAAAAAAACATTTCCCCAAAACATCTTTTTCATCCCGTCAACCATGCTTCTGGGCACATCACCATAGTTTCCGCTGGGTTTTTATCCATCGGACAGAACACGAGTCCCTCCCATCTCTTCTTAACTTCATGTACTCGGTCAACCAGCCCATCATAGTTCCCTCCTTTCTTCATAATGCAGCTTCCGGCCTGCTGCAGAGTTTATGGAATGTCAATTTCGTTCTTCAACATCTCATTGTTCAGCTCTCGGCAGAGGGCTACCTCTTTCCTGTCGCAGTCCAATCCTCGGACCACGTTTTTCGCGTTGAACATTCTTTTGTCGACGTGGCTCCTGGTACTGAGTCTGAAAGCCACGTGTCGCCCTTCCTTAGGGAGGTTAAGGTTCGCGCATTCGCAAACGGCTACCATCTGACGGCTGACCCGTCGATGGTTATGCAGAATATCTCCGATCGTTTGTTTTTTTCGCCAAACGAGCCGGAGCTTCTGCTGACGTAGCTTAGATACAGTATCTGAGCCATACTGCTCGTCGATCTTTCTCATCATTTCACCCCTTATCCCCGCCCTTTAGATCCTTACATCGTACTTAACATCAACTACGATCCTTCTACGAAAACTAATTTGAAACCTCTTCTTAGCAACTCCATCGACGATATTTTTCAAAGTCTTCCTCGATTCTTTTCTTGTAATACTTCTTATATTACAGAATAGCCCCGCCAACTCTTCCTGTCCAAGCCTTTCCACTCTCTTATTCGCCCACTGTTGCTTCAGTACTTGATATAGGAGTTTCTTCATTACCACGCCCGGTTTTCGTTCGCGCACTCTCAACAGCTTGACAAAGCCTCCTTCTTCAAAGTGCTTCTTAACTTCCTTCAACTTCAAACTTTTTCCTTGGAAGGCCACATCCGAGTCTTCAAATTTTCGTTTTACAACGCTCCAGTCCTCACCCCAAATCTTGCCTCCGCTAGAGAAAATACCTCGGTCGTTCTTACCCTTAAGGCCTGCGATAATATCCGTAAACTTAACGCTCATTTTTGTCAGCCCTGAGCTAAACCGAACCACCTTCTCCCCTTCGTAATAACTTCTCCTCTTCTTCTTCCCCTTTTATCTCCTTCCTTTCCTATTCTTCTTCTTCTTCTTCTTCTTCTTATCCCGTCCATCTCTCTACCCGTCCATGTTTAAAGTCGGAGTCCATCTCCTAATCACCCTTTGCTCCAAGCTCATCAACTCCCTAGGATCAGCCAGTGCCACCGAAATTGCCACGTACGTATCCCATCCCCATTTCCTCAACCACGCATACAACCTCTTCCTCCTTAGATCTTCAATCGCCTCCGTCCTTCCCACGTGCTCGGACCATCTTTCAAACAGTGTCCTCTCCGTTTTTCCAACATACGTTAGTCGGCATCGAGCATCAATTAGGACGTACACACAGGAGCTTGGATAATCCCACCTCTCTCTATCATTATCGATTATTTCCCAGAAGCATTCTATGTACTTCCTTCCCCATTCAATCTCGTTCTCTAGAACTAACAATACCAAAATATTCCGTAAAATTTTCCACGAGCTGCCTTAGGGTCTTCGCTTTCTTACGGAGCCTACACCACCTCCTACACGCGATAAATTCAAACCATAAGTCCCATGTTTGTAACCGCCTAGTCGTTGACTTCTTCTCCTTGTTCTTCTGACTCTCCCCTTATTTGCTCGTCCTCTCCCTGTCTTCCTGCCGCCGAGTTTGGAACGTGCTTACCCCTGAAACAGTACGTAACTCACAGTTCTGTCAAGATGTCGACGACATCGTTCACGTCATAGAATGGGACCCCCGCGCCCTAACACATATGCTTCAGTGTCTTCGAAAAAAACGAGGCCAGAGTTTTTCTCACTGCTTTGCGATATGCGCTTTCTGTTGCATATCGTTGTCCCATCAGGACTCCTCCCCAAGGATCTTGTCCCTGCGCCATCCTTGGCGCTTGGGCTTCGGTCTTCGTAGGGCGCCCCCTACTTTTCCTTGATTTCGAGCTTGACGGGGTAGCCGCATCTCCACCTCTTACACTTTTCGCTAGAGTGAGCACTGGTGGGCTGTTAGCCACTTGGTCAAGGAACTCTCTCCTCTTACGCTCATCTTTCAGTGGAGTCTCTTCACCAGAAGCTTCCTCATCTTCGGAACCTGAAGAAGATATTACTGGTGCTTTCTCTTTCTCTTTCTTCTTCCTCGCAATTGCAGTCCCTTTTCACTCCTTCACAATTTTGTCAAGCCGTCCTGATATTCCTCCCTTTACTCCGCCAACATCTTTTTCATTTCCCATTGCCTTTTCTTTTCTTTCTTTTTCTTCAACTGTTTCTTCTGCAACTCGGTCCTAGCGATCTCCTCTTTTTCTTCCTCATTGCTCCTTTTTTCCTCAGCCTCCTTTTTCGCATTTTCTTCTTCTTGTTTCTGGTCGAACAGATACTTTGCCATCCTCCGTACAAAACTTAGCGATTCTTCCAGTTCCCTACTTATGGTAGGGCCGCCGCTCCCTCCATACCTCCCTTGCAATCGGGGGCACTGACTTTTATAGTACCCATATTCCCCGCACTCGTAGCATTTTATCGCTCTTATGAAGAGTGCATTTTATTTTTTCATATTATTAGCTAAAAATTATGTAAAATAATAATAATAATAATTATTATTATTTTAATTTTATTATTTTATTATTTTTATTTTCAATTAAATTTTTATTTTTATTTTATTTATTATTATTTTTTTTTAATTTTATTTTTATTAATATATATATATATATATTTAATATATATTTATTATTTCTTTTGACAAAAAAAGATTAATGAGGCAAAAAAAAAAAAAAAAAAAATTGTGTGTGTGGGTGCGTGTGTGTGTGTGTGTGTCCGTCCCTCCCCGTTCCCTCGTAATGGAGGCCCGGGTGGGGTAGGTCACTTTGTTTTGAAATTGGGATTAAGGACCTACCCCAACCGGGGTAGGCCCTCCATCCGAACCAAGCCAGAAGTACTTTTGGCTTACACACACACACACACACACACACATATATATATATCATATATCTGGGTGTCAACTTACCTATCATTAGTTGTGGTTGTGTTGAAGCCACCGTAGTACGGTATGAGGGCAGCATCGGAATGGTTGGTAACTTTCAGGGTATTGAAGGATCTTTTTGGTAACTCCTAACAGTTTGTGTTTTGAGAAGCCGTTATGCACAAAGTTATTGATGGTTTGGTCTATTTCGATTGCTGCATGTTGGGGTTCAGATTCGACTAACATGATTGTGATGATTTGGGGTATTACCAAGTTAAGAGATTGTTGCATTGGTCTGCTAGAGTGTGCCTGGATGAATCTAGTGATGGGGAAGTTTAATTCTTTTCTTTTGTCATATTTGTATGTTTTGTACTGTTAGGTAAGTGTGTTGGTGATTTCAATGGTTGTGTTGAGGAAGTTTGTTTTGGTCCCTATGATTTTGCCATTGATTTGTGTTTTCTCAGAAGTTTGCTCATTGAGGGCGATTAACTGTAGGGGGTATAAAAAAGATTTACTCCTTGTGCTGGTAATTTCAAGGTTAAGGAATTCATGTATTCTTGGGTTATCAAGCATATGGAAGTCATCAAAATATCGAAAACGTGTTGGAATAAGTATAGGAGGTGTTTGTTAGCTTTGTGGGTGATTTTTTTCATGAACTTATATCCGTATTTGAAGAAATAAATGTTATACCATACTGGTGAACAACTTACGCTCATAGGGATGCCCGAGATCTGTTTTCAGATGTTGTTGCCAAGAGAAGTGTAGGCGTTGGTGATAAGCCAGTTATTGATGGCATTAACCATCTTATCATTAAGGGAGAGATATCCATTGGGGGGGGTTGTTATACTAGTCGCAGGCGGGGGTTAGTTGGTCTCCTTTGTAGTAGAATTTAAAGGCAAGCTGTACATCGGTTCCGGATATTTTCTTTGCTTGTTGAAAGACTAATTTCGTAAAGAACTTAATTGCATTAGGTAGCCCATCCGAGCTGTCATCAGTGGGTATGATTTCGTAGCATCTTGTTATATCCGCAGAGAAGACAACCGTTGTCTGGGGGGGTATGTTGTAGACGTAGTCTGCTGTGGAGTCTATGGGCCACCAGAATGGTACTTTGATGCCAATTTCGATGAAAGTTTGTTGTGTGAGGTATCCACAGCGGGTTTTCACAACCTTGATTAGTGCTTTAAGGATGGCAGCAGAAAGGTCAGCAAGAGGAAAATAAATGATGTCAGATGTGTTGGTGAGCCAGCGGAAGAAGTTTTTGTGCTTCTTATATGTGGCGAAGAGATATGGTAGTGATTTTTTTCCAATAGGGATATCAGGAAAGGTTTTGGTGAGTTTTTCTTCTAGGCGGGTGAGCAGTTCATATTTGAGATTGAGCATTGTTCAAAGTCGGGACTAGATAGTCTCTGCAGGGCAAGGTATCTTATAAGATTAATACATATGATCACCAGTGTATTCGGGGTTTTGTCGGCTCAAGAAATGTAGAAATGTGAGGCGAGAAATTTGATTTCGTGTTTGATTGCATGGTCACGCATGTTGATTTCCTTATGCGGTTGACAGTCCGAGGTAGTCCGTAGTATGGTAAAAAACGAATGAAGCATGACTTCTATCATGATACTAAGCTATGACGAAATCGCCAAAAAAAGTCCTATCATCAAGACTAAGCCAAAAGCATGATACATTAACCAATCGAGGAAAACATATGGTGAAGCAGAGGTTAGCATATAACTTTTATTCATAGATATGTACTAAGTGTTGGTGTGTGTGGGTATAGAACTTTACATTGTAAGATGACTAGAGAACATGCCAGGTCAACAACAAAGGAATGCGTAGCAAGGGTTAAAATATTGTTTTATAGATACGTATTAAGTACTAGTTTGTGTGGGGGAGTGCGAGCGTATGGGTGTGAGTTTGCTTAAAAACCTTAAGTATGGGTCGGTTCGAAGAAGAACTTATCAGTTGGTGATCATGGTTATGATTATTATTATTTTTTTAAATATTGATTTATAAGATGACGCGTTCTGACTACTTTTCACTTATTATATTGGGCCCCGGTGAGGTTTTAAGGGGTAGACCGGTTAGTTAGGTTATGTATTGCAAGTAGTTTCTGCATTAAGCCGTGTTCTAATATGCGACTCGGGTTATTATAAACTATACGTAGATGTTATAACCGATTAGTATGAGCATTTCAGGGTATTACGAAGTTGTAGGGAACCTGGAAGGAAGTATGTAAGGTTGAAAAGTAGTGCTTAGAAAGCATTAGGTGTCCCCGGGTGTGTCCGAAAGGAACAATTGAACACCATCGACTGCTGGTGCGTGTAGATAATTTAAGTAATAATGATTATTACGAGGAACACTCCTACATTTCAAAGCAATGGCATAAGCGACAGTGACCATGATCGAGCGCACGGATGTAACTTAAGACTTGGGGGGTTATTTGTGTGTTACCATGGGGCCAAAGGTGAAAAACGTGAAGGTAGCTCCGTAGGCACGATCTTTCATGGTAATAAAATACTACGTACGGAACAAACAATAGTGAAAGTTTATGGAGGATAGAAAAAGTAATCGGAAAGTTGTTCGTCCAGGAGAATAGGCAAGATTACGCCGTATTTCCAGAAATTTTATCGCAGTGGATCGTAATTGGGAAGAGCATTAACATCAATAGTATATGACAATTAGTAACCCGTGGGTAAAGCTTTTTCATTATGGCGGTTAAAAGATGAGTATATGGATCTTATAACAGTCGAGAGCGACCTGAGTTTCTAAACAAAGTAGGTAGGTGTATATGTGCATAGATCAATACATACAGATAGTAATAATGAGGACAGTGGTGTTATTAATCATTGAGCATTGGGGAGAGTAACGTATCTTAAAAAATAATAAATTAAAAATTATTTTTTTCATAAGTGTGCGATATACTGCCAGTGTAAGAGAAATTTACATCAGGCTCACGAATAGATCCAGAAGCTACTCTCTAGACACCATCCGTACAAGTCGTCAAGCAAACTAGGAAGTCAAAAAGGCGGAAAGAGTCTTTAGCAAGCGGGGCTACATAAGTCATCACATCCGGCGAAATAGTTTTATTCGTCGGGAATATTGGTAATCGTGTCAATAAGGTAGATCGACAAAGGGGGATATTACCACCGAGAATCTACATGAGATGATGTGGGGAGATAGTGACGAAGCAATGTGAGAGTGCATAGTGACTGATTGTTTATGATTTTTATTGGAAAGAGTAATCGGTTAGTTTTTCCGATTTCCTGTTAATTTGAGTTTTATTTGCAGATCCAAACAAGCTAGGCCAGCTACGAGAAACCATCTAGAGATGGGTGGGGGAGGGGGAACAAATGTGTGCAGGGTTTATGTTTATATACTTAGGGAGTCTGCACCCTATTGCGGGGTTATGTGATAATTTATGGTGCGTTATAGGTATTAATTACTTAACAGTAATAGTCAGTTTCTGGTCCGCATTTTTTTTGGACTCCGGAAACCGGACCTCTACCCTGTAGAGGACTGGAGGTGGACCCTGCCTACATTCGTAATAGGAGAGGCGTATGGAGGCGTTGATAACCTGAGCAGAGTGGTTAACAATACTTTTTATGCTCTGGGGTTGGGATTAGCACCTCGGTTTAAGGAGGCTTACTTCGCCCTCTACGCGAGGTGGGGGCGTCTTGATTACGAGACACTAAGAGGACTGATCGACGCGACCTGCTGGGTAGATTGCCTAAGGCCAACCGATCTGATTGACTATTGTCGAAGGGCGAGTCGAGGATAAGTACGCTGGTCTAGAGGAGTTGAGATATCTGTACGAGGATAGATAGCAGAGGGATGTTGGGTCGAATTTCCGCAGGAGTTAACGTGAGTAGACAGTTAGTCAATGAGGGTTTCAGAGTGCACATCGAAGAAGACCTTACGGAGCAAGAATGCTTGCAACGGGCTAGAGACTTCATCTACGACCACCGAGCAGGAGTTCTTGCGTGCGTGACCTTTCAGACGAAGGTAACTTATGAAGTGACGGTTTGGTCGGCCGGATATTTGCGTGCGAAGTTATTTTTTAATGAGACGGTGGCAAAGGTGAGGAGTAGAGTATGAGTAAGATTATATTGACATGAGAGAACGTGAGTCTGCGTTATACAGACATAGACATCGAACCTCGTACTCTCTTTAATGGGATCGTCGAGGTTTCGATTCATAGAGGAGTGTGGATGATAGAAATCCTCGAGTGATCGCACATGGAGCAGTGACAAGTCGACGAGTTCCTGCTGACGAGCGATATGAGCCTCTCTCGCAATGATTGTCGTATGCGCATACTGTTTTTAGACGTATAGCGCGCGATGAGGGAACGTTATAGATTCTTTTGAGGGTGAGCATACAGGAGGATCTGTCGGACAGTGAATGTGGAGAACTTGCGAAGGATGTCATACGAGAGTAGAGGTTAGGAGCACTAAGAGAAATAACAACGCAGAGATGGATGGTATATGAAGTAGTTGTCAGTGTAAAGGGGGTTGTGCAGGCGGAGATAGTTCAAGACGAGATGCCAACGGAAACGCGGAGTAAGATGTGAGGGACCCTCTGAATTTAGAAAGAGATGGTCGGTCGAGAATGAAAAATGAAGATGAGGAAGTGAAAAGACTGAAGGAACGAGTTATAGAACTGTCTTAAAGAGAGTTAAGGAATTGGCTGAAAGAATCAAAGCGTACGGGGTCTGTGAGAGCGAAGAGAAATTGTGAAGGATAGAAAGGAGGAGTACGAAGGAACTAGAAAGGATCTTTAAGGAAGGCCGGGAGCTATTTAGAAGGTGGAGGTTCGATTTTCTAAAGAGTACAAAAACAAGAGATCCCCGACAGTCAGAACAGGAAGAATCCTCAAGGTCAGTGAAGCGAGAAGAAAGAGGGAACGGTGGAGACGAGAAGAGTGGCAAAGGAGAGAAGGATAGTGAAGAGACAACAATAGGATGAGGGACGATGAGTACTTGTCAATATAGCGGCGATAAATACTCCGTATGCACGGTAGGGAAGATAGACGACTCCGTGGTCTGAGAGAAGCGCGGGGAACCGCTCTCTGGGCAGGAATCGAAAACGAACGTCTTATTAGATACATATTGAGTACGACGTTGTTCGAAGGGGGAGTTTCCGTTCGCTCTTGGCATGAATCTCCGAGAGTGGCTGAGAGGCTTCTAAAGATAGAAGCTAGGAACGCACGAGAGTTCGTCAGAGTTATAGTTGACTGTGTTGTTCTCAGGACACTCTCTGCGTATAACCGGTATTGGAAGGAGTTTATTAAGACCCTAGAGGACATTGAGGGACTTCAGGGACAATGACGACTTTGAAGCTTTCTACCTGGTCCTGCGAGCATCCGCGGATAGGATGTTAGTGGCGCTTGCCTTAACTGCTTTAGAATGCTAAGTGACCTACAAAAATTAGGCGAGAAATTAGCCTACCTGAGGAAGAATTAGCGTGAAGGAGACGTAAGTTCGGCAGATGGAGTGGACCACGCGAACATGAGAGCGAGAAAGTTGAGAGGAGTCTGAGCCAAATTGGGAAAAAGGAGATATTCCCGTATCAAGTGGTTAGGTATCAAGTGGCGGACAGCAGCTGGGAAAGGAACCAGTTTTATGTTATGACAATGCGCTACGTTAATTCAGGCGTGCATTACATTGGGATATACCTGCCGAGAGAGAGAGCGAAATTCTGCACGTACTCTAGGTGTTGGCGAATAGCAGTCTGGAAGTTAAGGGAAGAGAAGTAGAGGTTAGAGGAGTTAGGAAAGCGAGTCAGGACGACGGGTAACATCTCGATTTTTGATGGTTTGCCCAGGCCGCCGATCCCAGGTGAGGAACTTGAGCGCAATGGATGGGAGGCAATAGTCGATTTCGCTAGAACAGTCAGAGCATGTGATCGTCAAAAGAAGGTGATTGAGACCCATATGGGAAAATGAGTGAAGAAAAAGCGATTTTAGATGAAGCGTTAAAAGCTACAAGGGAAATATTCCTTGTCAGGAATAGGCCGACAGAAGCGAAGTTAAGAGTTGTTTGTACTTCCTTGAGTTCTGTAGGGTGTGGATAGTGGATGGGAGGAAATCTGTCTCTATGTGAAGACGGTCAGGTTCATCGATATTGACGTGTATGATGGACGGATTTATCTGTCGACCGAGAGGAGGATCGACCTTGTTTACGGTCGATGTTGGGAGAGAGCGAAAGAACTGGTAGAGGAAGAGAAAAATAGATTGATATCGCTGGGGAAGAGCGTTGTCTGGGACACCGGGATAACAGTTTTCGAGGGACTTCCCAAGCCCCCAGCGCCTTGTCAGGCAATGGGAAAGGAGAATTGAAGGATCGTAGTTGAATTCGTTCTACAGCTTCTGGACGCTCATGGCAAGAGGAGGCGAGAATCCGCTGACAGGGAACTGCGTGGTTCGACAAGGATTGGACGACCTGTAAAGGAGAGCATTGATTGACTTGGGTCGACTATTGGGTACTTGGACTTGTGAAGAGGTCTGTGCGATTGGGAGTGCGATCTGTAGGAGGGTCATACCCCGTGAGACAGGAATACTGGAGATTAGGAGAGGTACAACCTGTATAGAAGGGTTGAAAGAAGAGCTATACCTAGACACTTGAGTCTTAGGGATAGAGGGTGAGCACGAGGTCCGAGACGAGAGCGGAAGGCTGAAAGTTATTTTGAGGGTTGTTGAGAACTAGATTTAACTTAGAAATTGGCAGAACCGGGATCAGACATTAGGACCGGGCTGCGGGTTTTGACATTAGGTCCGGGCTGCTAGTTCTGACATTTGGTCCGTGCTGCCAGTTCTGACATTAGGTTCGGGCTGCTAGTTCAGACTCCTTACTCAAACGCAAGCTCGGAGAGGAGACAGAGTATGTGGAGTCAAAGACGAGGGGTCCACATCCGAGTATGGATCAGCAAACTAGTGTATATCGGGCGTCATTGGACCGTGCTCTGTGAGACGTCAAGGAGCGCATCCGGCAGAATGCTCCCCTGAGATGCGTAGAGCAACCCGACGATGGGGAACCCGAGGTGATGGGTTGCCCGGTCGTCGCTGAGCCAGATAGGGCAGCATCGGTGGTACGGATGGACAGTAGGACCGAGCCTCCTAGTTTCTGATGAGAGATGAGCGAGCGACGCTCTCCTATGTACGAGCGGAGAGACGTCAGCGGTGATAGAGGCAGGGATGACAGGAAAGACCAGTATGCCTGGGAGCAGGCCGGAAGAGATTGAGATAGACGTCCGGAGAGGAGCACACCACCTAGATGGATCTATGACCCACAGGCGGGTGAGTCGTATATGCTTCCTTACGAGAGAAGGGATAGATACATCATCTCACACCAACCCTCAGAGTTAGATACCAGACCACCCGTTTTCAAGGGATACGGTATCACCGAGTATCTCGAGAAGTGGGAGTTGCACGCATACCGCAACCAATGGTCGAAGGACGAAATCATAAACAATTTCTTGTTCAACTCGGACTGGAGTTTTAGTTAAGTAGTAAAAGAAGCACGACCAAAGGACAGGAGGTGGACTACCTACAAAGTCAACCTTCATGAACCCTTCAAATTGGAAGACGTCAAGTACTCAATCCGAGATCTGGAGATTATGACCCAAGGTGAAGAAGAGAGTGTCCAAGCGTTTGGGAGACGGTTCCAGAAGATATCCGAGGCCCTGATTCCGAAAGGAAAGCTATCGGAGATCGAGCGGTGTACGATCTTCATCAGTCGACTACCAAGGGGAAAGCATAAAGGAGTATTGAAAGAGATACCTCATGACAAGATAGATTTTGCGGCGGTTCTGAAGTTAGCGATGAGGGTCGAAGCCGACGATTACAAGGACCTGGTTTGGAGAGAAATTCAACGTCGGAACTTCTCTCTCTATCGTGAGTACGATACAGAGAGGTGTCCTGATTTTAACGACCAGCCTTGGGCAGAACGGCGATATTTGTTGGACGGAGTTCGACCACAGTGGCCGAGGGATAGAGAGGCGGTGATAGATGAGATGAGGGAGATGAGAGAAATCATGAAGGAACTAGTCAGGCAAATGACCAATATTGAGACAAAGACGGGAGCCACGACTTACAGGGACAAGCCGGGGTCTCCATATTCCTTGCGATGGGATCGCAGGAACACTGACCCTTGGTGGAGCATGAAGGATAAAAAAACCCGCACACTCCCGGAATATCGTGCGAGAGAGAGAGATGATGACGCTTGGCGACGTAGGGATGAGGAGATTGATAGGGACCGCTGAGGAGACAGGTACCGCGGGGCTGGAGCAGTACCCGCGCAGCCCTATATATGGCTGAAACGGGAAAGGATACCGGAACCCGGGCAATTTCAATCGGAGGTACCTGGATGATTCTCGTAGCCAGTGGGGTTTGGATGGGGACCGCCGGGATGGTTACCATGGCAATTACGAGAGAACAAAACGCGGAGGAGATCGACCTGATGACTCTCGTGGACGATATGAGCGGGGAGGATACCCCAGTTCACCTAGCTACTCGAAATCGCCGTGTTATCCTAAGTCGCCAGGTCCTTCGAATCAGAACGCCAAAGCGATAAAAGGGCCAGCTACTAGGGGTGTAGAGGAGAGACCTCCCACTCCTTGGAACTCCTGTATCTATTGTAGGTCGGATGAACGTGTGAAGAGAGACTACCCTGACCTCCAGCGAGCCATAGATGAGGGATTTGTAGTACTTGATTAGCGCAAGTACGTTAAGTGGGCGGACGACCTAGCGATGTATCGATGTTCCCTTCGATGAAGGAGAATATTGAGGTCAGGCGGATGCGCCCAAGCAAGGGTAAAGAAGCGGACAAGAGTCAGAGCGTGCGGATGACTTTATCCATGGATAATGAGTTGCCACCCACACCTAAACGGGTTGCGGCGACCAAGTCTGGGAGGGGGTCTTCTTCAAAGAAGATCGACATCGGCTATGTGATGGCTGAAAAGGATGGTCAGAGGATCGAAGGAGAGGAGGTCATTCTTTCCCCGCGAAGGCGTGGAGCAAAAAAGTTCACGATGAAGAGTTCCCTAGATGACATCGACACAGTGGAGCCTCTTAGACGAGCGTTGAAGCAACCCATGCAGTGCTCTATACTCGAGTACCTGGCCGCATCTAGGCCTAGTCGAGATGAACTACAGATGATTACGGGAAAGAGTCGCGTTCCTCTAGGGGATGATGTTCAGATGGCCCCTAAACCAGAGGCGCGTACTGTAGCAGTTTCAGGAATGAGTGCTAAAGCCGAGCGCGAAGCCACAATATACTTGGATGGAATGGAAGGCGTGCCTCCAGACAAGTTTTACATTCTAGGCAGTGAGACAGTTGAGACTATTCTCAATGACGAGATAGTTCTCCAATGAGTGATTGACAATGGCAGTGAAGTTGTCATCATAGAGAAGGAACTCGTTGTACAATTAGGATTGAACATGGGCAGGTCCTACCTATTTGAGATAGAAACAGCTGACGGGAGGAAGCAGAAAATCTTTGGAGTATTTCACAAAACAGCTATCGAAGTTTAAGGGTTGTGCACCTTGATACCTGTCTTCGCAGTCAAGGACTGCAGTTCAGAACTACTACTAGGACGCACGTGGTTGAGCCACGTTCACGTGGCTACGATAGAGCGACCGAACAGAAGCCAGATGTTTTTTATTAAGTGTCTGGATGGCGGTCAAATTATGATCGAGACAGTTGAGCCTCGAGATCCGAGGAACAGAGCGGCCCTAGCGGTTGCTGGCACACGTAAGTCGGCCTCATTTGTGAGTTGCCAGCTGCGATTCCGCGAGAAGAAGTACGGGACGTTACTCATAAAGGAAGAGCGACACATAGTGCAAGTCGAGGACTTAGGTAATCACGTCCTTGTGGATGAAAACTGTTATCCAAAGGCTGAGGATGAGGAGTTCGGAGCCATGATCCCTGTGTCTTTTTTAAGGGCGCAGCCCCTTATGGGGGCCGACCAAAGAAGCACAAAAAAGTAGCTCAGAAAGTTAAACCAGCGGCCGTGGCGCGAGAGCGATCGGCACTAGACGGGGTATCTGAAGAAGAGATTGCCGGAGACATTAAAAAACGGAAGAAGAGGGAGCCGCCGCGGTGAACAAAGGAAAGGATAGCAGAGATGGATATAGGAAATGGAAACTTGACAGAACAAGAGGAGCGCGTATTGGAGGTCCTTAAGACTTGCGATAAGGCCATAGCATTTAGTGACGAGGAAAGAGGGATAATCGATCCTAGGTACGTTAAACCTGCTAGGATCTACACAATTCCGCACACTACATGGAATGACGCAAGGTGGAAGTTTGCTTAGAAGGAGAAGGAAGAAGTAATTGTCTTTCTGAAAGAGAAGATGACGTCACATGTGGCGGAGCCATCTGATAGCATTTACGCAAATAGGTGGTTCTTCATACGGAAATCTAATGGGAAGATCCGTTGGATTCAGGATCTTCAGAAGGTGAATGCGGTCACCATCCGGGTTGTCAAGTCCATACCGCATTCTGATCTCTTAGCAGAGGGCGCGACAGGCAGATCGATCTACTATGCCTGCGCTCTTTTTTCGTGTTATGATGAGATACCTCAAGATCCTAGAGACAAATATCTCACTGCCATGCATACACCTCTTGGATTGGTGCAGATGATGGTGGTACCTATGGGTTGGACCAATGAAGTTGTTGTCTTCCAGAGAGCTATGGTAGTTGTTCTGAAAAACTTCATTCCTGACAAAGTTGAAGTTTTCCTAGACGATTTCCCCATAAGAGGGCCAGTAATGAAAGACGAGACGGAGGTCGCTCCTGGAGTTAGGAGGTTCGTAGAGCAACACTTGACCGATATCTACGCGATTCTGGAGCAGCTAGACGATGCTAATCTGACGATCAGTGGGACAAAGAGCATATGGGCGGTTTTGTCGATTCAATTTCTTGGGTTTATATATGATTCGAAAGGGCGACCAGCAGATCCGGCAAAACTAGACAAGCTTTTGAATTGGTCATCGCTGTTGCATAGCGCCACCGAAGTTCGCCAGTTCCTGAGAGTCGTAGGCTATTGGCGAATTTTTATACGAGGATACTCGGAGAAGGCGGAACCCCTGAGGATTCTCCTTCGGAAACTCGAATGATTCTTCTAGGGTTCTCCTCAAAAATTTGTCATGCTAACTCTCAAGGAAGAGTTTAAAGAATGAGGGTGAATCATCGGCGAGCCGTTCTTCGAGGACGAAGCGCACATACCCTTCATAGTATCTACAGATGTTGGACCATATTCAGTCGGAGGAGTCCTTTCTTAGAAGGATGCTGAAGGTAAGGAGAGGTCACTGAGATTTGAGAGTCGTACGTTTAATACTCATGAACGCAACTACAGTCAATTTAAGAAGGAGGTGTTAGTTGTCCTGCGGTGCTTGGACGCCTTTAGGCACTACATATACGGGAGACGATTCGTCCTACGAGTAGATCCTACAATCGTGGCGTCGGTTTTATAAAAGAACTTCAGTCTGACTGATCCCACTATCGCGCGATGGTTGATCAGGATTCGACTCTTCGACTATACCGTTGAAAGGATTTCAGGCATGAAGAATGCAGTAGCTGACGGACTTTCGCGAATTCCGATCGAAGTAGAGCGGTCGATAACTGCAGCGACAGTGACTATGACTGAGCCTAGACGCACGGAACGATTTTTAGTCAATCTTTATGAAGGTAGGTACCGAACAATCGGATTGCATCTCTTAGAAGAGGAAAGTTCAGATTTAGAGATCAAGAGACAGGCAGCTGAGTACTGCCTAAGATCTGGACATTTATTCCGCAGATCCACAGGATCCGAGATCCATCTGCGAGTGGTTTATGATCCAGAAACGACCATTTCGTTAAAATTGACATTTTTTATTTTTTGAACGAAATTGAAACCGAGTTTTTTGGTTGAAAACTCGTCAAAATTTGTTGTTTCTGAGGGTCCAACGTTTTACAAACGCTGGACCCCCTGGCTGTACATGGACCTAGCTTGAGACCAGGCACCTCCAGACAGTCCTGCCTGGAGGTGCCTGGTCTCAAGCTAGGTCCATGTACAGCCAGGGAGTCCAGCGTTTGTAAAACGCTGGACCCTCGGGAACAATGGATTTTAACGAGTTTTCGGCCAAAAAACTCGGTTTCAATGTCGTTCAAAAAATAAAAGATATCTATTTTGACGAAATGACAGTTCAGAGGAGAAGCAAGCGGTAGTAGCGGAACTTCACAACGGCGTAGTCGGTGGACATAGAGGAGTGAAAGAGACGTATGAGAAGGTCCGCAGATTATATTGGTGGGAAGGACAGTACAAAGACATTGAGAAGTATTGTGTGACATGTGAGGAGTGTCAGAAGAGAGCTATTGTGAGATATAAGGAGTCTCTTCATCCCTCCTATCCTACTAGGTCAGGCGAGAAAGAACATATTGATCTAGTGCAGATGTCGAAAGGGGTAGGAATGAATTATGTGGTGAACATTAGGGATGACTTCACTGGATTTGTAGATGGGAAACCCATCTGAACAAAGGCGGCCAAAGAAGTCAAGGACTTTGTGCTGGAATATCTGTCTAGATATGGCTGTATTAGTAGGATTGTGATGGATAGAGGAGCGGAGTTCCTAGCAGATGAAGTCCAGAGTGTATTCAAGAAGGCAGGGTCTAGAGTCTCTATAGCCACTGCCTATCATCCTCGACGCGCCTCTTTTACGCTGAACAATTAACAAGAAATGAACCCTCAATTTTCATTAAATCTAATAAAAAAATTAAGAATGAGTAAAAGAATTAAATATGATAAAAAGAGAACAAAACTAATGATTATTTTATTATTTAGCTATTTTTTATTAAATTCTGCTCTTGATGAATTTTGGCTGAAAATTATTAATTTACTCTCCTTCATCGATTTATGAGGGTGTTACTATTTATGCTCCTTCGCAGGATTTTACCCGATTCCCCTAATTATTACCCTTGTTATATCCCGAGTGTTATCGCGTGCGCGGGACCTTTGGCTTGCTGAGTTCCTATGGGCATTGGTTACATCGGCTAATGATCGACGGTCAAATCAGCGGGACAGTTTCTCAATACCGTTGTCGGGTTTATGTGGTGCGAAAACGACTTGCTGCGACGCGACGCCACTATTCTGGTGTGGTCACTGGGTTGGATCAGGCATGGTACGGTAACTGTTTGACGTGGTTGATACGATATTACATGCCAATTTGGGGCGGTCGCAATTCACTAAATTGAACTGATACAATGACGGTAAGGGTCACAGTCGCTGGTTCTGCGGTGGGACAGTTTTCTACAGCTCGATACCCTTATTTCTGATAGTCACCGGTTCGATATTGAAACAGCGTACAGCGACGTGGGTGCTGTTATTTTGGTGGGTCTTTATATGGCCTTGGTACAACCACAAAAATTTGTGCAGGTTTGGAACAACATGTGGCCTGGACTGGGACTACCGCGATTAACTTCGGATAGATGGTATTAGCTTGGCAGACCCTCGTACAAATATTGATTCGCCTGTGTTTGTTTGGGCACGGTCACTGATTGGTACTGGTACGGTACACGTGTTGCTTGTCACAATATTTGAAACTATTGCAGTCATCTCCAGTTCGATGTCACGGCACAGGCACGGGCTTACTTATCTGTTCACGGCGGTTGATTCAACGGCAATTTATGGTCACCAGGTAACATGTAAAAAAAATAGGTTGGTAACAACGTTGGACCTGTTTGACCACAGCCGGTACTGTTGTACCCACACGGGTCCTACAGCCCTGGTACCAGCCCTTATATTGCCAACGCTGTCTGTGTAGGCACTCCCTTGAGGCCACAACCTCTCGTACCGTGAAGATATAGGGCATATGAGTGAAGTGCAATGGGGGACTTGGATCGTGCATGGCATCCGCAGCCCGCTCGCACACCCGGTTAGCAGGCGGATGCAGGGAATCAACGACGCTTGTACTTATGGGGAGACAAAGTGTTTATAGGGAGGGTAACTTGGCGGAAGCGTGCATGGCGTTCGCAGCGCACACAAGTAAAAGCCTGATCGAGAGATTGGCGCAGAGGGGGAGGAAATGATAGAGGCGTGCATGGGGTACACTGGTAGTAACAGGCGTCGCTCTGGGCCCGGTTCGTAGTTAGGGGGAAAGCGGGCGTGAAGTGCACAACTGATGACCAGGTGGATGCAGGGCGGAGGACAAGACTCAGGCGGCGTGCTAGGCGTACACAATACGCAGCTCAATAGACTGGTCGTCGTTCGCGCCCTATGGGATGATTGAGTGAGAGACGAAAGTCCGCCTTGTGTTTGTAGAAAGAGAGAGAGAAAGAGGGAGAGAGAGAGGACCCGAATGAAGGAGGAGATGGGAGTTCGAAATCGAGTCTGCCAGTGTTGCAAATGCACCCTCCGACTGCGAGTACTTAATCATGTGAATATTCTGATACACCTGATTTGACTCGCTGAGAACGACCTGCTCCGCTATCTCAACTAGGGGTCAATGAACACGCGAGAGTGTGAGAGGAAGAGAGGGGAATAAGTTCTTCGTCCGAATGATTGGGTAAGTTGATGCTCGGGCAGCCGAGAAGCCTCGTCTACGTCGGAGGAAGCAGTTGCACGGCTGAGTGAGTGAAGAAGACCGTGAGAATGTGCCTGTGAAGAGTTCTAGATCCCCACTTTTCTGCCTTTACACGCTGAGGCTTGCCGTGCATCCAGATGTATTGGTTTCGGGGCGGATAAACAGATCTGAGTTGTTGAATGGCTCACTGCTGAAATCGAATATGAGCCCGTAGCTAACTCATCCGCTTAGATTTGACATGTTGATTGGCGCACTGACACACTCTGGACAGTGGATATCGAGTTTCTGGCTGATTTGCTAGAGCGCCTTGAGTTGAAGTTGATTGCCCCCCTGGCTAAAAAGAAACGGGGCCTGTTGATTGGTTTGCGGGCCTCATCCGAGCGAGCTTATGCACTGGATTATGAGGGTACTGGATGGATCCGAGCCTCGGTATAGGGACTTCGGTTCGCTCTGATTGGAACCTGGTGAAAAACTCTATGGCTTTCTCCTGAACGAGTCTATGTAAAGGGATACAGGCCTCGTCGCACCTAGCTTGTGTGTTCGATCGTCTGGCCACTAGAAACAGAGCCTGCAAGTGGGCTGCTTACTTCAGTTGAAACGAGCTGGTTTATTGATGCACTGGTTTAACTGGTTTCGTGATTTGACTGAAGGCATCTTCATGATCAACTTTGTCAGTTGAGTCTGGTGATCTGCTCGCCGACCTGGTCATCTTAAAACCCTATCATTCGAAACTATCCTGGTACGGTCGAATTCGGGCTGGGGAAAAATCCTCGGGTATACTCTGGATCAATCCGGCTGGTCGGTTGGCCAACATTTCATCTCAAACAATATTAAATATTATCTTCTGCTTCCTCTCGAGTGGTTATTTAATTTGTGTTCCTCTATTTGTTCGTCATAAGAATTTTTCTAGATTAGCGTTGTAACACGAGTTTCAACAGACTGCGTGAAGGACAAGAGAGGGACAACGAAGACTCGGAGAAAAGGGTGAACCCGGCGACAGAATAGGTGAGCATAGATCTAGGAAGCTTTGAACATCTGGCTTGAACGAGGAAAACTGCATTAGAATGTAGGTTTGTTAAAAGTCATACGCCGGGGTGTTTTCATTGGCTGATTATGTGCGTTTTCTAAAATTGTTAAATGCAAGTTCGACAATTTGTGCAGTTCCGCAACAGGAATCAAGTCGGTTCGGCACAGCATGAGACAGTGACAAAGGGTACTGTTTCTCTTTGTTGATCAAATAAAGGCAACATGATTGGAAAGCTGGAACCGGTCAATTAACTCCGTCGAGGTCGGGGGTGGCAAAGCGGGCGGAGGGCATCCCTAGGCGACATCTTAGGGAAAAAAAAAACTTGCTTACAGTGAATATGATAACCCATCTCCCGTTCGTTCGACATAGCAAGAATGACTCTAAACAAAAAGCTTGATTGACCTTATTGCCTCGCTCCGTCAATTGGGAGTCCAACATTGATAATTGTGAGAATTTTTTTTCATTTGAGTGTAAATTATTTATGTTAAGCTAGTAATCTGTAAGAACCAAGGATAACTTTGACCAAATTAGAACATCACAGCGTGAGTCAGCGGATTTTATTCTAACCTAGGTTTTTCATGGCGTGTCAGGTGATCAAATAGGGACTTCAAGTCTGGCGTTAAGCGAGGTTCGGACAGGTAAAGCAACCCCCTACACCTTGCTGACCGTTGAGGATCTCGGAAGCGGGCTCGGTGAGCGACAGGCGTTGTTGCCCTTGGCTTCAGCGACAGTAGGCGACCCCTCCCCGGGTTTCCTCACACCGTATCTCCCAGACCTCAATCACAGGCTGAACAGACATACGTCCCGGGGAACTTCAACCAACAGGAAAGTCAAAAATATCCATAAAGAAAGTATAAAAAATATTTGTTTGACTCCTTGTTTTATCAGAAGGCAGAAAAAAAACTTATTCCATTCATAACATTCATTTTCTTGACTCGCATGGCATCAAAATTTTGACTTTTTCACACCTCATTTTTAGGGTCATTCTCAATAATAACCTAGGTTGTTTTATCGGACGTCCGGGACGCCCCTGACCGTCTGGGATGTCCGACCGGACGTCTGGTCGGACGTTGGACCGGACAGGGGATGTCCGTCCTAGCGCAAAAAAATATATATATATATATATATATAAAAATCATGTGGTTTCTACCTAGCATAAGGTGTATGCCACCAAAATTTTGGCTCATTTGAGCTAGTAGAAAAAACGATAAAAATCTTCAAAGATTCTACTCCCCACCTATACCCCTCCTATCCCCACCAAAACCCCTCGTACCTCCCCCTTCCACCCCAAATAGCACCCTATCATCAAATGCTCAGAAAATTCTGAATTTTTTTATGGGGGGTCTCTGTGGCATGCGCAACATTGTTTTTTTTTTTTTTTAATGCCAAAAAGTCGTCGTCCGAAAATTCGGACGACGGGGGTACCTTACGTCCGGAGGAGACGTTCGATCTCCGGACCATTGGTAACATAGATAATAACAATATAAAACAAAACATGGAAAAGACCGACCAATAATGCAAAGCACTTTCAGATTGTACACGTCACTTTTCAATTCTATCTTTCTTGAATACTTAGGCGTTTTTCTAAGCATTCTAGTTCAAGACTTGGTAACACAATTTGTACACATATCCAAGACACACATTTCATCAATCCAAACCAGACATTGGACCAACCCAATCGTGAAAGTGAAAGTGTTGCCCGTCGGCATACTCCATAGATCAAAATATAACTCAGGAGAAAGAAATTGGATAAATACACAAGGTAATACAAAATAGTTATTCTGCTCAATAACGAATTCAAAAACTCGGGTCATAGGTCTTTCCCATCCTCAAATGCTAAAGTACATTTGCCGAGTTTTTGGAAAGAGTTTTCATTCATAACTTCTAAACCTATGACATAAGACATATCTTCACTTGTTACTAAAGTACAGCATCGTACTTAAGAACAACCAAACCTACTTTACATCAGTTTTTTCCTACTGTCCAAAGCTAAAAGAAAAAATTTTGAGAGTGAGTTTGAGAATTACCCTGAGCAAGTCATGTAAACTTATCTCAATCTTCCAACTTAAGATTCAACTTTTTATACAATTGAAATCTAAAATCATCCTTCGTTTTCCTAACAAGGTTTCCTTCCACGTCAATAAGTTTTTTTTCTTAATCTAATCTCACCAGTCCTTTGTCCTCATCCACTCCGAACCCTTGACAATTTTCTATCATGTGTACTATTTTTATATAGTACCAATACATATTTTTTTCTTCTTCTTTTGTCCTCTTTGCAGGTGGTGGAAGGATCTGAGATGCCAATTTTGTTTCCTCCTCCGTTTCCTTTTGTCTCAATGTCTAAAAAAAATGTCTCTTCCTATTGGTTTCTACCTCGTGTCTTGTCTGAGAGGATTCCCCTGCCTCTTTTGCAGGCTTTGTGGTCTCTCCGTTATTCCTGCTTGTACGTCTCATCAATCTCTTTCCTCTTCCATCGGGATTTTTCCCCTTCTATTCAGTCACCTTGACGGGTGCTATTTCTCTTTTTACTTTCCTACTTACCTTGCATTCCTCCATAATTTTTTCCACCTCTTCTCTTCTCTTCTCTCACTTCTCACCCTCCTTTTTTTCTATCATTTTTCTGTGACTCAATTTCTTTATCCTGTTCACTATTTTTTTCCTTCAGCTTACCAACCTCCTTTTACATTTTTTTTCTTTCTATTTTTTCTCTCTCCATCTCCTTGCACTTATTGTTAAAAACATTGTTTAATAAATTAATACTTTCACCTCTAGCTTCACCTTTTCTTGCTTACCTTTGGTTTTTCTCATTTCGGCTCTCAGGTTTTCCACCTCCTTCTCCACCTTTTTTATTTGCACATTTCTATTATCTTCTCTCTTTCTGAGTCTCTGAATCTCTTTCAAAATATCAGGGATATGATTTTCTACTCCCTGAGTGAGCAACTCTTTTCTACTTTCAAACTTCCTTCTTCTTTTCCGTACCTCTTCCAGCTTCTCTGCCAAACTTGCACCCTCTCCAAGGAGTTATTCACAATCTTCTTGAAGCATTTCATGAAGCCTGATCAATTGGTTCATATCCGAAGTCAGTTTTGAACCGACTATCATCTCATATTATCATATAGCATCACCATTTTAAGCTTCATGCTTCATGGGGCGATTGATGCTAACTCGTTCTCTTCTAATGACACCACCGTATGGTTTCTCCATTCCTTATTGGCCTCATCCCTCATTTCTCTTTCCTCCATGGTCATTCTTCTCAATCCTTGCTCCTCAAGAGGTCTTTTTGATACATCCACTTTATTCTCATCTTCAACTGACTTTGCCTCATCCACCTTTTCCTTGTCTTTCCCCTTTTCGTTTCTCTTTTTTTTCTTCATTTCCTCCTCTCTTTCTTTTTGCGGCATGACAAACTTCCCCTGCTTTCTTTCATTGTCCGTCTCCTTGTCCTGTGCCCTTGTTACCTTGCTCGATGAACCACTCTTTACTAGAGGAATTTCCCTTGTCTTATCAGGCATCTGTCTGAGGGGCACCTTACCCTCATAGACCTCTTGTCGAGTCCGTCTTTTCATTTTTTCCCCTCTTCTGTCAATCCATAATCCCTGTTCTTGAAGCAATTGCCTCTTCTTTTGTCGCTGCACATCCAGGGATAGGTCTTTCTTAACTTAACAAGAAATCCCCGTCAGGTGTCTGATTCCTCCTTGATCTTTTTCATATTTTCATACTCCATGGGGACCACCCTTTTCATCATCTATTTTGTTTTCTCCTTCTCCTTCCATCTTTTCTTCTCAGCTCAACGGTCGATATTATCCTCAAAATCCTTCAAATTAGTACCATCGAAGATGATGTCATCTTCGATTTCATCTCTCCTCAGTCTTCATACTTAGCCCACATTTTTGACTTAAAAGTCATCCATCCCAGACAGTCTGTAGCGATTCCCTCAATCGTCTTCCTGCATTCCCCCAATCTTGTTACTTTGAGCAACATGGTTCAAATATCACATTCTTTCCGAAAGGCATAATCCTCAAACTCCCTCAGGAATAGCCGCTTTTCTTGTAAATCGATATCTCATTCGAGTTTCTTGTTGCCTTTTGCAATATTCGTTGTCCTTCCTTGTCAGTAATTGGAATGGAAGACCCCGCCACCCCTCCCTTTTGTGACATGGCTGCTTGTCCCACATGATTATGCCTGCACACAGAAAGAGAAAATGAGTGACAGGTGACAGATTGAGTTAGCAGCAAGGTAACAACAGAATGTTCGTAAAGGAAATGTTAGCACCAAGTTTATAGGACCATAGTTTACGTCATTTTCAACTTCACATTTTTAACAACTCACCTCTTGTCTCATTCTGAATTTCTTCAACCTGGATCCAAAAATCAAGTCCCTTCTCGGTATTCCATCTATTTCTTCGAGCTCACAGGCTCCATGATTTCTCCGACGTCAGACTATGCAGGGCTTTAACCATTTTTTGTCCAACTTCCTTGACCACTGTTTCTCAAGGGATGAATTATACAATAGTACTTCGTCCCCGATTTCCAGTGGTTCAGCCCGTACACGAGGAAGTTTCTCTCGTCTCTCTTTGTCCTTTCCACAGTTGCCAGTCACCTTCTCGACTGCTTTCTGAATCCTTTCTTCAGTGACACTAACTTGCCTTACTCCGATGTTAAGTAATTTTTCGAGTGACAGGTTGTTTTCAAGATCCTGTCTCCGTCAAGTTTTCAGGAAACTCTTTATTGGGAACGTGGCATATCTTCCATACCATAAGGCCGCAAGGGCATAGCCTGTGGTCCTCCTGGCCGTTATATTTTCAACAAAGAACACCGTTCACAGGAACTTTGGTCAGAGGTTTCATCTCTCAGCTGTCCATTTTGCCAGTAAGTTTGTGATGGTGCTATGCCCTCTTTCAACTGGTGCATTCGCCTGAGGATGTGCTCTAGTCGTATATTTAGCAATTACTTCAAGATCGTCTAATAATTTTCTCACTTCCCCACACATAAATTTCGATCCTCTGTCCGTTGTAAATTTCACCATACAAGGGTATTGAAGGTAATACCTTTTTATTCATTCGACCAAAACAACCCCAGTCTTGGTCCGTATGGTTTTTCCATCAACAAATTTCGTAAAATTATTTCTAGTATCAAAGATATAATTATATCCTCCAAGTCTTTGCGGCATTGCCAGTAGATCTAAGTGGATCACTGCTCCCACATCCTTGATATACCTTGGGTGTAGGGGTTCCTTATACCTGATCGAAGATCTGACCTGGTAAGGTACGCACGACTCATAGTACTTTCGAATCATCCCGTACATACTATCCCAAAAGTACAGTTGGGAAACTTTCTTGATGGAAGTGACAAAACTTTCGTGACCACTTACAGGTCCATCGTGAACGGCTGCTATGACATCGATCTGTAGATTTCTGCCACATATGACTCTCCTAGGTGGTCCTCTTTTATCCCTGATGAAAAAATGACCACCTCTTACTACATAATGATCTCGAATGCGAAGAGTTCTCTTACTGATTTTCCTTTCTCGTTTGTCTTCGGAGAGGAAAAATCTCATCTCCAGGTGAAACCCGTCATATTCCTCTTCCTTGAAGGTTTCCAATATTTCACCTTGTTCAAATTTTTCTCCTTTCATTTCCTCATCAACTCAGGATCGTCTCCCAACACTATTTCATCGACCTTTACCACCTCACCTTCATTTTCAGCCTGGACTTGTAAGAGAGAGTTAACCAGGTAATAAATTCTTCTCATCGTTGATAAATGTCGATCAACTTGCCAAATTTCTGCCTTAATTGGAACACGATCCTCCGTCAGCCTGTAGCTTTCTACTAAAGTCAATTTCATCATTTATTCTGCATTCTTTTTTCATAAGTGGTTAACGACCTCCTGAAATTTCAGAATGAAAGATCCTGAAGTTTGTTAGGAGAGGTCTGAAATCACCGGAATGACCTGAAGACACTTCATACCATTTCAGGAGTTACAGGTGGTTTGGGGGTCAGATTTTATGTTTTTTTTCTTTATTTTTTTTGCCTGTTTTTGTTATGATTTAACGTTGTTGTGGACCACTTCAAATTATTTCAAGAGTTTCAGGTGAGGAGGCAAGAAACCTCTGAAAAGACCTGAAGTGGCTGAAGTTTCTGAAAGCGGTTTAAGGTCCCGCCATCCAAATGGTTGGATTGATGCATCTCAAACCGCTTTCAAATTTTCAACAGCTTCATATTATTTCAGAAGTTTCAGATGGGGAGACATGTAATCTCTAACATGATCTGAAGTGGCTGAAGCTTCTGAAAGTGGTTTCAGGTCCCCTCATCCAAATGGTTGGATGAGGGTATCTGAAACCGCTTGCAGATTTTCAGCCACTTCACATTTTTTCAAGAATTTCAGATGGAGAGACCTAAAACCTCTGAAACGGTCTGAAGTGGCCAAAGTTTCTGATAGAGGTTTCAGGTCCCCCCATCCAAATGATTGGATGAGGACATCTGAAACCGCTTTTCGATTTTCAACCACTTCAGATCATTTCAGGAGTTTCAGGTGGGGAGACCTCAAACCTCTGAAATGATATGAAGTGGCTGAAGCTTCTGAAAGAGGTTTCAGGTCCCCCTATCAAAATGCTTTGACATCTGAAACCGCTTTCAAAAGCTTTAGCCACTTCAAGTCATTACAAGAGTTTCAGGTGGGAATCTGAAACCTCTGAAATGACATGAAGTGGTTGAAGCTTTTGAAAGTTGTTTCAGGTTTTCCCATCCAAGTACCTCACACCCGTCTGAAGCAACTAAAAATGACCTGAAAATAGAAACATCTATTAACCTTTTCTCTCCTTTTCCCCCACGAATCTTCCTCGATAAAGGTTTTCAGTACCAATCCTTCAATTTTTATAAAATTGGCTACTGCAAACCACATAGGATTTCATTTTCATACTTCCTTGTCATCGACTCGCAGAGTCCATGAATTAGCATGTAGCTGCATATTGTCCTTATCCAGGAACCCGTCTACTGGTGGTGTATTTTCCTTGGTCTCTCCTGGCTTCTCTCATTCTATCTTGCTTAACCCATCGACCCTGTTTTTGTTTCCTAGAATGTGTTCCAACTGAAAATCGAACATCCGGATAAAGGTCAGCCATCTGGCAATCATGGGATCCATTGGTGAGAAGTTCTTGAGGGAATACATAAGGGCGTCGGATCTATCCTTAGAACAAATCTTCCCCCGAAGAGATACTGTCTAAAGACTCGTAGGCAGTGCAATATTGTCAAGGCTTCCTTTTTGAATTGAGAGTAGTTCCTTTTAGTGGTATTGAGCGTTCGACTCCTTCTGTTTTGAATTGAGAGTAGTTCCTCTCAAAACGCAAAGGTCGTTCTTTCCCTTCATGATCAGCCTGTATCAAGACTCCTCCCAAAGCAGTGGGTCCTGTGTCGGTTTTTCTAATCAAGGGGCGTTCTATGATTGCTTCATAGTCTTGGATCCCCAACACAAGTCCTCCTTCTTCGAACTCCTTCTTCAAGTCCCTTGCTACTTGTTCCTGCTTCTCTCCTCATTTTCATTCCTGATTCTTTCTTACCAACTTCCTTATACGGCCAGTCTTAGCAACAAACTTCGCGATTAATATTCTCCAAAATCCGCAAGTCCCAAGAAAACACCTCACCTCACTTATATTCCTAAATGGCGTCAACCACTCAAGGATTTTATTTGTTTTCTTACTGTCTGGACGACGACCTTGCTCATTGCACATAAAACTCAGAATGGTGATCTCTCACATGTAATGTATGGACTTAGCTCCGCTAGCCGTGAGGTTGTGTTCGTGTAACAGATCAAACACCTTTCTGAGATCATTGGCATGATCCCAGACGAATTTCCTTATGCCGGGTGCAACCTCGTGCTCATCTTTTACCATTGGTCTTTTTACCACAAGATCGTCGATATAGGGTTCCGCAATCTGTGGACTGAGCGGCCGCATCACCCTGGCCATACTTCTTTGTACCATGGTCACGACATTCGGTCATCCTTGAGGTGCCACATTCATGTGGATCAATCCTCTGGGAGTGTGCATTGCAGTTATCGGTCTATCGGCCAGATAAACTGGAAACTGATCGTAACCAGAGTAGAGATCAATGAGTGAGATAATATATTTTTCCGCACATGCTTCAGAGAGTTGATCGGCGTTAGGGAACTCTCTTGCATCACAACATTCAATCTTTGGAAATCATGTACCCATCTAAGTACCCCGTTCGGTTTTACAAAGCAAAACCATAGTGAGGCGTATGATCCATTAGAAAACCCTGCCACATCAGAGTCAATCTTTCTATCCAGATACTCCACCATTCTTCTTTGGTCATCGGGGTTTGGATATCTGGCTCCTCTAATATTCCAAGGTTGATGCGAAACTGTGTGGATTTTGATCATCCTCACTTTATCTACAACTAACCTCCCACTTTGTTCATCATTAAAGGCATAGGCGTAATATTTTTCTTTCATCAGGACGATCATTAATGCCCTTTCCCGCTCGGTCAAGAATTCAGGTTCCCCGATGATTATGTCATTCTGACTCTCTTCGTTGATACGGCAGGTTTTCATTTCCTATTTCTTTCTTATTTGTCTTATCAATTCCCTTTCTTGCTCACAGTACACATTCTCCACGTGTATTACTAATATCGGAACTGGATGATTTTTTTTATCTATTGTCGTGTACCTCTTTTTTCCTCCTTGCTTAAGCCCACCCTAAAAAATTATGATCGCTTGTCTGAGCATACGGCCCCTGCATTCTTGTTTCTCGAGGGGGCGGTCTATATACTAAGTTCATACTTTCACCTTCAAGATAATCATGCAACCTGTCAGCCAATGTCTGAATTGCCTCTAGGTCCGCCATTTCATAAGCGGAAATCATGCATATTGTTTGGTCTACGTTAGCCAAGCTCAAAGTTAGTTCCTCATTTTCTTCTTCCTCATCTTCCTCGTCAGATCCTGATTCTAATTCCTTTCTTCTGCCCTCTGATTCTTCGAAGGTATATGACCCAGCATTGATAGTTTTTCGAATTGTCAGGGCCTGTATTTTTACAGGTGATAACTTCGAACTTCCCACATGCAGGATCACATAGGATCACGAACATAGTTCATCATGAGAGTCTTTGACTGTGATAAGAAGGATCTACCCAATAATATGGGAAGGTCCAAGCTCGGCATGATGTAGAAGCATGAGTGAACCTTGATCCGCCCTACTTTCACAATTACGTTTGAAACTATACCTGTATATCCGGACTTTCCACTAGCCCCATTAAGATATCAATAATCTCTTCTATCAATTTTCAACCCCAGTTTCTCAACCGTCTCCAAGTTCATAATATTCATCTCCGCCCGGATATCCACCATTCCAGGACACCTTTCCTCTGATATTAACATCAATGAACCCAGTGCTTACAGATTCTCAATTCATCTTACTTCTTACAATCGTCCAATTCGTTTATTTGGGAATCAAGTCTCCCAATCTTACTGTCGCCACTCTTTTTCCTGCCAATTTTGCCTTAACTAATTCTCTTAGTTTCGGAGTTGTTGCCAAAATCTCTTTCAGATTTAGCAGATCATTATATCCGTCAAGAAGTTTATTTACTAAGTTCTCTAGGTCCACCCCTTTTTCAATTGATGTCTGGTACTTCCACTTTTTCTTTGACTTTTCGTCGTCCTCGTCTATATCAATAGAGGTTTCACCCGCAGGCAGCACGAGAGTATGTGCCTGCTCTTTGGACGCATTGCCCCCTTTAGGTTTGCGCGCAGTATAAGGAAAAAAATTCCTAAGAGCTTGATAGGCCACTTCTGATCCAGCAGCCAGAGTTGTCCTCAGGGCTCTTGGGTTAAGTTCTATTGGCTCATCACCCCCATTCTCTTGACTCATAGTGAATACGTGCGGAATTTTCATTTCTAAATCTTTGACTTCCTCACATATGTTTGTCATCCTTGTGTTCAATCTCCTCATCTTGTCTACCAAGTCTTTCATTTTTCTCATCGTCTCCTTTGCCGACTCCCTACTTGCTTCTGCCTCTTCTGGTTTAAGTTCGATCAAAGGAACTTATTTTCTCCCTAAACTAATCCTCAATTTCTTTTCCAGTTGGTCACTTAGCTCGGTTACATCTTCTACTCGAACGAACGAGTCATTTTTCTCCTACCATATACGAAACATGACTGGGGCACTTGGTTCAAGACCCGCATCCCTGAGTGCTTCCATCCTTGTACCTCTGGGGATATTCGGGTCAATCCGGTTCCCTCACTTGTCGAATACATCCCCATCGATGTTTGACGTGATTAATCTGTCTTGTTCATTCATTCTTCGGACATAACATTTTTTCATAGTATAACCCTTGATCTGGCAATGAGTACAGGTGCACTCGATGTAATCTATCCATCCTCTTCCAGACCCTTGACCGCTCCATATTCCATCATTTCCACCAAAACCTCTGTCATAGTTCTTGTTGTAACCTTGTTCATAGCCCTGACCTTGACCTTGATTGTATCCTTGTCCAACCTGATTGAAACCCACATAATTGTAGTTTCGGGACTGAGAGCGTCCTTGATTGCCCTAGTTTTCTCCTTGTCCGCCATTTCCTCTTCCTCTGAATCCTCTTCCTCCTTGACCATTTCCTCTTCCTCCATTTCTACCTGTACCATGTCCGTGTCCATTTTCTTGACCCTGAAACTGATTTTGCCCTTCGTTACCCTGTGGCGGCAGAGCATGCTGTGGCTGACTCCCATCTGTTCCTCGGCCTTGTGACAGTCCTGCCCCAACTTCTTGCATTTGGGGCAAGTTTGGGTACATCCCTATTTGTTTGAAACCCGACCATTGATTCTCGGGGTAGTATCTAGGCCAGACTCCCATAGGAGTTGCGACCGGCCAAGGTCCAAATTGAGACGCTGAGGTTGGTGCTTCTGGAACACGTGGTATCACAACTTGCTGTAAGTTTTGTCCCTTTTCAGTTCCTTGCTTCCTAGATGTCTGGTTTTGACTTTGCTTTAGGGCTTTCTTAGTCAGTAGTATCCACTCAGGTTTCTTCCCTTCTGTACTCTCTTCTCCTTCTCCTTATCTTCTTTTGTTCGTTACTTGTTCGACTGTCATCACTTTTTCGAACTTCATCTTATCCTTCAATTCCTTCAGTTGAGTTACTACACTACTTAACATTCCTCCTAGAGTTGAATCTGCTCCTTGGACGACACCCACTTCTTTCCTTCTCTTCCTTTCTATCTTCACCTGATGGTGGAATACCTGATCCAAATCCCCAAACGCCAAATTTTTTTTTTCCGTCTTCCATGATGTCTTCCTCCCCGACGCTCCTCCATGAGTCAATTCCATAGTCTCATAACCCAAAAATTTTCCCAAAAAGATAACACATTCCATTTCTTCGGAAAGCCTTGGAACACGTTCCACCATTATCTCGAAGGTCGTTGCAAACGCCCCTATCGTAGTAAAATCATTCCGATTAATGTTGTGGAGCTAGTCGATTGTCAACAAATGTTCCCATAGTTTATACTTCCGCTGCATCTCCTTTTTGAAATCATTCCGGTTCCTTTGGTCATCGATCACAATCTTTTCGATTTCAGGGCGGAACTCCCACCATACGTACTCAAATAACTGAGCGAATTTTTCCGCCGGTGTCAGTCGATTGAAGATCTGCTCCAGCAGTTCTGGCCAGTGAGATACTCGTTCCCCTTTGAAGGGAAAAAAATTATATGCTTGGCAATTGGAACCTTTTGACATTTTTACTATCTAGCAGTCGTGCAATCTCGGCTGCAGCTATGAACCTCTGTCCTCCATTGGCGTCCCCCATTCTGTTTCACAGTCCTCGGTCAATCTGTATCGCAAGTATGCACATGAAAAAGAAAAATGACCAACTTTAAATTACTTCCCCAGTTTTCTTATCTTTTGGTTTTTATCCTTCGTTTTCCCTTACTTAAAGACATTCCTTATAACCCATTTTTTCCCACAATATATGATTCCTCTTTTTAATCCTACTTCATTTATCCCCTTTCTTCTGAACCTTACTTGTACGTACTAATCTGCTATGTTCCTTTTCTATCCACAATCCTTCTCTTGCCCTATTTTTTATGCTCCTTTCGGAAAGACAAAGGCGGGTCTCGTTTTATCGTAACTCCTATCACATGACACACTTGTTCTATTACCAACCTATCATCCAAATTTCTTTTGCGGTCATCCAAGTCCCTGTCCCGAAGTCATGTATCATGCCAAATAGTTTGGGGATACCATTAATATATATCTTATCCCTTATTTCTGCCTTGAGTTTTTTTCAATAGCTTGGTCTTTGGTCCATGAAAAAGAACCTGATATATGTGTTCACTGTGAACAGAACGCCATCAAAATTATTTCCTGCCAACTCAGGACTCATTTTCAAGTACAAGAGGTAAAGGGTTTGAGGTGTCAAGATGTCGTATCCTCCGAGCGGCACAACTGATGCGGCCAAAGCGGTTTGTTCTACATTTACCTGGCCCCGGAAAACTTCATCAAGGATAAAGTATGGAATGATGACTTTGATAAATTTTATAGGGAAAACAAAATTCAATGCCCACTCTGTTTTTATCATGGTTATGACAGGCCTAAATTCACCCGAACTAACCTCATGGATCTTGCCTTCAAGGATCGCCCCAGTGATCTTAACATATCTGAACAAGCGTTGACCATGCCCTGTTGCCAATTCCACGTCGTACATCCTCCATATAAATGATGAGAGGTACAAGGTTGCCCGAACTATTATGCTTTCCCCGTTTGTAGTGAGACCTATTTCTACCCACACAAATGTCTCTGGTCCAATTGAAACGCCCCACCAAACGTTAATGTCTTCTTCCCTTTCATTTATACCTTGCGGCAAGGATATTCTTAGCCCCTCGCTGGTTCAGATAAGCAATTCAACTTCGAATATCTCATCTGCGTACGACATCTTACACAAACTTGATAGTCTGGCCGGTACAAAGACATAAAGAACGCATTATCATTATGCATAAGTCTTGATCTGTAGCGGTAGCCTTTTCAGTTACCATCCCAAATGTCATAGCTAACACTTATGATTTCCTCTTCTTAACTTGTCCGAGATGTGAATGTTTATAGTCCTATGGTTTTCACTCTGCTACAACCTCCGCTACTTATGATCTTACAACTTTCTGTCTCATTGAAAGTCTGAAAGGACTTTTCTCATACTCATGCTTCTTTTGGCAGTCTTGATATTCATCTTCTCTCGCTTTCATAATATAAAATTTCCCCCTTCCTTTTTCATTTCACTGGTTGTCACCCAGTTTCTCGATCATAAGTTATATACTAACCGAGGTATAGCGAACCTTTCAATTCCAGATATTTAAAATAGCCTCTGCAGCAGTCTCGACCCTAGCCTGCCCGTAAAACACCTTATTGGTGATAGAATTTTGGAGAGTTGTTCCATCATAAGATAGGGAGCGCTAAGTTATTGGTTAATCATATTCAAATTTTTTTCTTAATTTCTTCGCATTTCATCATTATTCCTTTTTGTTTCAGAAACTGTGATCAACTTCTGATATTCCTCATAAGCCGCGGAAGACAGTTTCTCCTTCCTTCTCCTGCGGGTGTCTTCAGCCTTCCGGGATAACCCATATGAGTGGTAACAACCTTCAGATAATCCCTCTGTATAATAGGTATGAAATCAACCCACACTATTCTACCTAACATAAGAAGAATAGTGTCAGGATGATACATAACCTATGATTAGCTCACACGGTTTGAGATACTACGGAAGGATCCAATACATGCGGTGGTGGCGGTAGAGCAGGTCGAGGGGGCTGAGGAAGGACAGTCAACTGCTGAAGTCGACATGCCATAGAAGAAGAAAGGGAGGATTATGCCATTGGATAAGTACGAGGAGGTGGTTCGAAACGAAGAGGTGGAGTGTCGTAATGTTGCTCGTACTTTTAGGAATAGTAGGTCATCCTTCTAGGAGACGGTGTGCGTTCGTGCAAGTCTTCCTGATGCCGACACAATCTTACCCCTTCCCATCTCTCCTCCTCTTCCTCTTTTTCCTCCCGTTCGTCTCTTTCCCGTATCAAATCAATAGGTTTTTATGCAACCTTCCTTTGTCGTCCACCTCTTCCCCTTCTAGTTCCTGATCCGCGCGGCATGGATGGATAAAGGTATTACTTAGCGCAGCGTCCTAAACGCCTAGCCACCTATTGATTAAGGTAATGCCTATATATGGAGATGCGTACCTTTACGAAGGAATCACAATTTTATCGCATAGTATAAGCTACCCAGCTACTTATCTAAAGGATTTTTAATATAAGGACTCCAGAAGTGGGAGTATGTGAGGTCGTCGTAGGGATGAAAAGCGTTATAGTTGGAAGGAATTAGTGCAGTCGAAACCTCTTGGGCAAATTTGACGAGAACTTGTTAAATCCTATTATGCCGATTGGTTCCTCTGCTATCCCACCGATTTTTTTTTTTTTTTTTTTTTTTTTTTTTTCCTTAGCCGCTACTTGCACGCTTCTTCGTGAAAATATACGAAAGTAACTACCCCCTTCGCGAACCGTTACAAGTGCAGCCTAAGGTTTGTAAGATATGTTAGGCGAGATACCTTAACTAGTACTCATTTTATTTAAAGAGGAGCTCGTACTTATAGACCACCAATTATCCTCAGTAACTATCTTAGTAACTAGTCGAAGTTACGTAGCATTTTACTTTTTCGTTTGTCGTTTTGCTAGGCTTTCAATTAACCAGACTCAAGTCCAATAACATAGGACCCCGAAAGGCAACCGAAGGTCCCCAGCAACGGCGCCACCTGTCGCCCGCAGTGGTCCCACACCCTTCTGGGATCGGTGGACCTCACGGTTGTGTCACGCGGAATTTTTCTTCCGAGTTGAAAAGAACCAATCACCCGGCATATTACGACACTATAAAATCTTAAGACCACTGAAAAATGAATATAACTCCGGCCATGTGGTCGGGGCAGCCACAAGAAACACATTGCCTACCATAATAGGTAATGGAAGTCGGTGCCTCTATCCTTACGTATGCCATGAGTGGGGTTGGGTTTCCAACTCTGCCTCTCATATGTAGAGAGAAAGTTGCCTCTCAAGTGGCGACTTCGTGTCTACGTGACCACCTAAACAACCGGTGCCTTCGTCCCTTTGCAGAGGAAGACATCGTTGCAAGTTCAGATATCGTCCGCATAAGGTTTAGACTCTGGCTACTTGACCTAGTACCCGCTCACTTAACCGGTACTGAGTCTCTAAAATGCCAACTTTTGTCTTCTTCGGCTCGACCTTGAGTACTCGACACAACTACTTGGTATGGTATCGGCCTACCTTCGACTTGAGTTTTTTCCTCTGCTCTTAGGTGTGGCGAGCCTCCTTCCCCGTCACTTGAATATTTTCCCCGTGACAACCCTCAATGTCACGGTCGCGGTTAAGTACCGGCTCTTTGGGCCTTCCACTCAACCAAGTGCCCTTGAAGGACACACAACACTTGTGAAAGTGGGAAGGGTTCTCAACGGTAGTACCTCCGTATTCATTATTTGTCCTATGTAACCTCTTTACTATCTAATGGTCCGTTAAGTCATAACTTGTTACATAGAATAGAATGCCCTTGAAAGTATGACGGTTTGATTGATACTTTGATGGTTTTTATCATGACAATGATAAATTTTAGATTCAGAAGCGGAAATAGACAATCTTCTAAAAAGTCCGACCTGAATATCTAGAAGTCAAGGATATGAAGATCACATCTTGAACATGACTTGACTAACAAGTCAGCTTTGGGCGTCTTACCGCACGTACCTCATTCCTATGATCGAGCAAACGCCCTCGACCGACCTACCTCTACGAAGGCATGTAAAAACCTTCGCATATGGGTCGGTAGCTCAGTAGGGATACTCCTACCCAAGGGTGGTGACAACCCCTTGGGTAGAGGTAAGTTGTACCTCGCGACACCCTGACCTGTTGTGGGGTGTCGTGAGAGGTATAGCACGCCGGTCCGACACCCCTGGACTCGTTCTAATTCGTTTTTGCCTTACCGTCCGAGCCTTTGACTAATTCAGATCGTGGTCGCCACATCCCGTGCGACCTTTTCTTTGTTCCATTCCAACCCTCCGGTCCGTGCGGTCGAAGATTTTTACTTTTACTAACTTTTACCTACACGTCGTATCACTGCGTATGGTCACCTAGCAACCTCGGCATTAGCAGCCTCGACATTAGCACCCTCGACATTAATGGTCGATAAGTTTGCTTCATGGCGCCAGACCAAAAAAATTATCACTTTTTACTTCAGACCATCCCCGGCACGGCGACCTGCGTCGATACTGTATCGAATGCAAAATCATGAGCAAATACCCTTGTAAGGGTGTTTGCCCCGACAACATCACTGAAACCTATTTGCAAAAGTTCGGCCCAAAAACCATATGAATTAGTGTTGCGCTCCTCTTTTTCTCCCTTTTCCCTGCACTCAGCCCTACACTGAGTGCATGTTCAATGGTAAAATGACTGTTTCCAGCCAAGTTTCCCTCACCGACCCTCCAATTCACAGTTCTTGCCTTAATGACTGCATTGAGGCTAATACTGCTTGAACTTGGTGCACAACCACGAACACGTTCGCGGCCGTGACTGTTCCTTTCTCTCCCGTCTCTACTTTTCCTCTTTCCTTCCCTGCCCTCCCCTGAAAACGGGGATGGCAGTTGTCACATTTGGAGAGGTAGGGAAAGAACTCGTGAAAATTCATGAGTTCAAATCCCGACAAACTCAGAGCGGGTTGCAAAAAGTACACCGACTTTGATGATTTTTAGAAAACTATTCGCTCATTAAAAACATCTAAAACGATTCATGCACATGGCCTAGGTGCCTGACTACCTCCAGAAACAATTTCAAGGCCAAAAAAATTGTTTTACGTCACCAAAAAAATAATGGCGCAAAATTAAAAAATACAGATTTTTTTTCTTTTCTTTTCTTTTTTTCTTTTTTTTTCCCTTCTTCCCCCCCTTGACAATGGGGAGGCAGCTGGCAGGTCGGGAGGAGCAGGTCCTCCTCTCTCCCATCCTCTTATTCCTCTCTCTCTCTCTCTCTCTCTCTCTCTCTCTCTCTCTCTCTCTCTCTCTCTCTCAACCTTTTCAACTCCCCCTTCCTACCTGTGCCTGTATACAGCCCACGACCCCAGCCTGGTTCATGCACAGGCTGGGGTGGTTCCCTCACCAGTTGCTGAGGGAACAATTGCTCTTTTTCCCACGAGCGTTTTTTTTTTTTTTTTTTTTTTTTTTTTTTTTTTTTTTTTTTTTTTTTTTAATGTGTGAGGCACATGGCCTCATCTGCCCTACAGGACCCTGCTTCAGTGGGGGTCGGCCGCCGTAAGCGAAGGCAGGCTCGACCCAGGGGCCTTCGGGCATATGCTGGGGTCACCACTCAACTGGGGAAAATTTAGGCAGTTGCGCAGCACCAGTTGGTTGAAAGCACCTCGGCCCAGAAAGCCTCATTGTGATGTATCAAAGGCTGGCCCTGGGCTGGATACGGGATGTAGGCCAAATACAGGTTGCTGGCAGCTGGGTAGGATTAACGTCCACAGTCCTTGTGCCTGATTCGTTTGGACTGGGCCTTAGCCACGCGGGGCCTACCGGGAGCTTCTTGGGAAAGGCCCAGCACAGCCAGACACACACAGCAGGCAAACCACCTCCATACAGCAAAGGGCCTGCCTCCACATTTGGCATTCGGGTGCTGGCTGCATGCTGCGAAAGTGCTGCCGCGCTAAAGTTGGCCAGCGCTCACGCACTTACGAGCGAGCTGGAAGGAGCAGACAGCCATAGCTGAGATGCACTGTTGTATGCTGGATGAGGCGCATGGTGGTCCTTGGGTGCATGTGGTGAGTAGTGGAGTGGTGTTGCCCCCCTTTTCATTCGTGGTGTCCGTTTTCTCTCCGCCACGTCGAAAGTGAGGGGATCTAAAAAAAAAAAAAAAAAAAAAAACAACTTACAAAAAGAACAAAGTTAACAAACCATTTGATGCCCAAAAAACGGGCGTCTGTTTTACTTCCTCAGGGACTGCAAGTCCCTGTCCGCTCTACGTGTCCCACTTGACGTTTTTTTTTTTTTTTTTTTTTTTTTTARWAAWAAASCCWTTGGCATAAGTCAACGGCCACGKTTTTCTCCCGCCACTCCTTGAAGGCCCTTGTTCGATTCCCATCGGGGAATAAAAAAAAATTGGCCATTTCTTGATTTATGAGCGTCATCCTTGCGCATGGGCCATGCTCAATCCGGCGAGGTTGTTTCCTGGTCGTGTGATCCTGTTGATTGCACAACCAAGATTGGCCGCGCCCAAACTGCCCCATCCTGATGGCCGGCTCCAAAAGGAGTTAGAAGCAGCAGCCCCTCTATTTGAAGGGCGGCGTCCAATAGGCCGACCCACCTGCCTGTGGCCCAACAGGCATTTCCCGCTCCAGCCCTTAGCTTGGCTGGTTTTGTAGCCGGCCATTAAATTGGTCGCTTGTGCTAGGCTCGACAATGTCCAACCTAGCTGGGTGGACCACCTGACCCCTAAACCATCGATGCGGTTACGGACCCTTAACAGAGTTAAACCCCACATCCCAAGAAGAAATAAAAAATATAGGCCTCCTATTCCTCCCACGCCGCGGCTCCATACTCGGCGAGGTTGTTCCTTTTAGCCTAGTTAGGCTCTGAATCGCGCGGCTGCTACATTTTAAGTAAAATAGAAGTTAGGCTTAGTATTCCAACGCATGTACGCCCCTGCGTCCTTGCCAAACGTGGTTGGTGACCGATCGCACCGCCGCTATAGCATGCCGTATATGTTTGGTCTTAAGCAAAAATTTCAGTCTCTCAGTCTTAGGTTTGGTCTGAATGAGCTTTTTGGCAACGCCAGTCTCATCAGGTTCTTCAATCCAACGAAAGAGTCAGACAACATCCGACGTTTAAAATCCCCGGCAAATACCCTTGTCAGGGTATATGCCCCGACAGCGCAACAGGAAAAAGCAGGAAGACTCTGACTCTAGCAAAGACTCAACAAAAAGGATGGGGGTTTCTTCGGAAAAGTCATGCCTCGTTATCTGTTGCAGGCCAAGTGAATTCGCTCACGAAGGAACAAATGTTTATTCCTCGAATTCTCATCCCAGTCATTTCCTTGACAGGTATTAATCAGGTTGTCTTTTTAACTAAAACAAATGAGAGTGGCGGAGTATCCCTTTCTCTTCCCTCCGATTTCCTTGGCAGATGGCAATTAGGTTGTTTTTTTAACAAAAACAAATGGGAGTGACACAGTATCCCGGCCCTCCACTTCACTTGAAAGAAATGACTGCCTGACGGAATCTTTCATTACTCGAAAGGTGAAAGAATTGGTACACGAAGGATTATAGATTCGGATGATTCGAAATGTCAGTGTGGGTATCTGCACTGCGGAGAGGAATAACGAACCTCACCCCAGACTCTATGTTGCTTGTATGAAAGGTAAAGTTGATGACACTCAGATTCAGGACATGGAGCAGGTTGGGTACATGTGGATTCCGATGATACACCTCTCATCTGTGATAAATGACAATCTAAGCAAGATTAGAATAACAAACAACATCTCTGCTACTGTTGTGGCGAAATGGTTGCAAACCGCCTCGCAGAGAGAAGTTCTTTTGTGGTTCGCATTTATTAATTATCTGCGTAATTTCAATCAGACACTTCGCTTGCAACGCCGCCTGATGCAGTCTGAGAGGCAATGTCAAACTGGTAAAAGAAAAGAGGATTCAACCCTCACTTCAATGCTCTCAGAAGTAAGTGTGGAATAATGAGTGATATAAAGAAGGATTTAGGGAAGCAATCAATAATTGATTCGCCTCTCATGAGCAAAAAGAGTAAGAAAGTCTGCATAGATAACCTCTCTACGCAAGTTGCTCAGAAGGAGGATTCCTGCCAGTTACTATTTCAAGAACGAGAAAAGTGATGAATGGAATGAGGGAGAAAGTACTTGAAGAACATTGTGTGTAAAAATTGTGGTATAGTCGGATATACTCCAAGTAGGTTGAAGGGGTCGAAAGTCGGCGAAAAATAAGTCTTTTAATTTCTGATTCAATTTTTTTTACCAATTCTGTGTGGGATCATGATTTGTTTTGTTTCAATCTCTTATAAACAGATTTTGTGAGAGACCATTTCATAAATATTTTATCTAAGTTTGTGGAAGTTCACTATGTTCGGTACTATTTGTTGTTGTATTTGCCATCATGGACAACTGCAGAAATACATGATCTCTTCTTTGGATAAACCTTAGTCTTGGCCGGGATGGTGACGTGTTTGCCTTATGAATGTGATTTTGGATGTGTATTCTTTATCCATAAGACATGTATTTGAATTATATATTTAATATTTATAAGTTTTGAGATCTTGTTTGTTATCATGTCATAATGTTTTTGCGATAAAGTTGTGAGCTCTGTAGGTGATCGTGAACCCTGCGCCGGAGTTATACTCCTGGTGCATAGTGGGATGTTGTCATCCGGATCCTATATCGTTTAAGGAAGGAGAACTATACTATCATTGAAAGGGATGAAGGTGTGGAAGATGCTCTTTAGTTTTGATGGTGGCCGGGGTAGTTACCGCTAAAATAGTTGGGTTTGGATTTACCACCCAAGCTTGATTGTTTTTACTGGGTCCACCTTGTTGGGAAAGAAGGTGAGTTGGTAACTCACATCGGACTTATTAAGGGTTGGGCTACCCTGTTCATAATGATAAATTGTGGAATGTTTAAAGCAACGGAATCGGAGGGAATGTGGTGAGGCTCGAATCTAAAGCGGGGCTTGATATCGAGATGTTATCCCTTGAAGAGGATTACACCACTCCTTGACGCATATCACAGAAAGATCGATAACATTTGATATGGTATAAAGTATAGTAAATTTCACAGTAGTGATTTCATGCCACAACTTATATAAAAAAAGGAGTTCGTCTATGACAAGGCAACATGTCTTAAGCAGCGTTCTCCTCCATTTTCGTCATTAGATGAAATTTAAGGAGTAGGTCTTCAACGAGGCAACTCGTCGTGATCAGCCTTCTCTTTAAAGATGGAATGAAGAGGAGTTCATCTGCAGGTCTCCTTTAATCTTTTAAGAGTATATCTGCGTCAGAGCAATCTGTCTTGATCAAATTTTTCAAAGATTTATTAAGAGCAGTTCGTCTGCGGCAGGGAAACCAGTTTTGATCAGCGTTCTGTTCTCAACTTTAGGTGGAGAGGAACTCGTCTGCAGCAGAGAAACCTGTCTTGGTCGACATTTTCTTCTGAGTGAGAGAAGTTCGTCTGCGGCAGGGAAACCTGTCTTGATCAGTATTTTGTTCACGATTTTAGGTGGAGAGGAACTTGTCTGCGACAGCGAAACCTATCTTGATCGATATATTCTTCCGAGAGCGAGAGAAGAGTTCATTTGCGGCAGGGTAACCGTCTTGATCAGTATTCTCTTCTAAAAATAAGGAGTTCATCTACGGCAGTAAAATCTTTCTTGATCGACGTTTTCTTTTGTTCTTTGAAAGAGTTTGTTTGCGACACGGAGACATGTTTTGGTCAAGTGCGCTCTTCAAGGACTTATATGGAAAGAAAGAGGTTGCAGCATGAAATATTACTTGGTTAAGATGTGATATTGAGTAAAGATATACACTTTTGGGTCATTCAGACTTTGTCTGAACAGCTTCCAGAAAGGTTGGTACATCTAGAAAAACCCGTCAGGGGATTAATCCTGACTCGAAAGACCTCTCAGGGGGTTAATACTGTCTTTTTCAAATAAATGATAATATCAACCAAATGGATGTAGCTTGAAACTAGTAAGAGGACTTCTGGTACCACTCTAAAAAGATAAAAATTCCTTGAGTGGTTGTGTATGGAAGAAGGTTTCAGCTTAGTTCTAAGTGGATTATAAAATTGCTGTGTATTTTGATCATTTTATAAAACCCCGACCTCTATTTTGATGGTGAACGAAATGGACGTCGTTCAATGGGGTCCGAGAATGTTGTCGGGCCAAATACCCTGACAAGGGTATTTACCGGGGATTTTAAACGTCGGACATTGTCTGAATCTTTCGTTGGATTGAAGAACCTGATGAGAATGACGTTGCCAAGAAAATTATTCAAACCAAACCTAAGACTGAGAGACTGGAATTTTTGCTTAAGTCTAAACATCTGCGGCATGCTATAGCGGCGGTGCGATCGGTCACCAACCACGTTTGGCAAGGACACAAGGGCGTATAGGCGTTGGAATACTAAGCCTAACTTCTATTTTACTTACCGCGGCGGTGCGATCGGTCATCAACCACGTTTAGCAACTGCGCGATTCAGAGCCCAACTAGGCTAAAAGGAACAACCGCGCCGAGTATGGAGCCGCGGCGTGGGAGGAATAGGTGGCCTATATTTTTTATTTTTTTTTGGGACATAGGGTCTGACTCTGTTCAGGGTCCGTAACCGCATCGATGGTTTAGGGGCCAGATGGTCCACCCAGCTAGGTTGGACATTGTCGAGCCTAGCACAAGCGACCAATTTAATGGCCGGCTAAGCCCGACAAAACCAGCCAAGCTAAGGGCTGGAGCGGAAAATGTATGTTGGGCCACAGGCTGGAGGGTTGGCCTACTGGACGCCGCCCTTCAAATATAGGGGTTGCTGCTTGTAGCTCCTTTTGGAGCCGACCATCAGGATGGGGCAGTTTGGGCGCGGCCAATCTTGGCCGTGCGATCAGCAGGATCACACGGCCAGGAAACAGTCGCGCTGGATTGAGCATGGCCCCTGCGCAAGGATGACGTGCATAAGTCAAGAAATGACCATTTTATTTTTATTCCCCGATGGGAATCGAACTCGGGCCTGCAAGGCGCGGCGGGAGAAAACCGTGGTCGTTGGCTTATGCTTACGGCTTTATTACTAAAAAAAAAAAAAAAAAAAAAAAAGTGCCAAGTGGCACGCGTAGAG